>JBBGZY010001015.1:2070000-2211193 GCA_037952925.1 Lithobates clamitans | reverse complement strand
GCAGTGTAAGCCGCATCTAATTCGCATAGGTGTGAACGGGGGCTAAATCTCCCAACTAGTGGAACCAATTGCCATCAGAAGTCTTCTAATTAGTAAATAGAGTCCAGTTGTGTATATAAACTGAGACTAAATTACATACAGGTGGACTCTATTTACTAATTAGATGTATAGTTGGGGAGATGTTTAAATCAGGGTTAGGTTAGGATAAGGGTTAGGTTATAAAAAAAAATCCCAAGCTTTGAACATCTCACGGAGCACTGTTCAATCCATCATCCGAAAATGTAAAGAGTATGGCACAACTGCAAACCTACCATGGATGTTCACTTAAACTAGAAATGAATGTGAGAGTGAGATTACTGCGCTTACCAAAATATTTTACAATGGAGAGAAGCCAACACAAAAATCGTCAAAATTTGAAGCAAAAACACAAAACAAAAAGTGTAGCGCTAAAATGACAACATAACAAATCATGTGCAAATATATCATAAAGTGCATACATATCATACAACAGTAATAAATGTTTAAGTGCTGAGTGCAAAAAGGTACAAATTCCACTGGACGGAACCAGATGAAATAGGACCATAGGGAAGTGAAAAAAGTTCAAATGCAGGTGAATTGATGACAAAGTATGCTGGAACAGTCCACACTGAAAGATAGAAAGCCTGGTCTTTTCAGGGCATCCCTGGGGGGGGGGGGTGTAAGGGTGATCACAGAGGGGGGGTTTGCCGAGAATTCCAAGCAATAACCTTCTCGCAGGATCTGGCAGATGTAAGTGCTATCTGATATCTTTTCCCACTGAGGGACAAAGTGGGACAGCCGACCCCCCACCCTGACCTTGGCGTCACTTAGTTTCTTTGGCGCCAACCTTGGGGGAGGAAAACAAATAGTTATTCTGCCTTACCCCGACCATAGCCCCACCTTCTGTTGGGCTCTTCTTTGGCTCTATGCTGCGGTTGCTCCGGGAGACCACGAAACATTTTCTTAAATTTTTCCTTTTTGGGTTTTACTGGGAATTATTTAACCTTTTCTGAGGACCTAGACAGAACGTCATCCAGGCCCTGACCAAACAGCAATAAAAGGGAAGTCCGCATAGTTTACCCTTTGGTGTAACATCTCCTTCACAGGCCTTAATCCAGATAGCTCTTCTAGCTTAGTTGATTAATGCAGCTGTTTTAGCTGAGGCTCTTGCAGACACAACTGCGGCATCTGCAAGGTAAGCGACAGCTTTTCCTATCACCGATAGGGAGTCAAGGATGTCATCCAATTCAGATTCCTGTGACAGGTGTTTGGTCAGTTTCTCCACCCAGAAATCTGCATTCCTGGCTACACAGGCTGCCGCTAAGGCTGGACCCACGGCTGATGTATTTGCATCCCAAGCCTTTCTAAGAAGGGGCTCCCATCTACAGTCCATCAGATCCTTAATACTGCCTTGCATCCTAAAAGGAGAGGTCAGACTGCTTGGCGACTTGAGAGAGCGGCATCCAGTCTTGGGAGTTTAAAGAATGTCTCTTCATCACCCTCTTTAAAGGGAAATCTCCTTTTCCAAGTTTTTTTGTCTGAGAATTCTCCTTTCAGGTTCCCTCCATTCCTGTAGAATCAGATCCTTTAGGGCAGAGGTGTCAAAGTGGCGGCCCTCCAGCTACTGCGGAACCACAAGTCCCGTCAGCCTCGCAATGCCTCATGGGACTTGTAGTTTTTCAACAGCTGGAGGGCCGCCAGCTTGAGACCCTTGCTTTAGGGATTGATGGAGTGGGAACACCCTGGATTGAGCCTTGCTCAGCCCCCTATAAACCTTGTCCTGTGCAGAGGTCACTCTAGGGGTCTCTGGAATCTCCTCTGTGGCATATATCACCTGTAGGAGTCCATCCAGATTCTCAAGGGTGAAGAGGTGTCTCCTTAACCTTACATCCTCCTGTGTTTTGCTTAGCTGGTCTGGGTCCACCTCCCCATCTGAGCTGTGGTCTGACTTGACCTGGCTTTTCATTTCCCCCCCATTCTCCTCTTCCTGAGCTAGAGGTAGTGACTGTGAGGGTGGGAGGAGATCACTGGGACCCCCTCCGGAGAGACTCTCCTGGGAGGATGGGCCTTCTCTAGGGGCAAGTTCTTCTGAGTCAGGGCCTTGGGTTGATGACTGCCCGGCAGCTTCACGGAAAGATTTGACTGTTGCCAGCATTTCCGTCTGCATAGATGAAAGGAACTTCTTCATCAAGGTAGAGGCCTCTTTCCCTGCTAATTTATTGATACACTTATAGCAAAAGGGCTTGGAATGGGACTTTGGGAGCTTATCCTTATAGTACGCACATTTCTTTGAGAAGCTATGCCCTGTTTTAAACAGGTGGCTGTTTATCTGGGGCCTCCTGGGTTCTGCTGAGAGATTCTGTAAGACAGGAGATAGAGCATACATGTAATTTTACTCTGTCTTCCCCCTAACTGTGGGCTTGTACTGGGAAGGGGGGAAAGGATAAGGTGATTGGTGAAGCCCAGACTCTTCTGGCCAGCCCAGGAATTCTCAGACCCCTTAGAAGAAAGGACCTCTCACCCCCTTCCCCCTCCTCCCTTTCCAAGAGGGGTTTCTACTCACCAGGCCCCAACCTGGATCTGTGCGCAGTTATAATCGCCATATCTCTCTTTCCTGTTGCATGAGGAGGTTGGCTGGGTCTTGGGCTTCCGGTACTGCTTGTTGGGCTAGTACAGCGAGCCGACTGCTGTCCGTCGAATTGCTCTGTCTCTCTGCACCGCTCTCCACACTGTTCTCCCAGCATTTCTAACACTTCTGCGTCGCGCTGTTCCTCCGGCGCCACCCTCTTCCTGTGATGCAGCCCTGTACCAGAGTGAGGCTTGGAGTGCAGCACTTCCTTGATGATTCCAGGAAATGAAAAGAGCAGGCGCCGGCAGTGTTTTATGCACATGCAGCGATGGTGCACACCCCCCTGCAGCCATAGCTCTCTCAAAACTCCAGTAACTGGTCTACTTGTTTCCCCAGACGTTCATAGGGTGTTGTTAAAAGAAGACTTTTTTGGAATTGGGGTTGTACTTTGCCAGCTTTTTGTCGCCCTGTCCCAACTTTTTTGAGAGGTGTTGCTGTAATAATTTCTTTTCTTAAAATAGTACATCTTCTGAGTTTAAACATAGGTTTTCTTTTTGTTAATAAAAAAATGGTTTTATGAGATTTTCAAATCATAGCATCCTGTTTTTATGTAGATTTTACACATTGACCCAACTTTTTTGAAATTGGGGATGTATGACAAAGTTAAATAAAAATTATTTTTAGTTAAATGTTATAAAAAATACCTGGAAAAAGTACTCAACAAAATGCACAAATATTAGGACTAGCCGGAAAAGGCTTTTCCAGGCTAAATTTTACCCTTGCCAGGGGGATCTTCCCTATACAAACATTTGCTCTTAATCTCACACCAAGTACATCTATTCAGCAAAAAGTTTAACGCTGCATCTGAATGGTTGATCAAATAAGCACTTGGTTTATTCATCAAACATCGCAAATTCGGCTCCATATGCAGTATCATGTAACAACCAATAACAGTTCACTTTGCTGATGTCCCACCAACTTAGGAAGAATTTTGACTGACTGCGTAGGGTACTGCATTTTACTTTAGTGCCGATTTCCAGCAGTTGCAGGTTTTGAATGTTTGTTCCCAGGAAAGTTCTTGTTTTTAATTTTGCAACATAAAGGCCTTGCTTTTCTGCATGCTGGGTTCAGTTCTCATGATTTGCATTTTTATTTTTGTAGTTATTCTTTAGAAGACCAGTGTTCTAAATACAATGTATACAGTATCTCACAAAAGTGAGTACACCCCTCACATTTTTGTAAATATTTAACAAAATAACTCATATCTCCCTCTTCCTACCCCTACAGCTTTGGAGGCCTAGATAGTCCTCAGGACTAGAATCTACAGAGCTTTACCAGGATAGACCAGTAACTACGTTACCACTATAGCAGGGCTCCAGGGGGAGATTTTGTTTTTACATATTGTATACCTCTCTTTTAAAATAGTTCAATTTGTGGTTTTATTGCACCAACCTGAAAGAAAGGCTCTGTGGAAGCTAGGGTAGTCATTTTCTATGCGAGCGGATACTTGGTCTCTTTATCAGTGTTTACCTTTGTGTGTCCCCACATTCTGGCACATGAGCCAATTACGGCCTCCTTGGGGGGGGTCCTGTGGAGCTGTGGGGGTTGTGCTGTGACTCCGGTGTCTGATGCAAATATATCAAAGCTTTTGAAAAAGCGATGTATGGTCACGAAACATGTTGAGCGGGACATATTAGCAGGAAGATATTTATTTGTACAAGTGGTATCCCCAGCCTTGAGGATCTTTTACAAACAAAGATACTTATATCGGTATGATTGTACTATATGATATCATATCCTCGAGGGGAGCCACATATTTTAGAGGTTTTTTTTGTCTATTGTCTATTTATTTTGTATCATGTCAAAATTATGTGTAGATTAATAAATTACTAAATTTTATACGTTTAAAGTCCATTATTCTCTAGCCAATCTTCACGTACTTTAGGATGTGGCACTCAAATTATGGTTACGCCCAACTACCACCAAGGGCAGTCCATTCATTTATTTCAATTGTCTTTTAACTACCCCATTTAAATATCAGCTGTAAAAGTTACAGCAGGTTATTTCTGGATCATACATACCGAAAGGATAGAGGCCAGTTGCCTTATCTCATAACCAAGTTTCACAGGTCAAAAAACATTAATGCATGGCATAATAACTAAGCCACAAGTCACCTGGATGCACTGCTCTGTAAAGCAGCAGCATTCCTAGTGATTGTTATCAATACTACAACATGCACTAGGAATTTCAGTGTCTGAACTGAATCCCACTGCTTCCTCCTGTCTGAGAGCAGTGACCTTTGAAATAAGTCTCCTTTGTAGGAACAAACTGTCAATAATACACTTTTAGCAGTTCGGGTAAGCACTGGGCGGTGGTCAGTTAGAAAAGAATTCCTGCACAGCATAACAAATTGGAATACAACACCCTGAGGCTTAGAAACGAGGCGAAAACGCCCTAAAATTTAAGAGGGATGAAAGAGAGCTGAAAGGGATTGCAGCTTTTACCACTTTATCGGGAAGCCTACCCCACCTCCACCTAAAAAACTGAACTATTACCTTCACCATCAACTCCCCCTCCCCCCCATAGTTATTACACTTGCTTCACTTGCCACTACCATTTAGATTGTAAGTTCTCATGAGCAGGGCCCTTCTAACCCCCTTGTGTAGCATTGTAGTGTACAGTACCTTGAAAAAGCATTCACACCCCTTGAAATTTTCCACATTTTGTCATGTTACAGCCAAAAACGTAAATGTATTTTATTGGGATTTTATGTGATAGACCAACACAAAGTGGCACACAATTGTGAAGTGGAAGGAAAATGATAAATGGTTTTCAACATTTTTTACAAATGTATATGTGAAAAGTGTGGCGTGCATTTCTATTCAGCCCCCTTTACTCCGATACCCCTAACTAAAATCTAGTGGAACCAATTGCCTCCAGAAGCCACCTAATTAGTAAATACACGTCAAAAATTTCAAGGGGTATGAATACTTTAACCACTTGCCGACCGCCTCACGCCTATATACGTGAGCAGAGCGGCACGGGCAGGCAAAATCACGTACCTAGTACGTGATTGCCTTCCCGCGGGTGGGGGGTCCGATCGGACCCCCCCCCCCTGGTGCCAGCTGCGGTCGGCATTTGGCTGGGAGCATTGAGAGACGAGGGGGAGGCCATCTGATCGTGGCCCCCCCCTCGCGATCGCTCCCAGCCAATGAGAAACATCCCCTGCCTCTGTATAGTACACAGAGGCAGAGGATGTGATGTCATCTCTCCTCGGCTCGGCAGTTTCTGTTCCAGCGCCGAGGAGAGAAGACATGTAAGTAAGTGCACAACACAAACACACACAGTAGAACATGCCAGGCACACTAAACACCCCCAATCCCCCCCCCAATCACCCCCCCCCCCTGTCACAACCTACACCAAGCAGGCTTTTATTTTTTTTTATTTTTTTTTCCTGATTACTGCATAGTGTCAGTTTGTGACAGTTAGCAGTGGTAGGACAGTTAGTATTAGCCCCCTGTAGGTCTAGGGTACCCCCTAACCCCCCCTAATAAAGTTTTAACCCCTTGATCACCCCCCCTCACCAGTGTCGCTAAGCGATCATTTTTCTGATCGCTCTATTAGTGTCGCTAGTGACGGTAGTTAGGGAGGTAAATATTTAGGTTTGCCGTCAGCGTTTTATAGCGTCGGGGACCCCCATATACTATCTAATAAATGTTTTAACCCCTTGATTGCCCCCTAGTTAACCCTTTCACCACTGATCACCGTATAACTGTTACGGGTGACGCTGGTTGGTTTGTTTATTTTTTATAGTGTCAGGGCACCCGCCGTTTATTACCGAATAAAGGTTTAGCCCCCTGATCGCCCGGCGGTGATATGCGTCGCCCCAGGCAGCGTCAGATTAGCGCCAGTACCGCTAACACCCACGCACGCAGCATGCGCCTCCCTTAGTGGTATAGTATCTGAACGGATCAATATCTGATCCGATCAGATCTATACTGGCGTCCCCAGCAGTTTAGAGTTCCCAAAAACGCAGTGTTAGCGGGATCAGCCCAGATACCTGCTAGCACCTGCGTTTTGCCCCTCCGCCCAGCCTAGCCCAGCCCACCCAAGTGCAGTATCGATCACTGTCACTTACAAAACACTAAACGCATAACTGCAGCGTTCGCAGAGTCAGGCCTGATCCCTGCGATCGCTAACAGTTTTTTTGGTAGCGTTTTGGTGAACTGGCAAGCACCAGCCCCAGGCAGCGTCAGGTTAGCGCCAGTACCGCTAACACCCACGCACGCACCGTACACCTCCCTTAGTGTTATAGTATCTGAACAGATCAATATCTGATCCGATCAGATCTATACTAGCGTCCCCAGCAGTTTAGGGTTCCCAAAAACGCAGTGTTAGTGGGATCAGCCCAGATACCTGCTAGCACCTGCGTTTTGCCCCTCCGCCCGGCCCAGCCCAGCCCACCCAAGTGCAGTATCGATCGATCACTGTCACTTACAAAACACTAAACGCATAACTGCAGCGTTCGCAGAGTCAGGCCTGATCCCTGTGATCACTAAAAGTTTTTTTGGTAGCGTTTTGGTGAACTGGCAAGCGCCAGCGGCCTAGTACACCCTGGTCGTAATCAAACCAGCACTGCAGTAACACTTGGTGACGTGGCGAGTCCCATAAGTGCAGTTCAAGCTGGTGAGGTGGCAAGCACAAGTAGTGTCCCGCTGCCACCAAAAAGACAAAACACAGGCCCGTCGTGCCCATAGTGCCCTTCCTGCTGCATTCGCCAATCCTAATTGGGAACCCACCGCTTCTGTAGCGCCCGTACTTACCCCCCATTCACATCCCCAACCAAATGCAGTCGGCTGCATGAGAGGCATTTTTATGTCCTTCCGAGTACCCCTACCCAACGAACCCCCCAAAATAGATGTCGTGTCTGCAGCAAGCGTGGATATAGGCGTGACACCCGCTATTATTGTCCCTCCTGTCCTGACAATCCTGGTCTTTGCATTGATGAATGTTTTGAACGCTACCATTCACTAGTTGAGTATTTGCGTAGGGTACAGCATTCCACAGACTAGGCACAATTTCACAGGGTCTCCCAAGATGCCATCGCATTTTGAGAGACCCGAACCTGGAACCGGGTACAGTTATAAAAGTTACAAGTTTGCAAAAAAACCACAAACAAAAATAAAAAAAATAGTTGTTGTTTTATTGTTCTCTCTCTCTCTCTATTGTTCTGCTCTTTTTTACTGTATTCTATTCTGCAATGTTTTATTGTTATTATGTTTTATCATGTTTGCTTTTCAGGTATGCAATTTTTTAACTTTAGCGTTTACTGTGCTTTATTGTTAACCATTTTTTTGTCTTCAGGTACGCCATTCACGACTTTGAGTGGTTATACCAGAATGTTGCCTGCAGGTTTAGGTATCATCTTGGTATCATTCTTTTCAGCCAGCGGTCGGCTTTCATGTAAAAGCAATCCTAGCGGCTAATTAGCCTCTAGACTGCTTTTACAGTGGGAGGGAATGCCCCCCCCCCTCACCGTCTTCCGTGTTTTTCTCTGACTCTCCGGTCTCAACAGGGAACCTGAGAAAGCAGCCGGTGATTCAGCCAGCTGACCATAGAGCTGATCAGAGACCAGAGTGGCTCCAAACATCTCTATGGCCTAAGAAACCGGAAGCTACGAGCATTTTATGACTTAGATTTCGCCAGATGTAAACAGCGCCATTGGGAAATTGGGGAAGCATTTTATCACACCGATCTTGGTGTGGTCAGATGCTTTGAGGGCAGAGGAGAGATCTAGGGTCTAATAGACCCCAATTTTTTCAAAAAAGAGTACCTGTCACTACCTATTGCTATCATAGGGGATATTTACATTCCCTGAGATAACAATAAAAATGATTTAAAAAAAAAAATATGAAAGGAACAGTTTAAAAATAAGATAAAAAAGCAAAAAAATAATAAAGAAAAAAAAAAAATAAAAAAAAAAAGCACTCCTGTCCCCCCTGCTCTCGCGCTAAGGCGAACGTAAGCGTCGGTCTGGCGTCAAATGTAAACAGCAATTGCACCATGCATGTGAGGTATCACCGCGAAGGCCAGATCGAGGGCAGTATTTTTAGCAGTAGACCTCCTCTGTAAATCTAAAGTGGTAACCTGTAAAGGCTTTTAAAGGCTTTTAAAAATGTATTAATTTTGTTGCCACTGCACGTTTGTGCGCAATTTTAAAGCATGTCATGTTTGGTATCCATGTACTCGGCTTAAGATCATCTTTTTTATTCCATCAAACATTTGGGCAATATAGTGTGTTTTAGTGCATTAAAATTTTAAAAAAAGTGTGTTTTTTCCACAAAAAATGCGTTTGAAAAATCGCTGCGCAAATACCGTGTGAAAAAAAAATGAAACACTCACCATTTTAATCTGTAGGGCATTTGCTTTAAAAAAATATATAATGTTTGGGGGTTCAAAGTAATTTTCTTGCAAAAAAAAATAATTTTTTCACGTAATCAAAAAGTGTCAGAAAGGGCTTTGTCTTCAAGTGGTTAGAAGGGTGGGTGATGTGTGACATAAGCTTCTAAATGTTGTGCATAAAATGCCAGGACAGTTCAAAACCCCCCCAAATGACCCCATTTTGGAAAGTAGACACCCCAAGCTATTTGCTGAGAGTCATGTCGAGTCCATGGAATATTTTATATTGTGACACAAGTTGCGGGAAAGAGACACATTTTTTTTTTTTTTTTTTTTTGCACAAAGTTGTCACTAAATGATATATTGCTCAAACATGCCATGGGGATATGTGAAATTACACCCCAAAATACATTCTGCTGCTTCTCCTGAGTATGGGGATACCACATGTGTGGGACTTTTTGGGAGCCTAGCCGCGCACGGGACCCCGAAAACCAATCACCGCCTTCAGGCTTTCTAAGGGCGTAAATTTTTGATTTCACTCTTCACTGCCTATCACAGTTTCGGAGGCCATGGAATGCCCAGGTGGCACAAAACCTCCCCCAAATGACCCCATTTTGGAAAGTAGACACCCCAAGCTATTTGCTGAGAGGTATTGTGAGTATTTTGCAGACCTCACTTTTTGTCACAAAGTTTTGAAAATTGAAAAAAGAAAAAAAAAATTTTTTTTTTTGGTCTTTCTTCATTTTCAAAAACAAATGAGAGCTGCAAAATACTCACCATGCCTCTCAGCAAATAGCTTGGGGTGTCTACTTTCCAAAATGGGGTCATTTGGGGGTGTTTTGTGCCATCTTGGCATTTTATGGCCTTCAAAACTGTGATAGGTAGTGAGGCGTGAAATCAAAAATTTATGCCCTTAGAAATCCTGAAGGCGGTGCTTGGTTTTCGGGGCCCCGTACGCGGCTAGGCTCCCAAAAAGTCCCACACATGTGGTATCCCCGTACTCAGGAGAAGCAGCTGAATGTATTTTGGGGTGCAATTCCACATATGCCCATGGCCTGTGTGAGCAATATATCATTTAGTGACAACTTTTTGTAAATTTTATTTTTTTTTTTTTGTCATTATTCAATCACTTGGGACAAAAAAAAAAAATATTCAATGGGTTCAACATGCCTCTCAGCAATTTCCTTGGGGTGTCTACTTTCCAAAATGGGGTCATTTGGGGGGGGTTTGTACTGCCCTGCCATTTTAGCACCTCAAGAAATGACATAGGCAGTCATAAACTAAAAGCTGTGTAAATTACAGAAAATGTACCCTAGTTTGTAGACGCTATAACTTTTGCGCAAACCAATAAATATACGCTTATTGACATTTTTTTTACCAAAGACATGTGGCCGAATACATTTTGGCCTAAATGTATGACTAAAATTTAGTTTATTGGATTTTTTTTATAACAAAAAGTAGAAAATATCATTTTTTTTCAAAATTTTCGGTCTTTTTCCGTTTATAGCGCAAAAAATAAAAACGGCAGAGGTGATCAAATACCATCAAAAGAAAGCTCTATTTGTGGGAAGAAAAGGACGCAAATTTCGTTTGGGTACAGCATTGCATGACCGCGCAATTAGCAGTTAAAGCGACGCAGTGCCGAATTGTAAAAAGTGCTCTGGTCAGGAAGGGGGTAAATCCTTCCGGGGCTGAAGTGGTTAAGGCACTGTAACTGTGCTCTTTTTTTACATTCTACTGTGTAAAGTGTTGGCGCTATATAAATCCTTTATAATAATAATTTTTTTTTTTTTTTGCTAAAGTATGGTGTATTATAAGCAATTGCCATTTTTTAACAATCACCTTTTGTATCCTTTGTTGCATCTCAGTGATGCTGATCCCCTGGAGCCTCTTTGCAGCCACATCCTGTCTACATGCACTGCATTTCTCAGGGTAGATTTCCTGACGGTAAAAATACTGGACCATGCCTGTGTAATGTGTATTGAAATATATTGGGGTACATGGTGGAGTGTCCTCTCCATACACTGTGCCTTTTGCATTATACTTCAAAAGAGAAGTATTGGCTTGTAAAAAAAAAAAATCAACAAAAAACATTTATACTCGCCTAGATGAATGCAGCATTGGTTCAATCCTGCATCTTTTTTCTGCCGGCTGTAAGAACCAAGCAATTAAACACTGCTGATCGCTCAGTTCTCAGCCTTCAAATTAGCAGAGAGCCATTGACTGTCAGCCACTGGCTCTCTGCTCTTCCCCTCCAGCACTCACTGGAGCGCTGGGCTGCAGAGGGGGATAGAGTGGTTGGCTGAGGCTCTCAGCAACATACTGAGAGGTTGAGCCAGCCACTGGTCCAGGCATCTGGGTGGGACCAGACTGGAAAGTCGGGATCTTTCCCGAGCCTGGCCCGGCTGAGTGACGTCAGCCGACAGTGGACTTTAGCCCGCTGTCAACTAAAAACGAGTCACAGGAGTACAGAACTAAATGCACTTCTGTGATCCCCAGGAGAAGTACAGCTAAAATAGTTTAGGCTATAAATCTCCGTTCGGACTGTCCCATTTTGTTCACTGTGCAGCACATTACATACTGCACACCACTCCACACTAAACATTGAGTTCTATTTTATTGGTACTACAGCCACTTCCGTATTCCATCCCATTCAACAAATAGGCACATTTTTGCTAGTATACTCCATTTTATGTTTCCATATGAATACATGAATACCTTAGTTATCGTCTGCTTCTCCCTACAGTTGAAGTGGATGCACTTCTATGTTATAGAGATCAGTGCAGATATCTGCAGGATCTTCTAGTCCTCTGCTGCTGGTCACATGTTCAAAATAAAAAAATAGTAATCAAGGCGGCCTTGCGTTCCCTAACATAGCCAAGTATTATTTAGCAGCCCAGTTACGCCCTGTAGCCCCTTGGTGTACTCTTCGTGCCTATAATCGATGGATACAAATTGAGAAATTGTGGTTGGCCCCCTTCCACCCGAATTCCATATTATGGAGTTCTGATGTAGCGGCCGGTGGGCTACAGCTACTAGGGCCAATGGTGCTTCTGCACATGCTATGGCGGCACACAAAATCGACATACCCGCTTACCACCACTTCCTCCCTGGTCACCTCATTTCTATTCACACTCAATGTCCCGGATAACTTGACCTCGCAAATGTCTCACTTCTGAATGGATAAGGCCTTATTTCACTACGGTTAATTGGTAGACACCAGAACCCTGAGATCCTTTCAAGATCTGCAAGATTCCTTTAACATACCCAGACAGGCTTTTTTTTAGTTACCTGCAAATACGCCATTATGCGCAATCTTTGGTAACGAATCTTTAATTCTCGCCCCTAACCGAATTTGAAAAAACCTTAGTTAGACTTACCGGTGACGGTATTTCTACGAGCCTTTCAGGACAGCACCTTGGAGAGAGCGTAGCTCCACCTCTTAGACAGGAAACACTGCGTGACAACGCCCCTTTAAAAAGCAGCTGCTTCCACCATGCCATCAGTTGTTACCGAGAAATCCTCCGACATGCTGGAAAATATAATCAGACAATTACCAGGTCCTATAATTATACTTTACATATGATAACCAAGGGAGGGAAGTAGGCTGCTGTCCTGAAAGGCTCGTAGAAATACCGTCACCGGTAAGTCTAACTAAGGTTTTCTCCCTTCGCCTTTCAGGACAGCACCTTGGAGAGGATAACCGAGAAACTTACTTCAGGGTGGGACTACTGCCTGCAAAACCTTCCTACCAAATGATTGGTCCGAGGCTGATAGTAGATCCAAGCGGTAGTGCCTTATGAAGGTCGAAAAACTGGACCATGTGGCAGCCTTGCAGATTTGCTCAGGAGATGCCCCAGCCCTTTCTGCCCATGATGCCGCCACTGCTCGAGTAGAATGAGGTAATACCCCTTCCGGAGGTTCCAGACCCAAAGATATGTATGCCTCTTTGATGGCCTGTTTTAACCATCTTCCAAGGGTGCTTTTGGAAGCTTTACCTCCTTTGTGAGTACCTTCCATTAAAACAAAGAGTGAGGATGACTTTCTGATTTCCTTTGTTCTTTCCAGATATTTAAGCAGGCACCTCCTGACATCAAGGGTATGGAAAGCTTCTTCTCCTGCTCCCGAAGGTAAAGGACAAAAAGTAGGGAGAATGATTTCCTGTGTACGGTGAAAAACTGAAGCCACCTTTGGTAGAAATGCTGGATCCGTCCTTAAGACTACCCTATCCTGTAGACATCTCATGAAGGGCTCTTTAATTGAAAGGGCTTGTAACTCACTAATTCTACGTGCGGAAGTTACTGCTACCAATAAAATAGTCTTTAACGTCAAGAAACGTAATGATGCTTCTTCTATGGGTTCAAACGGTGCCATAGTTAGACCCTGAAGAACTAAAGATAAATCCCATTTGGGAAAACTAACAACAGGTCTAGGCTTTACTTTTGCCATTGCCCTAAAAAATCTGATTATTAAAGGTTCCCCTGACAGGGTTCTTTCCAAAAAAACTGATAAAGCAGCTACCTGCGTCTTGAGCGTACTTGCTGCTAACCCCTTCTCCAATCCCTCTTGAAGAAATTCCAAAACTGAAAATGTGGTACGAAAATCAAAGTTTTTACTGGAACACCAAGAATTATAGATCTTCCAGACTTTAAAGTAAATGTCTCTCGTCACTTTTTTTCTACTTGCAAGAAGGGTAGAAATAAGCCTCTCTGATAAACCCTTCCGTCCTAAGATTTGTTCTTCAGAAACCAAGCTGTTAGTTTGAGGTAAGCTGGATCTGGATGGAGAATTCGGCCCTGACTCAACAGGTCTGTCCTGATTGGTAATCTCCAAGCAGGTTTCACTGAGAGGTTCATCAAGGTTGAAAACCAGGGTCTTTTTGGCCAATAAGGAGCTATTAATATTAGCTCCGTGGACTCCAATCTGAATTTGGCTAACACCTTTGGTATCAGTTGGAACGGGGGAAAAGCGGAAGTCCCATTTGTGAGCTAACGCATCTACTCCGAGAGCTTGATCCTGTCTCTGAAGAGAGAAGAAGACTGGTATTTTTGCATTTTCCTCTTTTGCAAAGAGGTCCACTTGGGGATGACCCCAACTCTTGGAAATCTTTTCGAATAATTCCTGATTGAGAGACCACTCTGCTTCCCTTATTTCTTTCCTGCTGAGGAGATCTGCTAAGGTGTTTTCCGTCCCCTTTAGATGGACTGCTGATAGAGAGGCCACATTGTTCTCTGCCCATCTTAGGATCTGATGCGCTAGACCCATTAGGGTTTTGCTTTTTGTGCCCCCTTGCTTTGTTAAATATAATACTGTCGTCATATTGTCTGACAATATTTGGACATGTTGATTCACTAGAAATTCCTGGAGGGAGAGGAGGCTTAAGTGAACAGCCTTTAACTCTCTCCAATTTGAAGATCTTCTTGCTTCTGGTTTGGTCCAAACTCCCTGAACCGTTTTTTCTTCCAGGTGAGCTCCCCATCCCCAGGCGCTGGCATCTGTAGTCAGCCTTCTGGTTACCGGAAAGACCCAAGGAAGCCCTTTTGAAACGTTTCCTAGGTTCCTCCACCACCAGAGAGACCTTTTTGCTCTTGCCCCCAAGTTGAATTTCTTCTCCAGAGGTTCCTGGTATGACCAATTCATCAGGATATCCGATTGCAGAGGACGGGAATGCAACCTGGCCCACTGTACCGAAGGAATTGCTGCTGTCAACAGTCCCAGAGCGGACATGGCTTGTCTTACAGAGATCTCTGCGTTGGATTGAAGTGTTATCAGGGTCAACTGCATCTTCTCTATTTTCTCCTGGGGTAGAAAAATTCTCTGTTCTATCGAGTCTATTTCGTACCCCAGAAACCTTACCCTTTGAGATGGAATTAAGTTTGACTTCTGAAGATTGAGAAGCCATCCCAAACCTCTTAAATGTGTTTGAACTGTCTGTAGGTTGACCTCTACTTGACCCCTTGAGTCTGCAAACAGTAGCAGATCGTCCAAATAGGGTACTATTGAAATCCCCTTCAGTCTCAGGGGCTCCAAAGATTCCGCCATCACTTTTGTGAATACCCTGGGAGAAGAGGAAAGACCGAAAGGCAGAGCCCGAAACTGCAGGTGCCAAATCTCCCCTCCCCCCAGATTGACTGCAAGACGCAGGAACCTTTGTGATGGGGGCGCTATTGGTATATGGAGATAGGCATCTCTCAAATCGATGGAAGCCATATGACATTTGGGGGTTAGCAAGTTCCTTACTGAGAAAATCGTATCCATCCTGAATTTTTTGTATTTTATGGATCGATTTAGAACCTTTAAATTGAGAATCAGGCGGAACTTTCCTGATGGCTTTTTGACCATAAAAATGTGGGAGTAAAACCCCTTCCCCTCTTGATCTTTCGGAACCTGGGAAATGACCTTCTGTTGCATCAGTTCCTGTAACAGAGACTTCATGGCCAGAGCCTTTTCCCGATCCTTTGGCAGGTTTGTGATGTAAAACCGACTTGGGGGGCTTTGTGAGAATTCCAATTGATAACCCTTTTTGATTAACCCCAGAACAAAAGGACTCTTTGTTGTTTTTTCCCAGATTGGTAAGAAGTCCTGTAGTCTCCCCCCTACTAGATGGTCATTGTTTTTTAGGGGTTTGTTCTGGGGTTCTAAAGAGTACCCCACCTCTACCTCTTCCTCTCTGAGAAGACCAGGGTCTCTTCTGTGTGTGGTCCTTTTCCTTATCGGTTTGTCGAAAAGGACGAAAATTTTTCCTCTGCTGTACCGTTTTCTTCTTCTGTGGGAAAGCTTTCTTCTTGTCTGCTGTCCTGTCAAGGACAGTCTCTAGTTCTGGCCCAAACATCAGGTCTCCTGAAAAGGGAATTCCGCACAGTTTTACTTTAGAAGCTGAATCCCCTGACCAGGTCTTTAGCCAGAGTGCTCTTCTTGCTGAGTTAACAAGCGCAGAGGACCTGGCTGACATCCTGATAGATTCTGCAGAGGCATCTGCCATATATTTTACTGCCTTAAGCAGGGTAGGGAAGGACTCCAATAAGTCTTTTCTGGAGGTACCTGCCACAACATGATTTTTAAGTTGCTCTAACCAGCACTCCAGATTCCTAGCCACAACCGTAGCCGCCATTGCTGGCTTAAGATTAGCTAGAGATGAGTCCCAGGCTTTCTTCAGTAGCCCATCTGCCCTCTTATCCATAGCATCTTTGAGAATACCCATGTCCTCAAAAGCTAAATCAGTCTTCCTAGATACTTGAGAAAAGGCAGCGTCTATTTTTGGTTTTTTATTCCACAATAGTTCCTCATTCTCCTCAAAAGGAAACCTCCTTTTGAGGGTTTTAGAAAAAAACTGTCCTCTCTCTGGGTTCTTCCATTCCTTTTTAATAGTGTCTGTTAACACTTTATGCACAGGGAACACCCTGTGTTTAATTTCCTCCAGCCCCAGGTACATCTTGTCATGCACAGACAGCTGAGCCTTTTCTTCCTGGATCTCCAGGGTAGTATAAATTGCCTTGAGTAATTCATCCACCTCCTCAAGTGACAGCTTATATCTAGATGATCTTGACTCTTCTTCCACCTCCTCCTCCTCAGAATCAATGGTTGAGGGTGGAATGCTTTCCCTTTCCTCCTCCGACTCACTTTCCACCTGTCTGGAAGTGGACTGAGGGAAACTGGAGTGAGAACTCTGCTCTTGGCTGGAACTCTGGCCGTGCTTTACAAGGGAACGCACTGTCCCTAGGGCCTCTGCTAACTCCTTCCTCACAGAAGATAAGAGCTCTTTGCACTCTTGTGAGGATTCTTCTTTTACTAAATCCACAATGCAGGATTTGCACAGTGGTTTGGGCCAAGAGTCCCTTAAAGGATTTTTGCATGAGGGGCACTTTCTCCCTGTTCTCTCTGATTTGGCAGTAGCTTTCTGAAACAGAGAAACAAGAAAAACCCAGGTCCTTTAGAACTAAGGCTTCAGAGAAAAGTAGTACCTCCAGCCAACACCCTAAGTGCCCAGAGTCTCACTCCTTTGCTGAACTGCTAATGGAAACTGTTACCCCATAGCAGACAGCAGCAGGTTTTGAATAACCACATCAAAGATAAAACACCCAGTGATATAAAAGGAAAGAGGTGCCACCGCACCTCTCCTACCTGGGCCTGGCCGGGAACCTGGGCGCCTGCATCCGCCATTGCTGCTGACGATTCCGCTGTCTCCATAGTGCAATCCGCAGCTGCTGCACTGTGTACTAGGCTCCATGTGCCAAACAAAAGGAAGTCCCGGCCAGAGGACCCGCCCCTTCCTCCTGCGTTCCAGCAGCAGGAACCAATCGCTGCTACGCCCCGCCGGAAGTATCCGCCCACCGGAACTGACATCACCTGCTGTCCGGGATTCGGCGCCGCCATGCAGAGGCCTGGCATGGACGCTCTTACTGAGCACAACCGCGGCCCCCCGAACACCCCGGGTGGAAAACTTCCGGCAGACCATTACTCCTGTGAGCCGGAGAAGGAAGGGACACCGGAGCACCCTCCTCACGTAAGGGAAGGAGCTGGGTTGGTCTGAGTACCCAAACGTGGAGGTCCTGCCAAAACCCTCTCCTTGGAGAGAGCGCAGCCCCTCTGGTTCCCCAAGCAGTGCTTCCACCATGGCGGAGGAAACACTAAAAACTGATGGCATGGTGGAAGCAGCTGCTTTTTAAAGGGGCGTTGTCACGCAATGTTTCCTGTCTAAGAGGTGGAGCTACGCTCTCTCCAAGGTGCTGTCCTGAAAGGCGAAGGGAGAAAATATGTCTAGAGGGCTCGTCCCCTAAAGGTGTGATTTTGCGCACTTATCAGCTCCTGACCATGGATTTATTGCCAACGGGACCACGGCATGCCTATATGCGTAAGTGGGAGTAGGCCCTGGGTGTGTAAATACCCCTGAACACATGGCAGCTCATATGGTCGCAGGCCTCTAAGAGCTCCATCTGTACGCTCTATAAAGAAAATCATAATAAGATTTTATTGCATTGGTACCAAACCCCTAACCTGCTCCACTCCATATACCCCTCTGCCAACCCCCGATGCTGGCACTATTGTAAAGATAGGGGGACGCTATATCATACCTACTGGACCTGCTCTCTACCCGTCCCCTATTGGCAGACGATACACTCTCTACTTTAATCCATCTTTGGTACTGGGGTGCCCTTCAACCCGAAAACTTTTCTTCTGGGCCTCCCACCCCCCTCTTTCTCTAAATTGTCAAAAAAGCTTTTAGCCCACATGCTAACTGCAGTGCGGTGTTTGGTGGCCCTGAAGTGGAAAAAGAGGAAACCCCCCTCACTGTTCGAGCTCCACTCCAGGATCAGAGATGTTAAAAGAATGGAGTACCTGACAGCTTCTCTAAATAATACTCTTGATATACATAATCGAGTGTGGGAGCCGTGGGTTCTGTTGGAGACTCCTACAACCTGACATTCTGTACACCTTGACCTCGCAGAGATTGTCTGCACTTATGGTTGGTGCCCCCCAGGTGGTACAGAGCTTTTGGGGCGGGTGGTTGTCCTCTCTTATTCTTCCTCCTCCACTACTCCCTATCTCGTCTCTTTCTGACTCTCCCTAACTTTTTTATTACACTCTTCTCCTCTTCCATTTGTTCACACGCACTTCTGCAGGTTAGACTCTGGTGTACTACAAAAATTCTGAATTATACTTAATTAATCTGACAATTCCACATATTGCCATTGCATGTAAGCTTTGCATGTCTGCACCGAATTTTACCACTGACCAAAATGTATGTTGATTACCTGCCAGATATACTCTCTCTACAACAATGCGTTTCTCCTTGTATTTTATGTTGGAAATGTTTTGAAAATCAATAAAAATTGACAGTTCTCTTTAGAATACAGAGTAAAAATAAATAATTATTATTATCAATAAACTGTTTTAAACTGTAATACAAATATATATTTGAAAATCTTTATTATTTTGTGACAATAACATGATGTGGGCGGATTTCTGCCAGTCACAGGTTGTGTCATAGAATAAGAGAGAGATGAAGTCTACGTTAATTTACATGTAATATTCTGCCCCCACTGTGTTTAGCTGGTTAGTGGGCATGAAGGAGGAGGGAGTAGGCTGTTATTTACCACAGTGTATACGGCCAGATGTGTGACACTATAGTCACATGTGAAAAAGAGCTAGAAATTACAAAATGGACTTTGTAGGCACACAAGCTAAGATAAAAAATAGAATTTTTAATTGGATGAAGTTAAAAAGCTTATGTACAACATAAGACATTTTTACACATCATAAAAATGATAACATAGAACATTTGACCCTGAGGACACAGCTAGCACCTCCAATTATAGTGGTTTAATCTAGAAAATAATAGATATTGTATAATATAACCAGTAGCAATGTCTAAAGCCACATGGGCTGCTCAGATCTGATAGGGAGGAAATGCTCAGCATAGAAACTCACTAAAAACTGAGTATGTGCAGAGTTGCCACTACAGCTGCAAATTTCCTAGCTGAATTGGGGACATGAACAGAAGGTGGAGATGGAGAGCAGCAGGATCAACCAGGTTTTTTGCAGAATACAGAAAACGTATCTCATAGTGACCAAGTGAGTATGAACAGCATGTAATAGCTTTTTTATGACGTGGGTTTAGTGACACTTTAATAATAATAACTATTAACCATAATTCTTTATTTGTAGTCCAATAGATAATCTGTATACTGGTAAACTTCTATTTCCAGATGGAGATAGAAGGGGACAGCCTAGGATTGCAGTGTATCGCTATCAGTTTATTTCTCCTTAAAAGTCTTTTATTATTCTGTATACAATAATTTTTTTGTGTTTACAACAATATTTTCGTTTGCTTTTTTCTTCTGGTCTTGCGCATTTGATTTCTTGAGGATGAATACTGCACTAATTAAACGAAAATTGTTTGTTCTACTAACGAACGAGAACATTTTTCCAACATGTCCCTTTAGAATTTTCATCTGAACAGTCAACATCTGCTCTCGAAAGCCGTATACTAACAAACACAAAATAGAACGATTGTTCTGAATACAGATATTTTCATCTGATTTTCTAATAATGTGTACTAGGCTTAACACAAACTAAAGCAAGAAGTGGTATAGGTCTCCCTGATATAATTAAATATCATAAGGCCACGAGTATGAACCAAATACTAGGGGGGGCGCATCTTCACTGGCCTCACGATTTGATTACGATTATCCTGTCCACAATTCGATTCGATTCCGTGGTGCATCATCCAAAAAAATTCAAGCAGTCAGAAGAACTCACTTTATTTTATTTTATCTGTACACTCCCTGCATGTAGCAAAGTGTAAACACAGCAGACAACTTAAAGAGAAGCTCCAAACTGACTGACCCCAAAATACTACAAGAGAGGGTCAGAGCCTGGGGACATGATACAAGAGAGGGTCAGAGCCTGGGGACATGATACAAGAGAGGGTCAGAGCCTGGGGACATGATACAAGAGAGGGTCAGAGCCTGGGGACATGATACAAGAGAGGGTCAGAGCCTGGGGACATGATACAAGAGAGGGTCAGAGCCTGGGGACATGATACAAGAGAGGGTCAGAGCCTGGGGACAAGATACAAGAGAGGGTCAGAGCCTGGGGACAAGATACAAGAGAGGGTCAGAGCCTGGGGACATGATACAAGAGAGGGTCAGAGCCTGGGGACATGATACAAGAGAGGGTCAGAGCCTGGGGACATGATACAAGGGAGGGTCAGAGCCTGGGGACATGATACAAGAGAGGGTCAGAGCCTGGGGACATGATACAAGGGAGGGTCAGAGCCTGGGGACATGATACAAGGGAGGGTCAGAGCCTGGGGACATGATACAAGGGAGGGTCAGAGCCTGGGGACATGATACAAGGGAGGGTCAGAGCCTGGGGACATGATACAAGGGAGGGTCAGAGCCTGGGGACATGATACAAGGGAGGGTCAGAGCCTGGGGACATGATGCAAGGGAGGGTCAGAGCCTGGGGACATGATACAAGGGAGGGTCAGAGCCTGGGGACATGATACAAGAGAGGGTCAGAGCCTGGGGACATGATACAAGGGAGGGTCAGAGCCTGGGGACATGATACAAGAGAGGGTCAGAGACTGGGGACATGATACAAGAGAGGGTCAGAGACTGGGGACATGATACAAGAGAGGGTCAGAGACTGGGGACATGATACAAGAGAGGGGAGGAGACTGGGGACATGATACAAGAGAGGGTCAGAGACTGGGGACATGATACAAGAGAGGGTCAGAGACTGGGGACATGATACAAGAGAGGGTCAGAGACTGGGGACATGATACAAGAGAGGGTCAGAGACTGGGGACATGATACAAGAGAGGGTCAGAGACTGGGGACATGATACAAGAGAGGGTCAGAGACTGGGGACATGATACAAGAGAGGGTCAGAGACTGGGGACATGATACAAGAGAGGGTCAGAGACTGGGGACATGATACAAGAGAGGGTCAGAGACTGGGGACATGATACAAGAGAGGGTCAGAGACTGGGGACATGATACAAGAGAGGGTCAGAGACTGGGGACATGATACAAGAGAGGGTCAGAGACTGGGGACATGATACAAGAGAGGGTCAGAGACTGGGGACATGATACAAGAGAGGGTCAGAGACTGGGGACATGATACAAGCGAGGGTCAGAGACTGGGGACATGATACAAGAGAGGGTCAGAGACTGGGGACATGATACAAGAGAGGGTCAGAGACTGGGGACATGATACAAGAGAGGGTCAGAGACTGGGGACATGATACAAGAGAGGGTCAGAGACTGGGGACATGATACAAGAGAGGGTCAGAGACTGGGGACATGATACAAGAGAGGGTCAGAGACTGCGGACATGATACAAGAGAGGGTCAGAGACTGCGGACATGATACAAGAGAGGGTCAGAGACTTTTGTAGCTACACAAGACACTGCCACTACCCTCCTATGGGTTCCTCTCACAAATCCTTGCACAAAGACTACCACTGCTGGCAGCTGTTTACTTAAAGTGGTGTAAGAGATCTATAACAGTTCACAACATTTGGATCCTTGCACAAAGACGACTGTTCATCTGACTATGTATGTGGTATTCTATACAGGGGTAGGTAGGTTCCCAGCACCACACAGCCAACCCTTTATCTCACAAAGAGAAGGACAGGATTGGATTCACCACTATGATGATTCAACTTTTCATGGTCACAAATGATAAGACTTTGGTGCTTTCCTTTACCTGCCCAGTCCACTCTTTATACCACAAAAATAAGATGGTGCTGTGCTGTCCACTACAATAAGATGGTGGTTGGTTCCCAAAGTAAGTACCTGATGATGATGATGCCCGCAGCAGCAGCCTGTAAGGACTGGAGGACAGAGGACAACCGTGGCCACCTGGCATCTCGGGTCTCCCACAGCAGCCTGTTGTAAAGAGGACAGAGGCAGCCTGTGCACAGTGTGAGGTGAGCCAAGGAGGAAAGCTCTGGGGACTGGGTCATGACTCATCGGGAGTTGGGGGATACTCGCCCCACATGTCTCGTAGCAGCCAGCTCAACACAGCGACTCTGGGGACGATGTCAGTGGGGGGCGGGAAAAGAGGCGTGACTAATGCTCATGGCTCCTTCGGCTGATTTTGGTTCAGTTCAGACTCAGAGGCAGGGCATATAGCGGCGCACAGGTGACGTCATCGGAAAATCGATTGTGCAAGTCGTAGCATCGATGTCGCATCGTGGATGGTCGAACCGCGATGCATCGATGCTACGATTAATTTCAACACCCCTACCCGATACTAGACTGGTGTAAGGACAACTCTGGAAAACATTGGATACAAATGGAGCAGGCATTTTCACCACTTGAAAAAAAAAAAAAAAAAAAGGAAGGAAGGAAGAGGAGCCAAATTTCCACATGATAATGCTTAATGTCAATGTGCTTTGCACCGTATTTCTTGAACTAAAATAAAAGTGCAAATAAACACAGTGCAACTCAGCATGATGGTCTGGAATATCCTGATCATGAAGCATTGTATTTCTAGTGTCCAAGTGTTTGGAATGTATTGAGCAAGAAATATAACACGAATGGCCCCTAAGGTCCCGTTCACTTCTGGCGATTTGGGATTGCGGCCAGAATAGTGGCAAAACGCACCATGCCTGTTTGAGTGCAATTCATTTTTAATCGCACCTGAAACGCGGTGCGGTTTTGCCACACAATCAACCGTGTGGCAATCCGCATTGTGCAAAGATCGTCACCCAAAAAAAAAAGCTTCTGCTCCTTTTTGGGCAACAATCACGGCAAAACTGCACCGCATTAGAGGTTCCATTAAAAAAAAAATGGCACCCAAACACGTCTGGTGTGTTTTTTCACTATTGCAGTGCGATTTAGAATTGCTGTGATTCTGCCCATGAGCTCAAATCGCCAGATATGAACAGGGCCTAAAGCACTGAAATGACCACAGAAAAGCCCATACCGCTGCTTTATAAATTGGCCCCTAAGAGAAGCGTTGCCATAATAATGAAGGGAGGGAAAAGCCTCAACCCCTGAAACCACAGCTGTAATGGCTCCTTCAGGGCAGCCTGAAAGAAAAAATCTGTTGTGTGGGGTGGTGGGGGGCATTTCTTTGCCCTGTTATAATTCAAGGCATTTTTTACTTTTTTTTTCAACTTTATTGAGGCATCACAAAATGACAATTCAGTGACAGCTATGTAGCCCATCGCAACTGTTAAAGGCTGCATTTTTACACAACGCGACCGACCTCAATGCAGCATTTTAGCGTAATCAGGGCACATAGAGAAGAATGGTTTTCTATGTGTCACTGGCTGTGCTGAGCCTGCATTCATCTGTGTTCACCTGCAAAGCACGAAAGAGATTGTGTAATCAGAAATCTTCATCTTTCCTTTAGTGTGAGGTGGATGGACTCCTCCTTAGAAGTCACCAGATGAAGCTAGAAGGGGACAGCCCTGGATTGCAGTGTTCAATGACAGCAAGGTGTTTATGAGCCTTGTGCTGGTCTCACTGCTCCTTCTGTTTTCACATCACATTTTTACATTGTCATAAGGCTGTATGGAGCATTGAAGGCCGCCATTTATTATAGCAGGTTGAATACAGATAGAATACACAGCCATATTAAGGATGGCATAACAGCACTGCAATCACACATCTGTCTGGAGTAGAAGCCCCCCATACCCCCCTCATATACCTTTCCAGGGATCTGAACTCACCACCATGGGCACTCCATACCGCAAGGTCGAGTTATTTTTAAACGCTTGCCATAAATTACTCAACATCCCGAGTTCTCCCCTATCACCTCGGGGGAAGAATTAACGCGCTGCACTGCATACAAGCTACTTCCGGGGTTAGGTCACTACCAACAGCGCGCTGTGAGTCCGTGTTCCAAATGTTTCCCTGGAAAATCGTGAGAGTCGCGAACGTTCCGTCTGCCCTTGCTTCCTGTTACAAGCTGAACTGTCCCAAACCCAGTCTTCGTTCTGGTCTCTGCATGGCTGGTGTCTGAGAGGGAGATGCACTCCTCCAGAATCTTCAACATCATCCCAACCAACGGGCATTCTGCTTCTGCATTCTAAACACTTGTATAAGAACAGAGTCAGGAGATTGTAATCAGAAAGCCATAGAGATGTCCAGACTACAGACGTGGTCAAAAGTTTTGAGAATGACAAAAGTTTTAATTTTCACAAAGTCTGCTGCCTCTAATTTTTTTTTTTTTTTTTTTTTTGGCAATCTGCAATATACTCCAGAATGTTATGAAGAGTGATCAGATGAATTGCAATTAATTGCAAAGTCCCTCTTTACCATAGTAATGAACTTAAAGTGGTTGTAAACCCTTCCAACACACTTTTTGCTACAGGTAAGCCTATAATAAGGCTTACCTGTAACTACCCAGGATATCTCTTAAACCTGCACGGTTAAAGCTAGTGGGCTTAGTCACAATTTTGCCCAAGAACACAGCCATGAATAAAGAATGGTACAAAAACATCCTCCGAGAGCAACTTCTTCAAACCATCCAAGAACAGTTTGGTGAGGAAGATGCCTTTTCCAGCATGATGGAACACCTTGCCTTAAAGCAAAAGTGAGAAGTGGCTTGGGGAACAAAACATCGAAATTTTGGGTCCATGGGCAGGAAACTCCCCAGACCTTAAAGCCATTGAAAACTTGGGGTCGATCCTCAAGAGATGGGTGAACAAAAATAACCCCACAAATTCTGACAAACTCCAAGCATTGATTATGCAAGAATGGGCTGCCATCAGTCAGGATGTGGCCCAGAAGTTGATTGACAGCATGCCAGGGGGAATTGCAAAGGTCTTGAAAAAAGGGTCAACACTGCAAATATTGACTTTTTGCATAAACTTCATGTAATTGTCAATAAAAGCCTTTGACACTTATGAAATGCGTGTAACTATACTTCAGCATACCATAGTAACATCTGCCAAAAATATCTAAAAACACTGAAGCAGCAGACTTTGTGAAAATTTATATTTGCGTCATTCTCAAAACCTTTGGCCTACGGCTTTATATCTGCACCTATGGAAGTGGGCTACGTTGGAGGCTCAGAGTTTTTCTTTCTGGAATTGTCTTTGCTCTCTGTGCCAACTTTATATTGATACAGTCAACCCCCCACCCCCGCCAAAAAAAAAAAAACACAAAATAATTACAAGCATTGCCCTTGCAATAAAACTGAATACTTACCTCTCTGGCATGTGATACCACGTACAGCAGACTCTAGCACTTCTGTTACTATTATAAAGGCTTTATATAGCACCGATAGTTTGCACAGTGCTTTGGAAAATGAAGGCAGACAGTACAGTTACAGTACAATTCGAGACAAGAGGAATCAGAGGGCCCTGCTCATTAGCGCTTACAATCTAACAGCATTCAACACTTCTGGGAATATCAAATTTCTGCATCACCCACCATGTGCTGTGGTTCTTCCCACTGATTGCATGTCACTGCAGGGCGCAGTCATGACACACAACCTGGAGGGAAGAACCATTGGAGTCACAGGCAATCAACAGGTAGTGTTGAATGCTAAAGACTTTGCCTGAGGTTGTGTTGCACATGCTGGAACGGTAAGTGTATAAGCAATTGCTTACAAATGTTGGGTTTAGAGCTCCACCCAAAAGGGAAAGCTCTGCTTGTTTACCTGCCCCCGGGTACCGGGTATTGACAGGTATCCACTCCCACTTGCGGCTGACTTCGCTGCAGCAAACTCAGACAGAAGTTCGGCCTCCTTCCACCGCCACCGGGCCATTCACAAAGCACAGCACGCTTCACATATGCGCAGTAGGGAACCAGCTGTGAAGCGCAAGGTTTCCCTTAGCCGAGATGGTGGTCAGTAGCACCCGAGAGCCAATTGAAAAATCGATTTGGGTGAAAACACTGCTGTATTCATGGACAGATAAGTGTCCTAAAATTAAAAGTCAGCAGCTACTGTATTTGTAGCTGCTGACTTTAAATTTTCCCTGAAGGAGCCTGAAGTTCCGCATTAAGTTTTACAGGCTACCCAGGTGGGAAAGGGTTAAGCAAGCTCTGCTTTTTCTGGGCTCTGCCCTCCTCTCTGTGCTAAAAATAAATAGGTGGATGGCTCTGCTCAGAGGAGTCCAGGGGCTTGCATGGGAAGAACAGGGAGGTGAGAACTGCCTAAACAGGACTCCACCACTTATGGACTTCCACCTTGGGGAAGGTATGCACCAGGTAACCTGTGGATAATTAGCTAGTTGGGGGAAACTGTGATTTGCATTGTTGGACTGTATTGCTGAAAAAGTTCTAGTAAAGTTTATTACTAATTTTAAGCCCAATCTGAAGTTACCCAAGGGGGATGCATGAAGGTCCATGGCGTATCGGAAGAACAGGGCCTGTAAAGTACACATGGGGTGAAGTGTAAGACTGGAAGGTCACCACAAAAGCGGAGGAAGGAATGTAGTTGCCACGGGTTACCATGAACTGGTGGGAATATGATAACAGCCAGACAGTAGAGAGGGGTACCAGGTATGGGTGAGAAGTCCTCTGGTAGCGACGAGGTCGGTAATACGACTCCCTCCCTAGTGGTTGGTTCACCAAAAGCATTTGGAACAAAACCCATGGCATGGAGACCCCATGAACCTAGCCGCATGGATGGTACAGGAGAGCTAAAGGAGTTGATTAAGTGCACGCATGAAGTCCATGCTTAGTGCATGGCAAGGTGTTCAACAATATGGGACATGGGGATATAGGGACTGTTGTAGGCAGGTGCAGTCTATTTTCTCCTCGACAGGTGGCGCTCTCCTGAAGAGGCACTGTTGTTGGAGGAGGCAGTCAAGAGGAACAGGGTTCCTCTATGGTTTCCTTTGGTCTCCGGGGAAGCTATCCTATTGGATGCTGCTGCCCCATGTGACTCTAGCAGCCATCTTGGGTCAGGCAGACCCTATTTAAGGCCCTGGCTCCCAGATGTAGCATGCTTTGTAGTGTAGGGAGAGGTACCCCACCTGTTAGGGACAGTACTAGGGAAAGGTTCCTGACGAGAAGGGGTAGCATGGGGTCAGTGATTCCTCAGGACATCTTTCTGATTGGTCACAAGACAGCCAGGCTGCATTCTGCTGTCTTTACAGACGCTGTCAGTTAAGCAAAGCATCGCCTCATCCTCATTCCTGCAAACCATGATCCTACCTGGCTGGACGGATTTTACATGCAGAGTGAGCTCCACGGTTCTTTCTTCCAGCCCCTACTTCACTGACTTTGCTGCAGAGGTAAGTATTCACAGTGTTCTATTGCAGGAGCAAATACTTGCCTCTCTGGCATGCGGTACAGCTTTGGGCAATTACTTCATCATTTGGCACTTCTGCAAGTGTAGAAAACCTGGGTCCCTTGCTATAAAAATGGTTCTTGCCACCGGCACTTGTATCACTACTGTGCCATGGAAATGACCACAGTTGGCAGCAGGTGAACCAGGCATTTTCTTTAAAGAAGAATTCAAATATTTTAAGATAAAATCAACATACTTTCTTTAACCACCTCTGGACCACCCGCTGTCGCTATACGTCGGTACTTTGACATTAAATACCGGGGTTATGGCAGCAGATAGCTGCCATAACCTCAGTATTTTCTTAAACGTCCGGCAGTCCGCTTTCGGATAAAAGTGGTCTCTGCGGTGGATTCACCGCAAGATCACTTTTATCGGCGGCGGAAGAGGTGCACCCCTTCCGCCACGTCCCGGCCGTCTTCGCGGCTTACCGGTTGCAGCAGAGACGATCGATACTTTCCCCTACTTGACACCAAGTCGAGTGAGGGAATGATGGCCCCCGCCCGACTCAATGCCGTTGGATGACGGAAGCGTCGTCAAACGTCACCCCCACCCAACGACCTTAAAGGGACAATTTTTTTTTTCATTTTTTTAATTTATTTTGTTTATTGCTTTTAAGTGTAAATGTGAGATCTGAGGTCTTTTTGACCCCAGATATCACATTAAAGAGGTCCTGTTATGCTTTTTTCTATTACAAGGCATGTTTACATTCATTGTAATAGGAATACAAATGATCCAAAAAAAATTAAAGGGACAGTGTAAAAATAAAAAGTAAAATAAATAAGAAAAAAAATATTTTTAAAGCGTCCCCGCGTGCTTGCTCGCAGAAGCGAACACATATGTAAACGATGTTCAAACCACACATGTGAGGTATCGCCACGATCATTAAGAGTGAGAGCAATAATTCTAGCAAAACACCTCCTCTGTAACTCAAAACTGGTAACCTGTAGAAATTTTTAAACGTCGCCTATGGTGATTTTTAAGGGTCAAAGTTTGTCGCCATTCCATGAGCGGGCGCAATTTTGAAGCGTGACATGTCGGATATCAATTTACTCGGCGTGACATTATCTTTCACAATATAAAAGATTGGGCTTTACTGCTTTCTTATTTTTTAATTCAAAAAAAGTGTGTTTTTTTTTCCAAAAAAATTGCATTTGTAAGACCACTGCGCAAATACAGTGTGACATAAAGTATTGCAACCATCTACATTTTATTCTCTAGTGTGTCTGAAAAAATATATAATATTTGGGGGTTCTAACTAATTTTCCAGCAAAAAAAACACAGATTTTAACTTGTAAACACAAAGTGCAAAAAATAAGCATGGTCCTTAAATGTAAAGGTTTGGGGTTTTTTTTAATAATAAACATGTTATACTTACCTCCTCTGTGCAAGGGTTTTGCACAGAGTGGCCCCAATCCTCCTCTTCTGGGGTTCCCCAGCGGCGCTCCTTCCCACATCCAGTGCCCCCCCAGAGACGCGCATTCCAAGGGGACACCCATGCGGGCCCGCTCTTAAGTCCTGCTGCTGCGTCCATTGACACAGACAGCAGGACTTGGCCCCGTCCCCCAGCTCCCATGTCACTGGATTTGATTGACTGCGCTGCTACCAATCTATCCAATGAGGACCCGAGACAGCGGCAGGTATAGATATTTTATACATAGTTACATTGGTCCAGCTTGCCTTGGACTAATTTAACTTTGTATATACCTGGCTGATGCCCCTGGCAGCTGGAAATCACTGAAGTAGACATCGCTACTCCAGTGATCTCCACTTGCTTTCATGTCCTGAGCTGAGGGGCTTCTGCCACTTGACAATGCTCTCTCCTTGTCACCAAAGCGTTTTCCAGTGATGTCAGCTTGTAAAATGCAGTTCTGGGAGGGGCTAGAAGCAGCTGTGCCAACACTGATTGCACAGGCATCTCTTGCTATCAGGGAGCCAGTCCATAGTATTGACATGCAGCCTTTGTTGGAGCTAATGCATGTAGACAAGAAGTGGCTGCAAAGAGGCTGGAGGAGATCCAGAAGTGCTCAAAGCAAAGAAGACTATTGTTTGGTATGCCTGGATATATATATTACATTTTTTAAAGGATAGGTAGTCCTTTAACATTTCCTAGTGGGCACGCTAATCATGACAGCAGCCTCTACTGTGGAAAACCAGGTGCAAAAGATTGCCTTCCAGGGTCCAAGACTTTGACCTCTAGCCTGTTGGCATTTAAATTCCTCCCATCACATAAACCACACTCTCTGTAAAATCATCCTGATGTAAAGGAATGATTCACCATTTAAACAGCAGAGGGACCCATCGTCTTATTTCTTTATGGCCTTCTGATAAATTTGCTAAAGTAGTTTGCTAATGAAAATGAAGCATTACATTTCACAAAGGCACTCTGAATCCTTATGGCAGCAGAACCTGGTTCATACTATCAACAATGTTTCTATCTAAACTGTAGTGTATTCTAATTAAATATTTGAATACATTTAGTATATATTTCTATCCTTTGTGAACTCTTTTATGGGTTTTTGCATATATTAAAAATACTGGAAAATTGCTTCACCGCCAAACCTCAGACAAATAAAGTAGTATTATAGGTCCTCAGTGTTTTTTAAGTTTACCAAATTGTGACAATAGAGAAGGAAGAGAGAGATGGATGGAGAAAGAAAGGGAAAAAGAAAGAAAGAAAGAGATAGGGAGGGAAGAAGGAGAGAGAAGGAAAGAAATCACAGCACAGCACCATGGTTGTTATGGTTTTAGGATGATTGAAGCGCATTTTTTCTTATATTACATTGTAATGGTGGTTATCAAGGATATCCAACCAGATGATGTCTTCCGGGTCTCGACCACCAATGGGAGGGTGGCTGTCTTTGGACAGGCGATGGATCTCCAATACAACCGATCTCCGGTTCCGGAACAAATCGATCAGAAGCAAATGGTTCTTGGTAGGCCCATGGAGGAAAAGAAAAAGGAACTCCACATAGTGTAGATCAAAATGAGGTTTTAAATGAGGTTTTAATGGTCTGAAAAAACGTACAAAATGCAGGTGATCACGAACAGATAAAAAGTATAAAAATAACAATGTGGGAAGCTGAGATAGCTGTCCCTACCCGTTTCAACCACACAGTCATCAACAGGGGCATAAAACAGCCTCCCCACATTGCACTTATATATAAACTGTATCCAACTTACAATTTAACCAAGCTCCGCCCCCGTCATGGCGGAACCGGAAGTGGATGTTCAAGGAGAGCACAACTATATATATTTAATATAAATCTCATATACAGAATGTCCCAAGTGTAAGGGGAACCCCAACCTTTAACAGGGCAAAAAGAACACTGTAATTTCCAGAGGACTGCAGGCATCAGTGCCTCCGCTCCCCTGCGTCCCAAGACGACAGTGCGGCTTGCGCTCCAAGCCTCGTAGTTGTGTCCCTGTGGGGAGGATGACAGCCGCCGACCTATCAGCAGCTGGCATCCCATCCCCACATGAGTCCGGAGCGTGCGCTCCAAGACTCGTGCATACCAGAGAACACGGCCGGCCCCACCAAACGTCATCACGGCCGCTGACAGAGGAAAAAACAATCAGCGGCTGGTAATAGGACGGCTCACAGGGAGGGAGCTTGCACTCCAAACCTTGACAACAGAGGGGGCTGGGCCGTCATGGAAAACCGGCTCAGTGATTGGCCGCCTGTTAACAATGACCCAAATCCACCCTCCCCGGTCCACAGAGACGTAATCCGGGATCCACGGTGTCTCAAGCTGGCACCTGAAGTATCATAAAGATGACACCTGAAGTATCCTGGGGAGGGATCATCACGGTCAAATAGTCGTGAATTAGGGTAATATATGTCATCCAGTCACTATGTCACGGCAAAGGAGATGGAGGAGAAGAGGATTATACCAGAACACCATATCAGTATAACTATTCTGGTCCCCCCCAGGCTTCAGGTTTTCACAAACCCATTTACAACCCCCCCCCCCCCCCCCCCGAAGTCCAAAAACAAAAGAGGATGTAGAAGGGGCTGGTGATTACAATGGAGGAAAAAGAAAAAGGTCACACTAGGTGCCGGTATTTTTAATCTGAGTAAAGTTAACCTGTCAGACCACGAGAAATACGTCCTATATAAAGGACTCAAATTCGTCCCCCCTAGGAAGCTTAATAAATTCTCCACTTTTGTGGATGTATACAAGTACATCCGCAAACTTAATATACAGAGACATTTTTTATCTATGCCTGCCCCCAACCCTAGAGGTATCACACAGAGTGGCATTACACATTCTGGCCTCGCAAATCCATCACTCTTCAACCCCCCGAACAATACCTCCCATTCCATTAACCTTTTTAAAGATTTGGTTCTACACAATCTTGAGAATATCCTTGTCAAGCGAACGCACCAGGATCCAGCCATCACAGCTGGCCTTGATGCTCTTTGTGACAGGAATAATCTTGTCATTCGTCCAGCCGACAAAGGCGGCGGTATAGTTGTCCTGGATAAGGAGGACTACATCGCTGAAATGAACAGATTACTCAGTGATCGTTCCACATACAACATCCTTCCCAATGACCCCACGAGGGAATACAAACGTGCTTTGGTGGCCCTTATTGATGAGGGCTTTTCTCTTAAAATCCTTAATCAGAAAGAGAGTTTCTTGTACCTGTAGCTCCCCGAATACCGGTGATATATTACCTCCCTAAGGTCCACAAGAACCCCACTACACCTCCAGGCCGCCCAATCGTGAGTGGGATCGATTTGGTCACCTCACGTATCGGTAGATACATTGACTTCTACCTACAGCCCTTGGTTAAGCTAATGCCCTCGTATCTGAAGGACACCAGAGCTGCGATTAACATACTAGAAGGAGTAGAATACCAAGACGGCCTCTTGCTTGCCACTGCAGATGTATCTGCCCTTTATACATCTATCCCATTGGAACAGGGTGTAGCTGCTGTAGAATTTTTTCTCTCTAGAAACTCAGGTTTGCCTCCTATCCATCGTAATTACATCATGGAACTTCTGAGGTTTGCTACAGAACATAACTATTTCTAGTTCCATGGAACATATTATTCTCAGATTAAGGGTGTGGCTATGGGGGCTAAATATGCCCCTAGCCTAGCCAAACTTTTCATGGCTCTATGGGAGGAGGATGTCGTCTATGCCCACAGACCACCTCAGCTGCTTCTGTGGGCTAGGTATATAGACAACATCCTCCTCCTTTGGAAAGGTGACCTCAGGTCTCTGGAAGATTATATGGAGTTTTTGAACACAAATGATAGGAACATTTCACTTAGTTTCGAGGCAAGTCATGAGACCATTCACTTCTTGGATTTAGAGGTTTCTGTAGTCAATCGACAACTGGCCCTTAAAACGTTTTTCAAACCCACGGACCGTAACGGGTATATCCCGGTAGACAGCTGCCACCACCAGCAATGACTCAGATCGGTCCCTAAGGGACAGTTTCTCCGACTGCGACGAAACTGCTCCAACATCGCAGACTTTCAGTCCCAGTCTCAGACTCTCAAGGAGAGGTTTGTGGAGAAAGGGCATAGACCCTCAGTTCTTGATACTGCTATTGGGGAGGTTAGTATAGTAGAGAGGAATTCACTCTTGGTTGACCTCCCCAAAATACAAAAAGAGAACCAATTTAAATGGTCTTTCTTCACCTCATTTTCTGTACAGCATAAAGATATTAAGAAAATCATTAACAGATATTGGAAGGTGTTGAAGAGCGACTGTGTATTGGGTCCGGTTCTACCCGATCGGGCTGGCGTCATTTATCGTGGCGCACGCTCTGTCCATGGAGAAATTGCTCCCAATATTGTTGATCCTCCTCGGTCGGTCTCCTTTTTCCAAGACTGCAAGGCTTCAACAATTCCAACTGTTTCTCGAGCTTTGCCTTCCTCTTTATTTTGTTAGGACCCCTAATAAATTTGTAATTTTTGTTTTGACAAATACTTGGCTATGTGTTTTACTTCAAACAGGACAGTTTGTTTGTGAGTAAGCAGGTACATTTCAAATATACAATGTCAAATTAACAAGCTACACCAACACCTACCAACCTCTTTGAGGTAAAAAGGACATAAACCCATGGGTTGAGGCCACTGTAGGACTGCTGAAAGTTTCTCTGGGTCCATCGAAAAACCAACAGTGGAAATGATATAACCCAGGAATTTAACCTGTTCACAATGGAATTTGCATTTCTCCAATTTACAATAGAGATTGTTCTCTCTTAGTTTCTGAAGCACATGACAGACATCTGTGTGATGGCTCTCCAGGGACTTAGAAAATAGGAGGATATCATTGAGATAAACCACCACACATAACTGCAACAAATCTCGGAGGACATCGTTAATAAATTCCTGGAAAACTGACGGGGCGTTACAAAGGCCAAAAGGCATTACAAGGTCATCATAATGGCCTGTTCTGGTATTAAACACAGTTTTCCACCCATTTCCCTCCTTAATCCTGATGAGATTGTATGCCCCTCTCAAATCAAGCTTTGTGAAAACCGTTGCTCCCTTGAGGCGGTCAAATAACTTCGTAATTATTGGAATCGGATAGGCATTCTTAATCGTGAAATGATTGAGACCCCTATAATCAATACAAGGCTTCAGTTCACCACTCTTCTTCACAAAGAAGAAACCAGCACCAGCAGGTGATGAAGATTTGCGGATGAAACCTCGAGAACGTGCGTCTGCAACATATTCCTCCATGCCCTTATCCAATAGCGCAATCATACGACCGGTGTGAAGGCAAACTACTGGCTTGACTTTTGTCAAACACATCCCTAAAATCGCGGTACTTCTCTGGCAGGGAGGAGAGCGAAGAGGTGCACAGAACCTTGGCTACCTTCTGGAAGCATGACTTACTGCATTGTGGCGACCAGGAGAGAACCTCAGTGCGGAGCCAATCAAAAGAGGGGTTGTGCCTCTGTAACCAAGGATAACCAATAACCAACTGAAACTTAGGTGAGGAAATAACTTGGAATTGGATTATCTCATGGTGAAGAGCCCCTACGGCCATGGACATCGGAACGGTCTCATGAGCCACATGGGCAGGCTGTAGAGGTCACCCGTCAAGAGCCTCAATGGAAAGTGGAGTGTCATGCAGCTGCAGCAAAATCAAGTGCTTCGATACAAAGGCAGCATCAATGAACAGGCCTGCAGCACAGGTTGTACCGGAGCAGCCACAGTGGAAGATACCAGGTGAGCCGTGCGACTCAGGAGCATTTGTAATGCCATGGCAAACTGATCCATGCGGTGATCCTGCTCATCCAATCTGGAAAAAATATTGCCAACAAGTGGATTGACTGTATCTTCTAAATTCATGGCCTTCACCTACTATCAGAAACCATTAAATCAGACCGAGACAGAAGTACAGTTAAATCACACTGGTTTAATAATAAAAGTAAAATAGAACAAAGATAGTCAAAACATAGCCAAAGTTCGGTAACCGGAATGGATAGTCAGCCAAGCCAGAAGGTTAGGGATCAGTGTAGTGGAACAGCAAGCAGGATCAGGAGCCAGAAGGGATGTTAGCCAAGCAAATCTTAAAACAGGAATGCAGGAGTCTCTGTGATTTGACCAAGGCGAAGGCAGTGATCCTCTGGGCTGGGCGGCTTAAGTAGACAGGACTGACGAGCAGGATATCATCAACAGGTGAGTAGCTGTGAAGAGATAAGAGCTGGCAATTAGCCGACAGCTGAACGGCCAGCTCAGAGAAGGAAGAGCTGAGCCCAGTCCTGATGCTCACGGCCTTTACAGCTCCCAAATGTGGTGGATATCCTACTTTACAGCATGAATCAGTCTGCACTGATTATGTTGAACTATAACTAGTGTACCAGTGGTCCTGCCTATCACCTATCCATCCAGATTAGTATCTAGGACAGCCCCTCTGGCTAGAGGAGTGTGTGTGTGTGATTGAATTCTCCCACTCTATCTTATGGGAAAACAGTATTGATTATTATTATATAACGGTATTATTATTCATTCATGATTGACTTTCCAAGTGACACCTGTCTTTCACCACTGTTTGAAGAGGCTCCCACCAGTGAACGTTTCCCTGCAGCTATTACCTTGTTGCACGGACTAAACCACTTTTCTCCATACCTTGCCCACGTGTATTGATCACACATGTGTATGGTCTGATACTTATCCTTTATATCTGTGTCGGAGAGGCATCACCATTCCACCCACACACCCCGGGGGTAATGCACAGACAGGATGTCAATGATTACCCATTATGGTTAAATTAATGCACTACTTGTGCGACAATTGTCGCATGACATCCTATATGTACATTATGAGCAGGTGTCCAGACGCTTTTTGTTTTTAATCTGTTTGCACTGTTTATTTACATGCCTATTCTAGGTGCTAACACCATATAGATGACAATGTGAAGCTGTACTCCAAGCAGAGTGTAGCACTTTGTTGTTTTTTACTGCTTGTTAAATAAATATTTTTCTCAGATTCTACTCTAGAACTACCCTTTGTTACCCATAGTAACCACTATGCTTTCCCAATGTCTGTCACTGGGATAAACCCCCTTTTTTTTGTCTACAGTTTATGCTTACGGTGACAACACCTTACTTATTAAGTGGTAAGGTAAGTAAGAAACTGGATATTTGCCATACCCGTTATTTTTGTTTTTGGTTGCCACCTGGAACAGAACCTGCCTCTTCATTTGTCTAAAATCTCACTTACGTAATTCTGATACATGTGTATTATGCCACCTCCACACTTACAGATCTTTTAGACTACATGTTTTTAGACAACTCAAATAACACAAGTGAATTGTTAATATCCCGATATTCTTCTGAAATCCTAATTAACACAAAACCGTTATGCAAATGAAGAAATATGTGGCAGTCTAGCATCTCCTAAAATGTGTTAGCTTGTTAATATAGCAGAAATTAGTGCAATTGTGAAGGTACATACAATAACAGAAGTAAATGAGTTTATTACAAATAAAATACAGAAAAGAATCAAACACAAATGACCTGAACATGGGATGATGGCTGGCTACTAAGCAAGACTAATGCCTTGTAGTAAGGTTGGATCCAACATCTGTAGGTGGGGTCACCATTATTGCTTCTTGTGTCCGTACGCTACAGCTGGGGACCTACTTGTAAACAGGTCTTTCCAGGGCATATTTTGTAATGTACAGGGATACCGGCATGAGACTGGCTCACCCCATTCCCCTGATCCAAGTCCATAACAACCCCAGACGCTTGAAGCACCTCTCACACAGGCCTATGATCTAACATTGCACAGATTAGGGCCCTGGGAGGGCAATTGAACACCTGGGCCCATGGTACACAGAAGCTTGGGTCACCTAGGGCATATTCCATGAGTGGACTCTTTCACCGCCAGGAAGGTGACTCCTTTCCTTTAATAACCACCTGCTCTTGAGGTTTGCATTCAGGTTTGCACAAATATTCACACTAAAGCCTCGTACACACGATCGGATTTTCAGCAGACAAAACCTCGGACTTTTGTCCGAAGACCTGTGCCTGGATTTTGCCTTGCATACAAATGGCAAGGAATTGTCCGGCAACAAACACGAACGTAGTGATGTACTATGTGGTTTTTCAGCTCTTTAGCGCCACCCTCTGGGCTCCTACTGCTAATTTCATGTTAGTAGAAGTTTGGGGAGTGTTGATTCGAGCTTTTCATTTTGCGCTTTTCATTTAGCGCTTTTCAGTTTGCGCTTTTCATTTCGTGCTTTTCAGTTAGTTTCTGAATGGCCGTTTGTCAACCAGACATGTTGCGGAATCGGAGAAGATAACGTGTTATTTATTATTGGCCTTGGAGTTATTGCTTTGACCCAAGTCCAGGAACAGGAAGAGGAGGATTTATTGGGCCAAAAATTGGTTGCTTTATTAATCATGACCAATTATGTCATAAGCCTTCTCTGTAGGAGCTCCAGTAGAATAATCCAGATGATTTCCGGAATTTTCTCTGGATGACGGACCCCTGCTTTCACCAACTCTTGGGATTGTTGACCCCCTATATTAAAAAGCAAGACACATGCATGAGGCTTTTATTTTATTTTTTGGTTGAATAATGATTTGATTTGGTATATTTTCTATATTTTTGGATGCATAGAATGCACTTTTTGGTTAATTTCTATTGGCAGATAACATGTCTAATTTTATTTGTTTTTTTTTTTTAATGCGCGATAAAAAATTGTGTAGAATAATACTTGGCTATGTGTTTTACTTCAAATGAGTTTGGGAGTAGGCAGTTACATTTTAAAAAAATACATGTAAAATTGACAAGGAACACCAACATAGTTGTATCTTTGATCTTAAAAACTACGCTATAATGGTGTTGTGGTAACTTGCCCAAAGAAAAAAAAATCAAGCATAATAATATTATTCTTGATATCTCTAGAAAATAAAAACCTTTTAAAATACGTTTGCCATAACTCCATCAGTATTACCAGCAAAGCAGCTTCATTATTATTCCATGAAATAAAGAATGAGAGAATGTGCGCTGCATTTCGAGATTTCCTGATTTGCCAAGTCACAAATGTTAATTCTCCATTACGAATGCTAGTTTACAAGACCGACCGCTTCTGGCTCATCCTTGCTTCCGAGCATGCGTGTTTGTACTTTGGACTTTTGTCCGACGGACTTGTGTACACACGCTCAGAAAATACGACAACAGACATTTGTCTGCGGAAAATTTTAAAGTCTGCCATCCAACATTTGTCTGCAGAAAATCCAACAATTGTCCGATGGAGCATACAAACAGTTGGATTTTCCGCCAACAGCCTGTCATCACACATTTCCCGTCAGAATATCCGGTCGTGTGTACGAGGCTTGATTCTTCTCCCCAAATATTGGCTGTGCACACTTCTAATCACTTTCGTCACACCACACGGAGGTTGCTTGTTGTATTTTAATCTTTTAATCTTTTTTTGTATTTAATCTTCTTTATTTCAATAAATGTAAGCAATCTATAACAGCGAGCATAATACAATTCCAGGCAATTGGTATTGATTTCTAACAGTCCATGTATCCATAACTTCTAGCAAAGTGGAGGGAGGGAGTATTGTGTTATTCACTGTTGGATACATAACTTCACCCCGTCCTGAGGCCTCATTTGAGGGTCACAGCCTTCCTTTCCTAATCAGGCCTCTCCCCAAAGGGTAGGGAGCACACACAGTTCTCCTAATTCATCCCAGCTCTCTATTGGCCTGTCCTGTCTCTTCAGCCCTTCCTTCCCCTAAATACAGGGCTTACCTCATTCCCTGACTATAGGGAAGGTTTTAAAGTTAAAAGGAAAAGTAACTCCTGCCTACACCAGTGGGCGATTGATTATCTCTATCTAAAATAATTGGGGTTGTTAGAGGCTACAAAGGACTTTATTTCATATGGGATGTGACAACTTCCAATTTTGTGCTAAAGAATATGTCTGTGGAGATGTAATCCACCACAGATCATCTGTAGATGAGCACACCTCTCTAAACACCTTGGGCTAGATAATCGGAGATTGGCAGTTGTTGAGGAATGCAAATTATCACATGTGACATCTTATTTTGGTGCATCAGATGTCAAATAAACCCTTTTTCCTCAGTACATATACAGTATGTGTAACTGTCTTGCATCATCATCCTCTTGGTGCACTAATGCATACCTCCATTGCACCAAATATTGACAAATTCATTATTTATTTGGGGCAGATTGTTAGACTTCATAGGGAATAAGTCACACTTTTTTACATATGCCACGCTAGTCATATCTTCCATGAGTCAGATATTTGGCACACTGACAACAGTTTATCTGGCTCGTTGTTAGCACCATGGTGGTAAATGTATAGCTTTGTCTTCTCCCATGAAAATTCTTTAGTACTAAGCTTGTATTTGTGGTCTTACCCAGCTGATCTAGAGGAAGACAAAAAAAAAAAAACTAAAAAGCCATTTGTCACTGCATTCATGGGGAATATTTTTTTTGTGACCATTCAACAGGTTCAGACATATCCATGTGTAGTGTTGTCCAAAATGTGTACGTAGCAATAACTCTCGGTGGAGCTGCTGGTTTAAACGGGCTTGTTATCTTCACTCTCGACACCTCTGTTTCACCGGCACCGGGTCTAGGGTTCCGTTGAGTTTACCTCTGGACAGTATAAGCACCAGACACTTGAGTAGATTTTTCCAATGCTTTATTAGAACGATTAAGGGAAGTAGCAGGAAAGAGGTAGTAGGGAAACTGCAGGGAAGCTCAAATACCTTTCTGTTGTATTTCTTCAGAACATTCTTTGTAATTGAACACTTGTAATTGAATAGTCCCCCTTTCGTAGGATTCAATCTTTGCCCGCCTGGATAGACATCTCTAAATTGCCTAGCAGCCAGTACATAGCACGAACAAAAGTCTCTGCCACAAACTTATCTGGAATAAAACCCGTACGATCCTCTGCCACAGGATGTATTGGTTTGTGGTGAAAGTCAGATACAGTACTTGAACCTTTAAGCCAACCCGGCAGTACTATACTGTAAGATTACTTCGGAATGCGTCCTCCAACCGAGTCACCAGGCCCCCCTCCAGACCAGCACTCTGCATGATCCTTCCATGACGGGTCCTCCCCTGGGATCTCCTCGGTTGTCCAGCTTCTTTACTCAGGAAAGAAAGCTCAGGACCATTCCTCCGCTGCTGTGTTAGGCCCCAGACAGGCTTCTGGGCCCACCCACATGCCGCAGTGATGCGGGCCTCCAAAACGGAGGACCACGGGGTGGTATTCCTAGTGCATCCCTGTGGGCCAGGAGGGCCAGCAGGTGGCTGAAAACGAACCCTAAAACATGGCGTCTTCCAGAAATACCCTCTTCCAGAATGCAACTCAGAGGACCACCTCCACCGAGTTATCTCCGGGAAAGAGGTGCACTCATTCGCTTTAACACGTTGCTTTTCCAACACCTGCCGACAGTGACAACGACACCCACCGGCACAATGCGGAACTGCATGCAACGTCAGCCAGGCTGGAACAGAGGCAAATCTAACTTCCTATAACAAGCGACCCACTAAATTTACCTATCAGCGGTAGATAAAATCTACCAGCGCTACATGTACATAGGTGGATCAAAATTCAGGAACAAGCCTAATTTCAATATGTGTGTAGTCTTCCCTGTTCAGTGTAAGTTGATTGTTGTCTACAGCCACTGATCAGGGTATTCTGACAGGGATAGGTCCCGCAGCCAGAACTCAATTACCCAGCAGGGGAGATTCCGCCACCCAATCTGGGGACAATCTGTCCACAGGACAACTATTAGTCGTGCACTCCACAAATCTGGCCTTTATGGAAGAGTGGCAAGAAGAAAGCTATTGTTGAAAGAAAGCCATAAGAAGTCCCATTTGCAATTTGAGAAGCCATGAACACAAACATGTGGAAAAAGTTGCTCTGGTCAGATGAGAGCAAAATTTAACTTTTTGGCCTAAAATCAAAACGCTATGTGTGGCAGAAAAAAACACTGCACATCACCCTGAACACACCATCCCCACCGTGAAACATTGGCAGCATCATGTTATGGGGATGCTTTTCTTCAGCAGGGACAGGGAAGCTGGTCAGAGTTGATGGGAAGATAGATGGAGCCAAATACAGGTCAATCATAGAAGACAACCTGTTATAGTCTGCAAAAGACTTGAGACTGGGGTGGAGGTTCATCTTCCAGCAGGACAAAAATCCTAAACATACAGCCAGAGCTACAATGGAATGGTTTAGATCAAAGAATATTCATGTGTTAGAATGGGCCAGTCAAAGTCCAGACCTAAATACAATTGAGAATCTTGCTGTTCACAGACACTCGCCATCCAATCTGACAGAGCTTGAGCTATTTTGCAAAGAAGAATGGGCAAAAATGACACTCTCTAGATGTGCAAAGCTGGTAGAGACATCCCCAAAAAGACTTGCTGCTGCTATTGCAGCAAAAGGTGATTCTACAAAGTAGTGACTCTGGGGGGCTGAATACAAATGCACGCCACACTTTTCACATATTTATTTGTAAAAAAATTTGAAAACCATTTATGGCTTTCCTTCCACATCACAATTATGTGCCACATTGTGTTGGTTGTGTTGGTCTATCACATAAAACCCCAGTAAAATACATTTACAATTTTGGTTGTAACATGACAAAATGTGGAAAATTTCAAGGGGTATAAATACTTTTTTCAAGGCACTGTATATCAAATATGTCAGACTGTATGAGTGAAGCCTATAGATTGCTGAATAATACTACTACTTAGATAACTCTTGGTGCTGATTCTACAAAACCATTTATAGATGTCTTGTTTTGGTATCCACAGATGTGAAAATGGGGATGGTTTTAAAACATAGGACTGAATTGTACACTGTCAAGCAACCTGCAATTCCCATTATTTATCATTAACCTTAGGTTCATGAAGGGAATCTAACCTCTTGAAGCAGACCAACAAGGGCCGGAATATGTTCACTAAAAGGAGAGCTTAAAGGGTAACTCCACTTTTGTGGAAAAAAAAATATAGCAAATAAAATAATAAATAATATAACATTTACAATTACTACAAAAGACATGCTATAATTTAATGTTATTAAAAATTACCTTTCCTTTTCAATTTGCAGTATTTTTATTCTCAGTAAAATTCAGTGCAATATGACAACCTGGAGGCAGATCAAAAAGGCGATTAAAATGCCTACACTAAGATATAAATCAGATTTTAGACATCCACTGCAAAATAAATGTAAGTTTTGGTGAGATAAAGATACTCCCTAAGGGATAATCACTTCTATAGGGATGCAGATACTGAAACTTTCCTCATTAGAACACAGAAAGCACTTTAGCTGATTGAAAAAGTAATAAACATAAAAGCAAACATTTTATTAGGTGATAAACTGAATAAGCTTGGAGCAAACTAAACTAATGACTCAGAACCTTCTTAATTGATACATCTGCTGGCACTGATCACAATCTTATAAGTGCATAAATATATGAAAACAAATAAAATGCCGTGCTATATTAAGATTACCAATGTGATATGACACATATAAAATGCATGAATATCTTAGTGCAAACTGTGCATAATATTAAACATAAAAACATATAATATATAGGGGAGGGGTCGGGACGGTGCAGTAAGCAGCAGGTTTGAATGCTGCGAACGGACAAGCTATCTCATTGTTTTTTTCTTTTACCTGCTCTAGAGTGGTGCGCTTCAGCACCTGGAAGATGTGAGCACCCAGATTGATGTTTTATAAATAAAATACGTTTTTCAACGATAAAACACCATTTAGACTTTATTTTTATATATGGATGGAGGAACTGACTGCTGGATGTCTCAGGATCCCAAAGAGCTTCATTCACATAGAACCCAGGGGTGGTTCACAGGCATTTTTTGACCAAACTTGGGTGTGCGGTCAAATGCCCTGAGGTGAGCAGATTCACGCCCTGAGGTGAGCACAAGTTTGTTGTCAATTTTGGAGCACCATCACAGGATTTTGCTTTGCCAGCACAATAGACATTTTTTATTTTATTATTTAATATGTTTGATATTAAGGATGTTTTACACAAGTCACAGGTGGCAAACACAAGGCCCGCGGGCCACCAGGCCTTGTCATGTGGCCCGTGCTGCATCCGCCGGCCGCCGCCTGTTTTTCCCACTGCCTGTCTTCCAGACAAGATTAAACATCCTTCTCCTTAGTCCCGCAAGCGGCGCCGGCTTTGTGTGAGTGCATGCGCGGCTGGCCATCTCCTAGGGAACATTTTCTGCTTTTCTGCTCAGTCCATCCAGCAGGGCCGTTGTTCTAAGCGCATGTGCGGTCAGCCCAGCATAGCTGTCAGCGGCTGAGGTCTCTGTCAGCTTGGACGGCAATGTTTTGTTTTTTTTACCATCCAGTGGGCTGCATCCTGTGGGCAGGCTTTTTGAGAACTTGCTATACGGGGAGGTGCCAGAGCTGGGCAAGGTAGGAGAGAATACAGATGTAAGGAAGTTTTTTTGGGGGGGGTGAAGGCTGTGGAGGCTGATGTGTGGGGGGGAGTGGGGGGGGGCCACATCCTGTACGTAACACACTCCTGCACCCTGTACGTAACGCACTCCTGCACCCTGTACCTTATGCACTCCTGCACCCTGTACCTTATGCACTCCTGCACCCTGTACCTATTGCACTCCTGCACCCTGTACCTATTGCATTCCTGCACCCTGTACCTAATGCACTCCTGCACCCTGTACCTTAGGCACTCCTGCACCCTGTACCTAATGCACTCCTGCACCGTGTACCTAATGCACTCCTGCACCCTGTACATAACGCACACCTGCACCCTGTACATACCGCACTCCTGCACTCTGTACGTAATGCACTCCTGCACTCTGTACGTAATGCACTCCTGCACCCTGTATGTAACGCACTCCTGCACCCTGTATGTAAGCACTCCTGCACCCTGTACATACCGCACTCCTGCACTCTGTACATAATGCACTCCTGCACTCTGTACATAATGCACTCCTGCACCCTGTACGTAACGCACTCCTGCACCCTGTATGTAATGCACTCCTACACCCTGTACGTAACGCACTCATGCACCCTGTACATACCACACTCCTGCACCCTATACGTAATGCACTTCTGCACCCTGTATGTAACGCACTCCTGCACCCTGTATATAATGCACTCCTGCACCCTGTACGTAACGCACACCTGCACCCTGTACGTAATGCACTCCTGCACCCTGTACGTAACGCACTTCTGCACCCTGTACCTAATGCACTCCTGTACCTAACGCACTCCTGCACCCTGTATGTAACACACTCTTGAACCCGTCACTCTGTGCATAGCACATTCCTAAATTCTTCACTCTGTACATAGCGTACTCTTGATTTCTGATGGTGTTTGGTCAGAGCAGTCTCCAATACCGTTTCTTGTGGATGATACCAGCATTGTGTGACCCTCCATTTTGGAGTTGCATCATCTACTACAGGAGTGTGAGTGGTCTCAGTGCTGGTCTGCACCTGCCCTTCACAGCACTGCAATATTAAAGAGTAGATCCATTGCCCTATAAATACAACCGACCCTTTCAGACAATCCATACTGCTGATGCAGCCCCCGATGAATTTGAGTTTGACACCCCTGCCCTAAGTCATTCATGCACTTTATTTATATGTGTCATATCACATTGGTTACTTCAATACAGTATAGTGCAGAACTTTTCATCTGTTATTGTTTTAATTTGCCAGCACAACGGACATTTTCATTATTATATGTTCAATAAATAAATGTAATTATATGTTATTATGTTTAATATCATGCACGGTTTGCACTAAGATATTCATGCTTTTTATATGTGTCATATCAAATTGGTAATCTTAATACAGCGTGGCATTTTATGTGTTTTTAGCAAACATTTTAATATATTGCAGTTTACCAATTCTTAGATTCTGGTGATCCAGCCAGTAATGGATGGGAAGGAAGAGGCACCACAAATGCCAATAGTGTAGCACTGTTTATTTAGCAAAAGACATGTAAAACATAAGTAATGCACTCAGAATGTTTCCAGGGTAACAGGCACGTGTAGTGTAAAACGTCCACTCCAGGGATAGCGGTCCTGGTGCCGCCATGGAACAGAATCCACCATGGGCGGAGATGCAGGAAGCTGGAAAGAAGCTGGGAAAGGAGCTGTCTTTCCTGGAAGTAAACTAGCCAATAGGAACGCAGAAGCAGGACCACGCCTCCTTCGTCAGCCTTTGTCCTCTTTTTCAAATTCAGATGCATTTGAAAATCAGGGCAGAGTCCCTGGAAACGAGTCATGTATATCCTGACTTCCACCAGGCATTTTGACAGCTGTCATCCTCGTGTGTGGGTGAGAACTTTGCTGGTACTATCTACATCTTGAGCTGGCTGGAGTTCTGTCATCCTTGGTTTCTGTTTACTCAGTGATGCCTCCAGCCTCAAACTGATCACAGATGCTTGGTCTCAGTTGTTCCCTATCTTTGCTGTTTCATGCTAACTTCAAGGTAAGTGTGATGCTTATTTTAATAATTTTTTTATTTGATGCTGACCTCAGCACCCTGCTGTGCATTTTCGTCTGCATTGAGGTGATCCTTCCCAGATCTTCTGCAGGCGCTACAAAGGTTCCAGTCTCAGTCCCTGCGCCTGCTCAGTCATCCATCCATCGATTACTCTCTCATCCATCCATTAAGTTGCCTCATCCCTGCCTCTACCCATTTGATGGTCTACAGATACAAATGAAGGTTCCAATGGACTAATGCCGCGTACACATGAGCGGACTTTACGGCAGACTTTGCCCGGCGGACGGGGATTTCGTCGGACAATTCGATCGTGTGTGGGCTCCAGTGGACTTTGTTTTCTCAAAAATTGGACGGACTTAGATTTGAAACATGTTTTAAATCCTTCCGTCGAACTCGAGTCCAGTCGAAAAGTCCGCTCGTCTGTATGCTAGTTCGACGGACAAAAAGCCACGCTAGGGCAGCTATTGGCTACTGGCTATGAACTTCCTTGTTTTAGTCCGGTCGTACGTAATCACATACGAATTAGACAGACTTTGGTGGATTGTGTGTAGGCAAGTCCGTTCATTCAGAAAGTCCGTCATAAAAGTCTGCCGTAAAGTCCGACCGTGTGTACGCGGCATAAGTGACTCTACACTTCTAGGAGCATTGTAGGTACTGCGTAAACTTTTTTCATTTGCAATAATGAATCAGATCTTCCCATTCAGAATGAGTATGTAATCAGCCTGCTGTGCTGATCGAGCAGGGAAAATCTGATAGGACGGTTGTACAGAAGTCAGTCAGTAGACTATACAACCTCCCAGCCCATACATTGATATAAATTAATCTGGTTCTTGCTGAACTGGCCCAATTTTCAATACATGTATGTCCGGCTTAAATGATTACCAAGATATTGGCCAAGAATTAGCATGTGTTCCCCAGCAGCCCTGGAGCTGATTTTTCACAAGCAAAAAACACCTGATCATTGATCAGGGTAATAGAGATGACCTAAAGGTTTTTTCTTTCTTTTAATAATTAAAATAATAATCACAATGTTTATTATTGTTATTTATATATCATTTTGATCTGTTTGCAGTGCTCCAGTTTGCTTGCATTTGGAAGGAAACCAAACCAATCATATACTGTATATCATGGAACACTTTGTACTGCCATATTCAGTGGTACAGTTTCCATCTATAGATCTCTGTGGGTCAAAGTTTAGTGTTTTTCCCTTCCAGTATTCAGAAAATACATACTTTACAGTCCAGCATGCAAAACACAAACAAACTGGAAGCAAAACTCATGCAAATGAGAGGCAAATTGCATACAATTTAGAATTAAAATACACAAACAATGCATGCCTTTTTTTCTTTTTAAATACAGCATTGGACAGAGAGCCTTCTCTAGTGGTTTGGAATATGTAGTCAGGAAAAATATGGATGTGACAATGCACGTTGTAACTTTTACAGACAGCTCAGTTTTACATTGTTTTAAATCAAAATACTGGAAGAAAATCTATGCTTTGTCGCTCACTGATTTTTTTTTAAAGTGAATGTGGCTGTTTATTAATAACCGCCCATAGTCTGGTATTCCAATGCTTTTATTGCTGCATCCATTCATTTCATCACAATCAGTATAAACAAGCAGGTCTTTGCATTCATTGTTGGTTGTTGGCAGCAGCTTATTTCTCATTGCCCTGAGGCGGAGATACAGTCTTCTACAGTAGAATATAGTAGAAAAGTTGCTGGGTCAAACTCTGTTTAAATAGATCACCATCTGTCTTCAGGAGCCACACTATGTTGTACTAATGATTCAATTGTCTTCCATATAATCGCACATCTGCATGTCACAGTAGAGGATCAGATTTATATCCACCACAGCTGCACAATGAAAATAACTAAATATGTAAGTTTGACATTTTAGTGCAGTGAGCAACAGTGGGAGATTGAGGTTGCTTTTTTTTCACATAGCATATCGATGTAAACAGCTGTATTGGTAATATTTTTTTAAATAATTTTTATTTTTATATTTGCTTGTAAAAACTAATGCTCTGCCACACCCTAACCTGTTCATTATGCAAATCACTTCATCAGGGCCTGGCTATCACAATGTAAAGCCTTGTACACACTATTAGTTTTTTTTTTTTGTTCAACCCGCTGGTCAGGTCGGAACTTAGGTCGGAGGCGCTATGCTAACAATCAGATGTTAGTACAGTGATATGCCCTGCTGAGCTATTGTGTTCTGACAGGGGGAAGGCCCCCCGCCAGAACACCTTCCGGTCATCACTCTCAGCCACTGGCTAAGAGGGCTGAACGAGAGTCGGCCAGCAGACCTTTTTCGGTCATGACCCTTCGACAGAAGTCAGCCAAACGGCCAGCTTCTGTCAAACCAGCTGTCGCACACACGGGCTGAATGTTGACACAAGTGAGTTAACAGGGGTCTTGCTTTATTTAAGACCTATACGAAGATCTTAATTAAGGTATGGGTGGCTAGCTGTCTTGCAACAAGATTGCAACCGCCAAATCTGACATTTGATGGTATTCAGGGCCAATTACTGATCCAGGCCTGACTGTAAAAAGGTCAGAATTCATCCCACAGGGTACTTTCCATGTGTAAAACTGGACCTTTTAAGGCAGTGCACTTCCTGGCTTTTTCTGTTTCAATCGTTTTTATTGGTATTTTGAAAAATGCAAAGTAAATGAGTACTGTGCAGAGAAGCAAACAATCCTCACATGCTCTGAATCATACAACAAGAATTGGTACAAAAATGAGGGGAGGAGAGTAAAAAGTCATCAGGGGAAGATCTTGGTAAACCGATAAGGCCACGGAGGAACATATGGGCATTAACAGAAATAAACAAAGAAAATAAGCTTTGGGTTATGAACATAGTACATTACGAATACATTATTAACCCTGAGAGGTAGCTGTCAGGACTATTGCCCTGTATATCAGAAAAAGAATCAATAAGGGCACAAAGAGCCTGAGGTTGAGACCCTACTGAAATGTAATCACTTTTTTTTGACAAACGCTTCAGCACCAAGTACCATCTGGCATGGACTTTATAGCCTGCTTCTATCAAGGCTACATTCAGAATACCTTTATGAATCTGCTTGCTCCATTTACGCCAGTCTTCTGCCTCAGGGTTTATGAACAAATCCGTTTCCCATGCCACCTGGCAGGATAATCTATCGTTAGTGTTGATGAACAGTTCTTATAATAGCGAGATGCTCCCCTGCAGAGCAGCGTCCTGCATGCACCTGTTTTCAAACACAGTACGGACTGCCACGTCTGAGCTGCCCTTCTGTAGGGATTGGAGAAAGTGATAAATTTGTTGCCAGTGAAAGCTCTCGGCGGGGGATCATCTCCAGGCTTCCCGTGAAATAAGAGGGGGGATGTATGCCTCTGTGATCAAAATAGTCACCTATATGGTACATTCCCTTATTAAGCCACCAACCATACCTGTCAGGTTGCATACCCGGTGGGAACAGGGGGTTGCCAAAAAGAGGAGCTACTGGGGTGTGCATTGAACGCAGATGCCCTCTCCTGCAGCTTGTGTCCCACACCTCAAGTGAGTGGGAGAGTGTTGGGCTCAGTATAGCCCTTCGATGTTTCGGGGAGACCGAAAGGTTGAGATCCATTGCAAGTGGAAGGCTTGCCTGGGCCGCTATGGAAACCCACTCTGGTCGGTAATGTTTGCTATGGAGTTAGCCAAGTTGAGCTAGCTGTGCTGCCACGTAGTATTTCCTAAGGTCTGGCACTCCTAGTCTGCCAATATCCTTAGGAGCATACATCGTGGCCCTTGCTATTCTGGGCACTTCCTGGCTTTTTTAGCATAGTAGGGATCACAGAGTTGAACAGGCTCCTGTACCTCAAGACCTGGGCTTCAGCCGTTATCCTGTTAAAGTCAGCAATTTGATAAGCAGGGTGGTTATTAGTTCCTTGGGAATCTAACAGGTATCTGATCAAGTTGGAATGACACATCTGCCTAGGCAGAGCTTTGAGGATCACCAGAATGCCCCGCATCTTTACCCTGGGGAGCAGACAAGGAAGGAGTTTCAGAGAAGAAAAGGCTGATCCCATGGTGCTCCCAGAGCATCCACTGCTTCTGCCATAGGGTCACTGGACCTGGAAACAAACTTCTCCAGTTTGTTGTTAAATCTGGAGGCCAGGAGATCCACCTTCAGTGACCCCCACCTGTGACACAGGTTCTGGAACCCCTCCAGATGTAGGGACCTTTCCCCCTGGCTCAGAAACTACCAGCTGAGGTAGTCTACCTGCCAAATGTCTACACCTGGAATGTGAATAGTAAATAAAGCTGGAATGTGACGTTCTGCACAAGTACTCTCTCGTTATGAAAAGATTTCTGATTTTCCCTAGTGGTTGATATATGCCACTGCCTTGGCATTACCCAACTGAATCCTGATCGGAATACTTCCCATTTGGGACGTCAAATTATTCTAATAAATAAAAAAATGGCTAGTGAAAATAGTTAAACTTTTCTTATTAGAGAAAAGATGTCCATCTTCCTAGGCTCTTCTAACAAACAACTGAAGCATACTAGGGGTGGGAGGGATTATACCAGGCTCTGCACTGTTTGTTTGCCAGTGTCCAAATCCTCCTGTAGGTGGCAGTACAATCCAATTGTCTCTGAATCTTGTGTCTCTCAATGAACAAGAAAGACATTAATTTTTAATAATCTTAATGAGTGAAGTAAAATCATGTATGAGGAAAATTTGAAAAAAAAATGCAATTTTTATTTTGCACAGGAATGAATGATTGAAATCAGTACAACTTTACCTAATTGTGAAAACAAAATTTACTAGCCTTCATTTTTTTTAACCAATCAATTCTTACATCAGTACTACTTTTTAGTTGATGGGAGGCACTAATTGCTGTACACCAAGTCCATGTGCTGATCATCTAAAAAAAACTCTCCTAATGTGTGCAAGAACCTTACAATTTCAATATTTTATATGAGACCGAACTTGGAAAGGCTTATATTTGCACACAGGTTACACACACAAGTTAAAGGTCAATTTAAACCCATAATCATAATTGCAAAAGATCTTTTTATTATTAAATGATATCAAAAGACATACATTTAGAGCGCTTATATTTCCTTCCTTTCCTGTAGACTCAAAAATATAAAAATGCTTAAAATTTCCCAGCCAATTATAAGACTGGCATCCAAAGAAACAAACAAAAAAATCAGGCACAAAAATCAAAAGACATAAAGGAATTCCATAATAACTTCTGTATTTCAAGGAATAATATATTCTGAATCAAAACTCCAGATTCAATCTGCATCATGAACAACAGATATATTATGCAATGACTCTTCCTCCCTGAAACCAATCATCAGACCTTTTGTCCGTTGTGTAAAAAAAACCTCAATAAGGGTGTAAGAGTGTCAACGATAGACTGGGTATGAGTATATCCATAAGGCATACAGCTACCCAATTGGATGTATCCTTATGAGAAATACTTGAAACATATAGTAATCCAGTCTGATAGGTATGGAACCTTCCAAACACCATCAACAGTCAATAACTGAAACACAAGTTTACAGAATAAAAAACACTATAAAATCTAGGTGCATAAAAGCATGGATTTTGTATATTTTAAGGTGGTCACCCCATTGTCTCAAAAATTCTAAGCACATACTGTACATGAATGGTATAGGGAATGACCTGAAACTTTGTCCAGAGAGTAATGTGTTTATACAACATCCAGCATAGTTTAAAAAAACTTCCTACTTTCACCCAAATATGTGTTAAGTAATAAATAGTTCAACCTTGTGGTTAGGTTCACCACTTCTAGATTATAGAGGAAGAATTATAGCTAGCAAGAGTAAAACATTGATATTCATGTGTACATTACACAGGTGATACATGCAAGACAGGGAGGACATTCAATAGACTAATCAATAGTGGAATCCCAAGGCGATCGAAAAGTTCCGAAGCTAAAAATGATAAAAATTGCTAAAAAGAAAAGGAAGGAACAAAAATAAAGTAAAAAATGTACTTGTACACCAAGTCGTGTCACCACTTTAGTCTGCAAGGCATTGTGTCAGCACTAATGGTGACTTTTGGTGAGCACTAATGGTGACTTCAAGCAATGTGGTGAGGAATAGAGCCTTTACACAGGATATATAAGCGCAAAATGGTGCCAAGGGGTGAGGATGCCGAATGTGTTACATCCGGGACCGTAACCACGTCACTGGAACCAGAAGTGACATAAGCGGAACAGGAAGTGCATCTATAACAATGATACAACAACACCAGGACCAGATATGGTGTACCCCAGCAACCAAGTCTTGTAGTTCTCGGTCTACTGGAGAAACATGATAGCTGGCACATTAGCATCTCCTGTCTTGGGGTTTTTTAAATGTTTTTCCTACTGGTGCTTCATCGATTACTGCTTCATCAACCCAAGATGTCAGACAGATCATTTTTCACCTTGCTCAGCTAGTTGCTAAACTTATATACAACCCTACAAAAGTATACAAACTCCAGTTCTGATTGCCCTAAAAACATCACTTTCTCATGTGGTTGTTCTTTCATTGTTTCCTTTCTCACTCCATTTTCATTAGGTACAGAATACTTCTAGCACATCAAAGATACTACACATTTCTCAAAAAATTCTTTGTTTCTTCTTATTCTACTCTTTTATTGTTACTAACCATGTATTCAACTTTATACAAATTAATTGATAAGAATGGATGTAAGAGGTTTTTTTGATTTATTATTTTAAAGTGGATGTAAACCAGAATTTTTTTTTTATATCATACTGTAGAGTATAAGATTTTCTATCATTTGAGCCCAGTCTTGCCACACAGAGTTAATCTCTGAGCAATCCTCTTTTATTGTTATGTGAGAAAAATCTTGACAAACTGAGAAAAACTTTGTCAAATATTCCCCCTTGCTGTGAGTAACAGGTGATTTACATCTCATGCACTAGCCTAAGACACAGGCATTATTTTTTAATTCCCTCCCCTACTCCTTTCTTCAGCAGCTCTGCAAGGATTGGCTGTTCCACACCTCAGCATAATTTGGCATGCTGAAGTCATGTGGTTACTTTGCTGTCTTTTCACTGCATGTTAGAGATCATCTCAGTAGAGCACTGGACGGTGTCAGTAGGGAAGAGATTGATGTCAGTAGTTTATTTTTATTATCATAACTTTTTTACAATTTTTCTATTTTTTACAATTTTATTTAATAATATATTATTTTTATATTATTATTCTTAATATTTTTTTATAAACATTTTTTTTTAGGAGCTCCATTGGTGGGCTTTGGTGAGATATCAGAGGTCTAAATAGACCCCTAATGTCTCACTTTTAAGACCGGGATTCCCCAGTCCCTTCTTCTGCAGCCAAGCAGCAGGGGGAATCTGTGCAGAACAGCGTGATTAGGGTGTGCTCAGGCACACCTGGCACACCCTGTGCGCACGCCTATGACTGACATCACGACTCCACCCACCGAGCTCCAGACAACAGACCCACCCACAGAATATGCTGTTTTTCGGGTCTAATAACAGACAGAGGGGAGACATTTGACAGGTAAGGATACATGCAGGAGGCATGTATATCCTTATAGATAACCCCTATGGCAGTAGTTTAGAAAGGATGACATTGGGTTTACATCCACTTTAAGTCTTTATGTGTAATCTAAAAGGTCGTAACAGACAGTATATGTCGGCTTTAAATAGTAGCACTTGGTGTATTTTCCTGAGCTCTAAGTGCACCTACATACACAGTACATTAAACTGAATGGCTTGGTACACTTGAATGCTTGGTGAAGTATTCACTTTGCTTTGTGGCACGTCAAAATCAGTGTTATTCAGCTATTCCTTTGATATCATGTCTCAGTTGTCAATATTCTTTGCTCAAGTAGAGAAAGAAGCCCCTGAGGTCATATGGCCAAAGTGGGAGAATATACCAAGTAGGAGAATAAACCGTTTATATAAAGACTACAATGATATCTCAATGACAGATGCCCTCTATTCTGTTAGAGACCCAAGCTCCCTTCTTATTACCTAAAATTGAAGTTGCCATTCTTCGACTCACAGGCCATTTGCTAGTTCACTGAAAATGCATGTCCTTGTGAAGACGTTAAAGAAACTCTGTCCCTTTGCTTATTTAGGACAAAGTGACAATCTCTTGAAAGTCAACCCTAACCCACTTATACACACCTCCCTGCCACTCCACTGAAGCCCTCGCAAATAGTGCTTCTGGGTATAGGGGAGAATGTGACCTCTCCCCAGGATGTAGTGCTTGGGCCTTATGTGAAGAGGAGGACACCTCAATACTTTTTTTAAAGATCTGACACCATTCAATTTAGAGTTTACGCATGGTATGACTACTAGCTCTGATGAAGGAACAGAACAGTTGTGGAGCACAGGAAAGGGGAGTCTGATGGTAAGTAAGGCACAATGGGGACTTTCAAAAAAACTGGCACTTTGTGAAATGGAAACTAAACCATTAGAGTTTCAGAGACAAACTCTTGCTGCTTACTTACCACCAGACTCCAACACTAAGACCCTCTAAAGATTATGTGTCCTCCTTACCCACAGCCATTCCTATTGTGTGGCCTCTCACTTTAACTACTGCAACCTGAAGTCTCCCTTTATATACAAAATCCAAGGGGTAAACCTGACAATGTGGGTCACTGCATATGAACAGTCTGATGAATCACTGAGCTGGTATCCCAGAGCAAAGGAAGGAACATATTTCAGCAATATTTCAATAGCATGATATTACTATTTAAAAGGTTAGCTTTCTTTAAGTATGTACGTAGAAGTTGCATTTAAAGCACAAACACCCAAAAACAAAATTTTTAAAAACCTAGCCACTCTGTGGGGCTGACTGGTACCAGTAACATGTAAATAGATTTTTGCAGAACGCTGCAATGAATGGTAAGTTTTGGGAGTTACATAACGTGATAGGGGTACTTTAAAGTGAGACTTCTGCCAAAATGTTTTTATTAGCTTTGGATAAAGCAGAGAAGGTTAAGAACCTTGGTTGGGTTATCTTTCTGTATCAGGCCTCATTAGTGATATTTCCCCTTACTTCTTATCCTGGTAGCAACATGGTCATCCAGTATGGGAAACCTCCAGTTTGAACACAGACAAATATAAAAATCTGTTAGGAACTTTAACCCTCCCACACTCTACTAAAAAGATATGTTTATTGATGTCTGTGTCCATTTTTTAGATTTCCTCTCACTTACTATTCTGCTGACTCATTGTCAATGAGGACAATACATACCTCATCCACTCTATCCAAATCTAAAGAAATAAACGTTTTGGCTCAAGATATGCTTTAAATATTAAATGGAAAAAAAAAAAACACTAAAATTGCAATTCTATACCTTCACCAATAATTCAACCTACATTTTGTCAAAATAAGCCCCTTGTACAAATCATCTTTGCAATATACATATTCTGTCCAAACAGGTCATGCTGTTTAAGTCTTGTCCTTTTTTGATGAAGCTCTAACAATTATGGTGTCCGGGAATGAAAACAGTCCAACCAAAGTCAAAAGGTACCAATAAAAATTGTACAGTCGGAATTTGTTACATTCCTTGGGCATTCAAAGAAATTAAAGAAAATGTACATTTTTTTGCATAATTATGATCCAAAGAATCACAATGAAAAGAGAATACAATAAAAAGGGATAAACTAATAAAAATTGAATGAGAATGTTGTTGTTTTCTTGAGTTGGAATTTAAGTTATACTCTCCTTTGGAGAATGAAAACTATAAGTCTGTGAAGGTCACAATGTCATTTAAACTCTTGTGTGTCTACAGGTTCGTGAAGCCCCATTGGAGGCAGTCGATGTTGCTGTTGCGGCAACACCTGATGTGGAAGGAGAGTCTTCATCTGTGGTTTCTCCGTGCTCCTCTCTTTGAAGACCAAGAGTGATATGACTCTGTAGGGCTGCTGGTGTTAGCCATTCTTTTGGAAGGCAGCTCTGAAGAAAAGGGATACAGGAGCTAAAATAAGCAAGGCGATTCACCCACCGGGGAATTTCTTTTCCGCACAACATCTAGAATATACAAGAACAACAGTGTTAAAATTGATGCAGGAAACTTAATTGTACTGAGTCAAACATTTGTATAATGTGCAATGGAGTTGATTTACTAAAGGCAAATAGACTGTGCACTTTTGCAAGTGCAGTTGCTCCAAAGCCCAGTAAATGAGGAAGAGCTCTGTTGACTTCCATTATCCAATCTTGTGCAAGCAAAAATGCATTTTCTTTCCTTGCATGTTATTGGGTGTTCTTTGTAAAGTGAAACTTTATCTCATTTATTAAGCCCTGGAGCAACTGCACTTGCAGAGTGCAATTGCACGTTCAAAAGTACATTGTTTCTGGTACAGAAATATTTTTCTGTAGAAGATTAAAGATGAACTCCAGGATAAGCAAATATTGTCAATTATTGTTTCTTGAATCTTGGTGTGCTTTCTGTATTTTTTCCAGATTACTGCAGTAAACTGTTTTAAATATTTAGGTGCACTTCCCTTAAGAAAAATAATAAATAGTTCATCATTTACCATAAAGTGCCAGTGCATATGTAAACAATAATATATTCAATCAATACAAATCAATACAAATCAATAAAAATCAATAAAAACTGTGAACATGCAAGTTCATAGTAACAAAAAAACTATATAAGTGCATATTCCATTCAATATTCTTCCTGTGGGTGCAAGGAACAAATGGCAGAGTAAGTGTGACTCCTCCACCAAAAAATAGTCAGCCTCTTACCAGATGTTATTGATTCCCTATGGCAAGGCAGATCAGTATGCACTCAATATAGATAAGCTTCTTTAAACTGCCTGCTTTAGCCAGTACACTTCCCCAGATCTCCAGCAAACCAGACTTTAAGGGTTAACAGCACGGCATGTAAAGTGAATATATCCTCATCTATAGAAGCTTACTTTTCCATTATGCTTCCTGTAATCAAGACCAGTCACTGCTACTCTCTCTTCTTGTGCATGCAACCTGTAGTTGGTGGACCCCCTGGGTTCCTCCCACTTCTCTGCCCTCTGTACAGCCTATGTACAGCACGGTGAAGATGCCACTTCCACTTTTACAAGGTTATCTCTGGGTTTGCAAAGCCATTTGGGACACACAAAGTTGATTTATAACCCTTGTGGCTTTCAAATAAAATATTTAATTACAAATTTTTGTTTTCAGAGTTCAACTTTAACTGAAAAGGAAAATAATACTCTGAACCATGTTGAGAGCTTGGAGGACAAGCTTCCAATCACATGATCACTGTGATAGTCTTTGATTAGCTAACACAGTCATCAATAGTTTTAGAACCACCCCCCCCCCCCAATCTTTTTTTCTTTTGTGGGGAGAAAGAGATACATTATATCTTTTTCCCCTCGTTTAAGCAGCAGTCTGAAAAAAAGAATGAATAAAGATAAAATAAACTAGATCAGGGCCTGCTCTAGGTTAGTCTTAGGCCCCGTTCACACCTGAGCGATTTTCTTCTTGAAGCTTGTAGCTCTAAAACGCTCAACAAGCCAAATCCCATTCATTTCAATGGCCCCTGTTCACATCTGAGCATTCTGTCGCTTGAAGCAAAACGCTGGAAGCCGATTACAATCGTTTTTGGCCCCATAGACTTCAATACAAATGCCTGAAAATGCTTGACTTGAGAGTTTTACGGGTGTTTTGTTGTTCATTTTCTGCTTAAACAGCAGCTTTCCACCCCTAATTTCCTCCCCCTCTCCTCCCCCTTGTGCTTTCTATTGGCTAAACAAAAATGCCTGAAGCTGTAGAACACTTTTAATACGCTTGCTTAACACTTGTAATAAAATTCCTCAAAAACTCTCAAATAAAACTGCCTGAAAGTCACTACGTTCAGGTGTGAATGCAACCTAATGCCCCGTACACACGGTCGGACATTCCGACAACAAAATCCATGGATTTTTTCAGACGGATGTTGGCTCAAACTTGTCTTGCATACACACGGTCACACAAAGTTGGTTGGAAATTGCGAACGTCAAGAACGCGGTGACGTACAACACGTACAACGAGCCAAGAAAAATTAAGTTCATTAGCCAGTGCGGCTCTTCTGCTTGATTCCAAGCATGCGTGGAACTTTGTGCATCAGAGGGTCTGTTGGGTTTTTAGCATTGCTTCTGTCCTTGCTGTATGTGATAATCTCTTTACATTCTTTACATACGTTTGTATGTATTTGTTTGCATGAAAATGATATATGCAACAATGCGTGAATAACATTATTACCAAATAGCCGATATCATTTGTATGCGATTATGGGTGCTCCATAAGTCGCAATCCAATATATTTAACCTTTTGTTTTTGTTTTAATTGTCGCACCAATCATTCAGGGGTGTGACATTCAGCATATTGTATGTATCATGTATAGCAATAATCCTTTATTTTTATTTTTGTTTCCATTTTTTCATTATTTTTTCATTAGTATAGAATGGTTTCTGTTTTATTTGTCTTGGGTTAGCTTGCCTGCCCACTATCGGCTATTTGGTAATAATGTTATTCACGCATTGTTGCATATATCATTTTCATGCAAACAAATACATACAAACAATATATACAAACAAATCGCATACAAATGCGATCATGTATGCGAGGAACTGGAAATCAACACCTTCCTATATATATTCAGAATGGTTTCTCTTGCATTTACCTTTGTTTAGCTGGTTTTACTTACCATTGGCTATCTAATAATGTTATTCACGCATTTCTTGCACATATCATTTGTATGCGATTATGGGTGCTCCATAAGTCGCAATCCAATATATTTTACCTTTTGTTTTAATTGTCACACCAATCATTCAGGGGTGTGACATCCAGCATATTGTATGTATCATGTATAGCAATAATCCTTTATTTTTACTTTTGTTTCCATTTTTTTAATTTTTTTTTTTTTATAGTTTATCATAAATGCTCTGATATATATGCATATATATACACTCTTGAGACACATCTTCTTTTAATCATTCACCCTTTTTAGATATATAGTTCTCTAGTAATAATTTTTTTCCCCAAAATAATTTTTTTCCCCAGCTTTCTTTTATCAGACATCCAGCTTACTCATAAAGATACAGATATGTGCTCTGGCCTTGTTATATAACATTGCTATTGTCCGTGGTTCATTTATTGACACTCCGGCATTGATACAATCAGCTGTGAACGTCCACCCATTACCTGCATTGATACAATCAGCTATGATACAATCAGCTGTGAACGTCCACCCATTACCTTTGATCTGCTATAAATAGCTCTTCACTGTTTTCCCTACTCTACACTTGATAAAGGAGCGCGCATGTGCTATACAGACCCTGCACAGGCTCAGAAACGCGTTGTGTTTTTTCTCCTCATTGACAACATTGCCAGCGGCTTCCTGGGCTGCCACTCCGTCCTCCCGCAGAGACAGGCTGTGTACCGTCCTGGCCTCCCCGCCAGACTGCGTCGTGTTTGGAGGCATCCCCGGGGAATCACTGACTGTTCCCTTCCCCCTCTTCTATCAGGAATCACATCTGTCTGTTCTATATACCGCTCCTAAATGTAAGTTGATACTTTGTTTTTATATTGGTGAATAAATGGTTTTACTTAGTGGCGCTCCTCTCTCTCTTTTTTACCAGGGTCCAAGAGGCCTAATGTTGACCTTAAGGGTTAGGGAGAGCTGACATTCTTCCTTGCAAAGTGGGTTACCAGGCATGGTAGGTGTGAATCAAGAAGAATGATGGGCGCCAGTCACTTTTTGAATGCAAACAAGAGATGTATTGTCTCTCTAGAACTGGGGGAGAGCGGGTTAGGGCCAGAACACTATTGAGTAGATGCAATGATATTTGGCAGACTCCGAGACTTCTATAGGTAGACAGCTACACAGTGGAAGGCCTCCAGCCAGGTAATATTTCTGTATAGGTAGGACCGATGTCTCCTATGGTAACTAGTTTTGTAACAGTCACTAACGGTAGTTGTACAGAACTCTTGGTAACACAGAACAGTCCTTTTATTTATCTCACAGTATCCCACTGTAGATCTCCACACACTGAGCTCCCAGTCTCTCACTAGACTTCCAGATCCCAGTCGTCACTGGAACCCCTGAGCACTTCCACAGCTATCCCGCTGTATACTCCTCAAGCGTCACCCCCGCTATCCTGCTGGGTCCCCGGTCAGCACTGGCTGATGCTTTCCCACTTCTTCACCGTTCTTGGCTGGTGAGAAGACTGCTCTTGTACTTGCTTCAGCTTACTCACAGTAGTCTCTGGTAACAAGGTGGTTGGTCCCTTAGTCGCGACAGCTTCCCCTCTACCTCCGACCACAACTGGTTCCCTGTCCGGCTGAACCGTCTCAACTTGGTTGGACTCCAATCCTGCAGTCCCAACCCTACGCTGCTTCTCCTGCTCCTGGATAGGTCTCAGGCAGCCTAGCAGCCAGGCTTCCAGCCTAGCAGCCCAGAGCAACATAACACACGTCCACCCAGACAGCCGTCCAGGTGGCACAGAACCCCAATCACCTGACCACCCAAATAAATAGGCTCCCCCAGCAGGCCAAGGGCCTTAAAGAAACCCTTGCCCATTGGCTGAGACACCCCATCCATTCATAATCTGTCCTTGCTATGCCCTTGTCTATATAATGTCGCCAGCTATAATGCCACCTAGTGACAGAAGAGAAAAGTGCAGCAATTCCAGAATTAGGGGGAAATTAGTGGATCGCCTAACAATTAGCCAGGACAATTACTACCTGGCAAACTAAATTGGTTAGCAGCCCTGCCTAAACACCAGGGTGCTACACAGGTAACTGTCAAAATAATAAAAGTATCACTCTTTGAAGACACACTACAGATTCTGAATCAAGATTTTGGCTTTTCCTTTAGATGTCAGGTTCCTTTTTTTTCATCTTGAACCTCAGGCCTTGCAGTTTAGCTATAGATGCCTCTCTTTAGAAAAATACAAAGTAAATAAGTTGATAAGGCTGTAATAGAATTTTTCAGGTAGCATCGTAAGAGGAGGCAGCAAGCAGAGAACAACATGTAAAATCTGACTTTCCTATTTTTTCCATGTCTAGACAGCTGTGGGTGGATCCAGCAACTAGGCCTAACTGAACAGGCGGGGCGGGGGGGGCGCAGACTGCTTAGGGCCCCTGAGCTAGAACGCCGCTGATGGTGTGTGGTACGGTGACGTTAGTGCCAATGTGCTGATCCTGGTGCATTACACTGTTTACTTTTTTAAGCAAACATTAGGTTCTAATGGCCACAGTGAAATGTGAGGCGGTGGATTGCGTTGCACCGCACAGTACTGAAGAAAAGCACTGCATGCCATATTTCTTTCAGCAACCACTGCCACAAAGGGGTGGTGTAAACTAGCCTGATAGGAGACAAGGCATTTTTAATTAGTGTCAGGACTCTATCCACAAAAATGGCTCACATGCATTGAAACAAAGATCTGGCATTTCTGACAGTATTCTACATGATCGCATTCGTTTGCGTAGGATTGCGCATAGTGGATGCATTGGGAATGCACCAGACCAAGAATGCACACTGGCACATGGCCATGCCCACCCTAATCCAGGATTGGTGCCGAAATGTCTTTAAAAGGGAGTTAGCTGCCCCGAAGATCAACCAGATTGCTGGTTGATCTTCGGCTCTCCAGTGCGCTTGTTCCTGTGCACCTTGTACCTGTGGATTCTCTGTTACAAACTCGGCTTGCTCTTGGACCTATATTCTGCCTGCCTGGTTTGACCCTGGCTTGCTTAACGGACTTGCTTATTTTACTCTCCTGTGTATGACTCTGGCTTACCCTCCACACCATGCTTTGTCCCAACGTCCGCACCTATTACCTAACCTTGGCTTTGAACAGACTACACTTCTGGCTTCTTCTCTATTTGTGACCTGTCTCTTACCACACCATGTGCCTCCAGTCATTGCACCAATCCTACTTCATCTGCTCCAGTGCCTTGGCTGACTACCTGGATGCCTGATCCAGTAATGCTCCAGTCGGGACATCCTCGCTAGCAGTTCCAGCAGGCGAGCCATGCTTCTTTTGGGCCTAGCACCCCCTATTCTCACCCTTAGGGGTGCCTGGAGCTTAGCTGGAAGGGAAGCCCTCTCACCATTTGGCTTTCATCCAGGTACGTGATACTCAGCTTGCAGTAGGACTGTGCTGGGCAAGGTTGTCCACCGTAGTCCCACTTCACCTGGAATGAACGGGCCCCTAGAAGAGCTGTGAGAGTCTGTAGATTTAGCATACTCTCACTTCCCCTTTCTCTGAATGATTTTCATTGATGAATTCTACAAGCCTGTGACAACTCTCATCACATTTGAGTTTCACTTTTTACAATATCACCCATTTCACCCAAGCAATTGTGTAACAGTGATTTGTAGCAGCCAAATAATTTCTCTCAATATTTTGCTAGTATAAAATGAATTGCAATTAATGAAAGGTCCATGTGATTTGCAGCTCAGTCAATGAGCGATTTACAAGTGCAGCATTTGAGTAGCTAATCATGTTATCCAATGTAGCTGCTGATGTCCATGGCTCACCAGCGATTTATAGCATATAATCATGTAGTCAGCTAAAGCAGAAAATCTGTATTCTGCTACAAATAATCAGAGAGAAAAACAATTGAGATATTTGTAGCTGCTATAAAGTTGGTAGTGTGACGTGGCCCTAACAGTTACATGGCTGGAAATAAAAGAGGTGAAGTCAATACAAATTGATGTCTCTATTTGTGCCTAGGCCCTCCTACAGCCTTGTACTTGTTAAAATCCAATTGAAGCTTCCCTTAAAACTCAATATGTCAACTCGGGGTGCAGCTCGATTTTAAATGGCTAAGCTTTTATGTTTATTTAGCAAGCTGATTTAGGACAAAATTAGTCTGTTCCCTGCCAGTAGGCTGTAGAGAGTACTCAGGGCTGGTGCTACAACTATAATCAAATAAACCTAAGGCTAAGGTGGGACTTTGATTGAGGCAGTGAACTACACATACGCCTCCATCCCCGATACATTAAACAAAAGGGAAAACTAAATGGTGGGACTTTAAATGAAGCAACCACTACATGATATAAACCAATCAATATACCAATGTTTATTAATTGCAAGGTTTATGCATGACCCAAGGGGTAATAATTAGTAAATAAATATAGCAATGCACTGATGGGTCTAAATGAGCGGATCTGGACAATACATAGTAGTACACAATAAGTTCATTGAACAAAAAAGTAATATATAACAGTATAATATGTTAATGAACAGTGGTTGACAAGATCAGGACATTCCACATCAATGAAAGGCTAATATAACAGTATACATAATTTTAAATTGGGTCTGTAAACCCCAATAATAGCAAAGGCAATCTTAAAGGTATAAAAGCAAAGGCAGATTGATTCATAAAAATAAATAAAGTAAAATACAAATATTTAATTTTCTGTTAAAAAAAAAAAATACAAATATTTGACATAGATACTGTGACAACGCATCATAGGAAAGCTCTACGCGTTTCGTGGTTCTACCACTCGTCAGGAGCAGATGCAGTAATAGGGGGTATCTATAATGACATAATTACCGGAATGAGTATAATATAAAATATACAATTGTAAAGAAAATGTATAGGAAGGAGAACAAAAAAGGGGGGGTCCCCAATATTCTCACCCTAGTATAGTATAAAAATGTATATACATGTCAAGAGTATCCCAAGTAAGAGACATCATAGGGTATCTCTTACTTGGGATACTCTTGACATGTATATACATTTTTATACTATACTAGGGTGAGAATATTGGGGACCCCCCCTTTTTTGTTCTCCTTCCTATACATTTTCTTTACAATTGTATATTTTATATTATACTCATTCCGGTAATTATGTCATTATAGATACCCCCTATTACTGCATCTGCTCCTGACGAGTGGTAGAACCACGAAACGCGTAGAGCTTTCCTATGATGCGTTGTCACAGTATCTATGTCAAATATTTGTATTTTACTTTATTTATTTTTATGAATCAATCTGCCTTTGCTTTTATACCTTTAAGATTGCCTTTGCTATTATTGGGGTTTACAGACCCAATTTAAAATTATGTATACTGTTATATTAGCCTTTCATTGATGTGGAATGTCCTGATCTTGTCAACCACTGTTCATTAACATATTATACTGTTATATATTACTTTTTTGTTAATGAACTTATTGTGTACTACTATGTATTGTCCAGATCCGCTCATTTAGACCCATCAGTGCATTGCTATATTTATTTACTAATTATTACCCCTTGGGTCATGCATAAACCTTGCAATTAATAAACATTGGTATATTGATTGGTTTATATCATGTAGTGGTTGCTTCATTTAAAGTCCCACCATTTAGTTTTCCCTTTTGTTTGGTGCTACAACTAGGCAAACTAGGCAGCCGCCTAGGGTGCCCAGCTACCGGTGTTCCTACTCTCTTCTCTCTGCAGCAAGCCACTAAGTCACAGCATCAGTAGGTAGCCACCGCTCCGTTCGCATATAGTGTCAGAGGCGCAGCGGCAGCAGAGGACTGTATCTGTGTCCCGACTCCTGAATGAATGGAAGCAAGCAAACATTCATTGATGGGCACTGGTAGGCTGCATTGATCGGCGCTGGTAGGCTGCATTGATGGGCACAGGTGAGGCTGCATTGATGGGCACTGGTGAGGCTGCATTTGATGGGTGCTGGTGGGCTGCATTTGATGGGCGCATCATTAAAAAGGTGGGGTATACATGGGCAGGGCAAAGGGGGTGGGGACAGGGGGGGGGCGGAAAAACTAGGTTTTCACCTAGGGTGTTAAAAATCCTTGCACCAGCCCTGAGACCCCATTCACACAGGGGCAACACGACTTGCAGGTCGCCTCAGCGAGGCGACCTGCAAACGACTGCCCGGGTGACTTGCAAAACGACTTCTGTATAGAAGTCTATGCAAGTCGCCCCCGAAGTCGTACAGGAACCTTTTTCTAAGTCGGAGCGACTTGCGTCGCTCCTCTTAGAACGGTTCCATAGCACAGAACGGGAGGCGACTTGTCAGAGCTCCTGGACATGTCAGCCTGCTGGAGAGAGGCCACTGCTTACTAGCAGAGAGTAACAGTTTTTATGGCTGCAACCTGAATTGATTGAATGACTTTTAAATTGAGCTTCAGTTGGGCCTTAACCACTTCCAGTCTGGGCCAGTTCTGACATTACCCTCCTACATGTAAAAATCAGCATTTTTTGCTAGAAAACTACAAACTACTTAGAACCCCCAAACACTATGTATTTTTAAAGCAGAGGCCCTAGAGAATAAAATGGTGGGTGTTGCATATTTTCATGTCACATGAGAGTTGTGCAGCGGTTTTTCAAACGCATATTTGTGGGAAAAAATAAATTTTGATCAAATGTAATGCACAAAAAAAAAATAATACACAATTGTTTGGTAAAATATAAAAGACGATGTTACGTTGAGTAAATAGGTACCAAACATGTCACGTTGTAATATTACGCACGTACGTGAAACGGCGCTAAACTACAGTACCTAAAAAACAACATAGGAGACATTTTAAAAGCCTGTAAAAGGTTACCAGTTTACAGTTACACAGGAGGTCTGGCACTAGAATTATTGCTCTTGTTCTGATGTTCACAGCAATACCTCACATGTGTGGTGCGATCGCCATTTACATATACAATTTGTGCATTTGCCTTTGCGTGTGAGCATGAGGGGACCAAGGCAAATTAAAATTAATTTTTTATTTTATTATTTATTTTATTTAAAAAAAAAATGAACACTGTATCTTAATAATGGGCTGTGACAGGTCCTCTTTATTGAGTGATCTGGGGTCTATAAGACTCCAGATCTTTCCTTTAACCTCAAAAGCATCAGATCAAATGAAGATCGGTTTGATCTGATGCTTTCACAAGCCAGTAATAGCTTGCTTACATGAGACCAAAACCAGAACTGCTGAAATCCTTGTGGTTTCCGGTTTCTGACGTCACACAGTAGGAGCAATAACATCAGTTTCTCTCACTGTGTCCCAGGAACCAGATGCCTTCAGTCACATTCTTACTGGGTTCCGATCAGGGCTGGTGCAAGTATTTTTGACACCCTAGGCGAAACCTCATTTTGCTGCCCCCCCATTGGGTCCACCCCTGACTCCACCCCTTTTGCCCTGCCCATGTATATCCCACCTTTTTAATGAAGTGGCCATCAAATGCAGCCCACCAGCGCCCAATAAATGCAGACTCACCAATGCCCATCAAATGCAGCCCACCAGCACCCATCAAATGCAGCCTCACCAGCGCCCATCAAATGCAGCCTCACCAGCGCCCATCAAATGCAGCCTCACCAGCGCCCATCAAATGCAGCCTCATCAGCGCCCATCAAATACAGCCTCACCAGCGCCCATCAAATGCAGCCCACCAGCGCCCATCAAATGCAGCTTTACCAGCGCCCATCAAATGCAGCCTCACCAGCGCCCATGAAATGCAGCCTCACCAGCGCCAGTCAAATGCAGCCTCACCAGAGCCCATCAAATACAGCCTCACCAGCGCCCATCAAATGCAGCCCACCAGCGCCCATCAAATACAGCCCACCAGTGCCCATCAATAAATGTTTGCTTGCTTCCATTTATTCGGCAGTCAGGACACAGACACAGTCCTCCGCCGCCGCTTCGCCTCTGACACTTTGTACGAACGGAGCGGTGGCTGCCTGCAACACTTAGTTGCTTTCTGCAGAGAGAAGAGAGTAGGAACACCAGTGGCTGGGAGCCCTAGGCAGCAGTGAGCCCTAGGCGGCTGCCTAGTTTGCCTAGTGGTAGCACCGGCCCTAGTTCCGATTGGAAGGGAGAGTCCAGTAAAGGCAGCGGCGGAGGGGTAAACCCCCTTCCACCGCATGTAAAAGTAATCCAGTGGCTATTTAGCTGCTCAGATTACTTTTACTAAAAAGAGAATCAGCTGCAGAAAAACATGATACCGGGATCCTGACTGTAGCTGCAGCCACGATCCTGGTATAACCACTATCCTAGCTTTAGTCCGTAGGGTTCAATATTAAATTGGCCCACCCTTTGCAGCTATAACAGCTTTACTCTTCTTCGAAGGCTGCCCACAAAGTTTGGGAGTGTGTTTATGGAAATGTTTGACCTTTCTCCCATTTGTGAGGTCAGGTACTGATGTTGGACAGAAAGGCCTTTTGCTCGCAGTCTACACTCTAATTCATTCCAAAGGTGTTCTATCAGGTTGAGGTTAGGACTCTATGACTTTATGGACCTTGCTTTGTGCACTGGTGCGCAGTCATGTTGGAACAGGAAGGGGCCATCCCCAAACTGTTCCCACAAAGTTGGGAGCATGAAATTGTCCCAAATGTCTTAATATGCTGACGCCTAAAGGGTTCCCTTCAGTGGAACTAAGGGGCCAAGCCCAACCCCTGAAAAGCAACCCCACAGCATAATCCCCCCTCCACCAAATGATTTGGACCAGTGCACAAAGCAAGGTCCATAAAGTGTCCTCTACAGAGTCCTGACCTCAACCTGATAGAACACCTTTGGAAAGAATTAGAGCGGAGGCTGTGAGCCAGGCCTTCTCATCCAACATCAGTGTCTGACCTTTCAAATGCGCTTCTGGAAGAATGGTCAAACATTCCTATAGATACACTCCTAAACATTCTGGACAGCCTTCCCTGAAGAGTTGAAGCTGTTATAGTTGCAAAGGGTGGGCCAACTCAATATTGAACCCTACGAACTAAGACTGGGATGCCATTAAAGTTCATGTACATGTAAAGGCGGTACTTTGGATAATATAGTGTATCAATAAAAATATATTTTCCTGAAATTGTATGCAATTAATTCATGTAATGATAATATATACAATATTAATTCCTGCAAGGGGTGCTTACAATGCTCTCCTGACAGTATGATAGTTTTCCCCAAAAAGCATACAAGAGGCGCTGGGATTAGGTTAGGTTGAGTTAGGCTGCTCACAAGAGACAGGGCTACCCTCCTGAGGGACCCAGCAGGTTACCAGAAATAAAAGGAAGGAGTGCCAGAACAAACGATAAAAGATTTCAAATTAATATATTGGTTTACACGCATTTCACGTTTTTCAGGGGCTCTTTCACATTGACTAATGAATGGGAGGTTTATTTTGGCCCAGAAAAGACGCTGGATATTTTTTAGTGTAAACTGATAAAACAATTTGGACCCTCATCATTTGGTCTGGCATTCCTTCAATTGGTACATAGTCAAAACATACCCTTAGGGTGCTGACTCCAATGATCCATCTTTACTCAACTAACAAAATATGCAACTCCTTCCATTGGTGCATGTTTTTTTTTTTTTTTTTTACTATAGTTTGATCAATGGTCTCTATGGGGTTGATTTAATAAAACTGGAAAAGAAGTGTAAAATCTGGTGCAGCTCTGCATAAAAACCAATCCAGGTTTCAACTTTCAGGTTTTTTTTCAAAGCTTAATTGAACAAGCTGAAGTTAGAAGCTGATTGGCTACCATGCATACAGTGACTTGAAAAAAGTATTCATTGAAAAAGTATTCATACCAGACTTGGTATTGGTATTCGTACCAGACATCCATTTAAAGACCTGAGACTGGGGAGGAGGTTCACCTTCCAGCAGGAAAACGACCCTAAACATATAGCCAGAGCTACAATGGAATGGTTTAAATCAAAGCATATTCATGTGTAATGCCGCATACACACGATCGGGATTTTGATTGGAAAAAGATATAACGGCTTTTTACGACGGGATTCCGCTCAAGCTTGCCTTGCATACACACGGTCACACAAAAGTTCTCCGAACTTTCCACCGGCAAGAACGCGGTGACTACGACGAGCTGAGAAAATGAAGCTCAGTGCTTCCGAGCATGCGTCAAATTGTTTCCGAGCATGCATAGGAATTTTGCACGTCGGAATTGCTACAGACGATCGCATTTTCGGGTAGGTACTTTTTCCGACCGAAAAATTGAGAACATGCTCTCAATCTTTTGCTGGCTGGAATTTGGCCAGCAAAAGTCCAATGGCGCATACACACGGTCGCATTTTCTGACCAAAAGCTCTCATTGGTCTTTTGCTGGCCAAATTTCCAATCATGTGTACGTGGCATTAGAATGGCCTGGTCAAAGTCCAGACCTAAATCCAATTGAGAATCTGAGGCAAGACTTGAAAATTGCAATGTTCTCCATCCAATCTGACAGAGCTTGAGCTATTGATAAGAATGGGCAAAAATGTCACTCTCTGGATGTGCAAAGCTGGTAGAGACATCCCCAAAAAGACTTGCAGCTGTAATTGCTGCAAAAGGTGGTTCTACAAAGTATTGACTCAGGGGGGCGGAATACAAAAACACGCCACACTTTTCAGATATTTATTTGTAAAAAAAATTGGAAATAATTAATCCTTTTGCTTCAACTTCACAATTATGTGCCACTGTGTGTCACATAAAATCCCAATAAAGTACATTTACGTTTTTGGTTGTAACATGACAAAATGTGGAAAATGTCAAGGGGTATGAATACTTTTTCAAGGGACCAGATTTTACACTCTCCAGTTCTAGTAAATTAACCCCTTACTGTCACTTAGCTTGATCTATATGTTGTATACAGTATATATAATTGTGGATAATATATATATAACTCCATAGGATGCAAAAAAAACTTTCATATACTAAACGCTACTATTACCTGTATTAATCACATGCAGTTACTGGAATACAATTTTTTGCAATAGTGGTTCTTTAGTTTGTTATAAATGAAAACCAAACAAACCTTATTTAGATATTTCCATTTACAGTTGGTTTAGAAATATAGCAAATAAATACGTGCTTTATGAAGTGGGTAATTATTTCTTTGTTTAATTGTTCCATCATTTCATGACCAACATCAGCAAGAAGTCAATGTGAATATTCTGAAAATTGGCGCTTGCTGTGTTCAAGTCTTTCCCTTCCCTTCTATCTTTTTTTTTTTTTACATCAGCAGCTGTCTTTTTATTTGAGATGCTATAATGTAATCATACTCCTCCAGATTTATTCAAATGAGAGAGCAAACAGGGACGTGGCTGCTGTGTAACAGCACATAAGGGGCATGAATGCAAATCAGCGTGGTACCAGGCAGGTGGGATCACGGTGTCACAGACCTCAGCCAGAGCTGCAGAGAAGTGATTGCAGTTTTTGTGCATTAAATGGTAGGCGTTGCCCTTATACTCCTTCCCTAGCTCCTCCATGATGTTATCAATGTCTTCCTCTGTGAAGTCTGTTGTACCAAGGGCAATGGCTTCCCTGTAGAAGACACAAATGACAGAAATGACAAGGAGACTCTGTGACCACCATTAAAACCAGAACTCTGCAGCACACATATGTCAGTTAGATTAGGTAGAAGGGTATAATTAAAGGTTCTAGGGAAATTACTGTTATAAAGTTTAGACATTTAATGTTTCTTAAAGTGTAGCAGTGAATTTTCAGCATATTATTTCATCAGAAGGATTGGCAAATTACAACTTTAATGTTGTCTAAATATTTCCACCTGAGAATCATGCAATTCAGAAAACTTGACAACTGTGATTAATAAATTGTATGACGCTCTGCGGACTGGACATGTCTGCAATTATATATTTAGGCAAATTGAAAAAACGTATGATTTGCCTACTTTGAAAAGCGACACCTGTTAGTACGTAACAGGTTGCAATGACAGCAATGGAAGTAAGACATATACTAGGAATTGTTGTTAATATTTGTTTCCTTTTTATTGTTCGGTGGGTTAGCTTTTAAACCAATAAATAGATCCAGAGAAATATGCAGCTGACTTTATCCAAAAAGCAAGACTTTTCTGTTAATATTGAGCTTGGCTCCATCCCTCCTACCTCCACAAGCTTACCTAATGGTGAAGATTTGCATATAACTTCAGCACATATGTCTCTGGATGTATGCAGCATTTTATTAGATGGATTTCACTTAAAGTAAACTCTAATGATGTTTTTTTTTTTTTTTTTTTTACATCATGTTTTGTTGGATTTGCCCAGTTTGGGAAAGGTTTATTTTAAGCACATCCTCTCATAGACTATATGCATGCTTCTATGACAGTTTTACTGAAATAAAGTTGTGGGAGAGCTGGATATCAGTTAAAAATATATATCAGATTGAGTTGCTAAAAAAAGAGGTGTACCAATCGCCAAAAATAAGTAGTTTGAGTGCTCCTGACACACCAAGTGCTTCCTGGAGCTCGTATGTAAATTGCATGGATTTGAACGGTGCAATACATACATGTGCTGAAGCAAGTGTCTTCTTGTTCTGTACTGCGTCTGTTTTAGTGTGTAGACTTCTATGTCAGTCTGTCCTGAAAATGTACTCCCAATTATTTTTTCCTGCCCTGAGTAGACCCTTTACTTACACAGAGTATTAGCGCTTCAGTGATTTTTTTTTTACAGGGATTTTTTTGTCTTGGATACTCCCAACAGAAAGATTTCCCTTGAAGCTCTGTTTTTGTTTTGTTTTGGATGATCTTGCCCATTTTTGGGGGGTTTAGCACCTCCTGTTGCACTGACCACATTATAAAAACATATAAATATAACAATGGGGGGGTCTTTTTATATTGCCACCCAGACCCTCAAGCACAGTGATCTCACAGAGATATATAACAATCTGTCAAGTAGCTTAGCTCTCCAGCATCTGCCAAAAACTGAAATATCAAAATGGACTGGCCCTTTAATTATGACGCTTCAAAAACACAATGAAATCTTAATCAATATTATGTTACATTATATTATAATATTAATCGGGCCTACAGCAAATGTTTACAATTACAGGTTTTCTTATAATGTTTACAATTACAGTCTTGGCATCTATGTTTTGCAAGGCCTTGTGCAATTATCTCTTTTAAAAACCAGAAAGCTGGACATGACTGGCCTGTGGCCTCTCATATTTATAGAATAGAACAGCTGATACACAGGCAGAACATTACTCAGTAACAATAAATGATCCAGTAATTACAATTCACCTTTTGCTATTTATGATTGAATACCAAAAGCAGCTGAAATAACGTCTTCTAGCACAAACTATTTAAATACAATGCATGCCCTGTAAAAGAACTGTTGATTAAAGCTGGACTACAAGCAGATAAAGATCACTATTTAATCAATTTATGAATTCAATTAAAAATAATTCTTTTTTATAGATGTTGATGTACCGCTCTATGCTGAGTATGTTTACCTCTTTAATTGTGTCTTTTTATAACTTTTGTTCTCTTTCTCCCCATTTTCTTCATCTTTGGAAGCCAGGAGAGATGACCTATCTACCGTTTACATTTTGGGAACCCAAGCTATATGCTTTAGATGGGTGGCTCCCGTTCGTCCAGGGGGGGGGGGGGGGAGGTCAGCAGCCTAGCAGCCCCGGGCCTAAATTTTTCAGTACACCGTGGCCTCTCCTATATCCCCAATTTTGAGACTATTTTCCCATAACGCCCAGGGCCTTAATTCCCTGATGAAACTGTTTAAGGTCTTTCAAAATTATCACTCCCAACAGGAAACATTGTCTTTTTGCAGGAGATCCATTTTCCCTGCTTCTTTCTTCTTTTAAAGCCATCTTTTCTTCATAAACACTTTCCTACATTTTTTACTGCGAATGTGGATATTTGGCAAGAAAAACACATCTCTACCAGGGACTATATCCACTATTTTAATGTGCATAATTTTTTACACCAGGATAGATCATGTATTTGTCTGATCCTCCCTTGTTCCCTCCATGCATTAGGCCTGTATTAGAAAAACAGCTTGGTCTGATCATGTTATTGTCTCAATCTCTATCGTATTCCCTTCTCCTGGAGATAGGCGCCTTAATGAATCCATTTTAAGTGACCCGGTTCGATACAGGGAGATAGAGAAAAGTATTGTAGAATATTTCCAGTTGAACCTCACTGAATCCAGCTCACTGGTTTCCCTGTGGGCTTCACACAAAGCGACACATCAAGTCCAACCTATGTGTGTGATTATATGTTAGTTGCTTATCTAATAGTTTTTTGAAACTATTGATGCCCCTCGCTGAGACCACCGCCTGTGGAAGGGAATTCTACATCCTTACCGCTCTTCAAGTAAAGAACCCTCTACATAGTTTAAGGTTAAACCCCTTTTCTTCTAATTTTAATGGGTGGCCACGTGTCTTGTTAAACTCCCTTCCGCAAAAAAGTTTTATCCCTATTGTGGGGTCACCAGTATGATATTTGTAAATTTAAATCATATCCCCTCTCAAGCGTCTCTTCTCCAGAGAGAATAAGTTCAGTGCTCGCAATCTTTCTTCATAACTAATATCCTCCAGACCCTTTATTAGCTTTGTTGCTCTTCTTTGTACTTGCTCCATTTCCAGTACATCCTTCCTGAGGACTTGTGCCCGGAACTGGACAGCATACTCCAGGTGCGGCCGGACCAGAGTTTTGTAGAGTGGGAGAATTATTGCTTTATCTCTGGAGTTAATCCCTTTTTTAATGCATGCCAATATTCTGTTTGCTTTGTTAGCAGCAGCTTGGAATTGCATGCCATTGCTGAGCCTACTAGGACCCCCAGGTCCTTTTCTTCTCTAGATTCCCCCAGAGGTTCTTCCCCTAGTGTATAGATTGCATTCATATTTTTGCCACCCAAATGCATTATTTTACATTTTTCCACATTAAACCTCATTTGCCATGTAGTTGCCCACCACATTAATTTGTTCAGATCTTCTTGCAAGGTTTCCACATCCTGCAGAGAAGTTATTGCCCTGCTTAGCTTAGTATCGTCCGCAAATACAGAGATTGAACTGTTTACCACAACCGCCAGGTCGTTTATGAACAAATTAAATTCCAGCTCCAATTACCACGGACGAGGTTCATGCTGTAATTAACTCCCTATCCAGCTCCAATTACCACGGACAAGGTTCATGCTGTAATTAACTCCCTATCCACTGGCAAAGCTCCTGGCCCAGATGGTCTCCCGACTGATTTCTATGTAGCACATGGTAACATGCTGGCCCCCAGGCTGGCCGCCCTATTTACGCATTGCCTGGAGCAGGGCTTCCTCCCACCCTCCATGGCACATGCACATGTTATCCTCATCCCCAAGACGGGTAAAGATCCCAAATTATGTGCCTCTTATAGACCTATAGCACTCCTCAATACTGACTTCAAAATCCTAACTAAACTCCTCACCACTAGACTTAACTCATTACTCCCCTCTCTCATTGACTCGGATCAGACCAGGTTCATGTCCCACAAGTCTACAGACATCAATCTTCGTAGATTGTTTACTAACCTCCATGCAAGACATGACAATCAGGGAACTAGAGTGGTTGCCTCTCTCGATATTGAGAAGGCTTTCGACTCGATTGAGTGGCCTTTCCTGTGGGAGATTCTGCAGAGAATGGGATTTTCCCTGGTATTCAATCACTGGTCACAGACTATATATAGTTTGCCTACGGCTGCCATTCGTTTAGGGGGCCGTCTATCTCCTGTTTTTGAACTTTCTAGGGGTACATGGCAGGGCTTCCCTCTCTCTCCGGCACTTTTTGAATTCGTCATGGAACCAGTGGCGGAGGCATTACATGTCTTGCCACACATTAAAAGTCTACGACAGGGCTGGCTGGAGGAGAGGGTGGCCTTGTATGCAGATGACCTCCTCTTCTTCCTGAATGATGCTGGCCCCTCCATGCAAGGGGCATTGTCAGTCCTAGCAGAATTCTCTGTGGTGACAGGGCTCAGGGTTAATTGGTCAAAGTCGCAGCTGCTGGCTATTGATGCTGAGGCTAAAAAAGAGGCCTCGGCTTCTCTTCAACTACATAGGGTGGACAAGTTTACCTACTTGGGGGTGTGTGTTTCAGGGAATGTGTCTGACTTCATTCCAATGAACTTGTCCCCAGTAATCAACTCAGTCAGAGCCAAGCTGAAAGCATGGGAGAACCTCCCCCTGTCCCTACTGAGTCGTATTAACCTCATCAAAATGAAAATCCTTCCCAAGTTTACATATTTGTTTCGTAATTCCCCTCAATGGATCCCCAAATCATTCTTCTCCCAACTAAACAAAATTTTCTCCTCCTTTCTTTGGGGTCCACGTCCCCCCCGCTTTAAGTTAACCACCCTAATGCGCCCTTGTTCGCAGGGGGAGCCTAACATTCCCGGACTGTCACAAATACTTCATTGCAGCTCAATTGGTCACTGCATTTTGGTGGCTTGCTCCAAATCTTACTCGGCCTCGGCCATTGAGGCTGCGGTGTTGCGATCTGTGGAGACGTTGTCGAATCTCCTTTTGCGGGGTCCAAAGGCTCCATACGACCTAACCCCCTCCATGCGCACCACCCTTAGGGCATGGAGGGAATGCCTGGCCTGTGAAAAGTATCCTCTGACTGCTGTATCCCGAACACCCTAGAACAATCCCAACCTACAGCACTTTCTCGAGATTCCAGACCCTGTGATATGGGCCAGGTACCATATTAAGGCTCTCTCAGAAATCACCTCAGACCTAACAATATTCTCCTTTGATCACTTAATGTCTCATCACAATGTCCTGCTCTCCCACAAATTCAGATATCTACAGTTGTCCCATGCTTTCAGGGCTCAGTTCCCTCCAGGCGAAAGGCAGATGGTGCAGTCTGACCTGGAGCGGATTCTGCGATTTGATTGTACCGAAAAACCCACCTCCATGCTATAAGCACATCTCCTCCGGGTCTCGTCTCCTGAACTGTCCAGGCTCCATCAGCAATGACACCGGGATGTATATCTTACTCTCGCTCGGGTGCATAGGATGAGGTCTTCTCTCTCACCGGAATGTTGGCGTTGTGACCATGCCCCCGGGGATTTTTTGCACATCTTTTGGTCCTGTCCGGTAATTACAGGTTTCTGGTCATAAATTATTTTAGAGGTGAATGATCTGCTAAGTATTTCTATAGATCCATCCCCAAGAATATGCCTGCTGGGGCTGGTGGAGGATTTGGTGCCCAGAGTGGCTGAGAGAACCTTGTTGGGTCTCCTGCTGTTCTATGCCAGGAAATCCATTGTCCTATGCTGCAAGTGAAAGACACCCCCCTCTATAGGTTTATGGAAAACACTTGTTAACAATGTTCTCCCCCTTTACAGGGACACCTATATACATATCGGCTGTCCGAAAAAACATGACAGAGTTTGAAGTAAGTGGTTAGCGGAACCCTCCACTGCTGCAACAGTTTAGGTGACCTCTCCGATATATGACAGCTCACCTTGACATCCTAACAGACCAACGCGGGATAGCACAATACTCTAGGTGAGCTAACTCATTGTCAGTCCACCCCTGGAGCAAGAGCCGTGACAGCCAATTGATGATGTTATATTACAGTAGTCGTAGATATTCTAATGATCCTTGATATTGTAATGATACCTGGCAACCCCTGTGTGGGTTCTTCCCTGTTAATAGCCAGATGTGGGCTGAGCTGTTGTACGTCTGTACTGTTTTGTGTATGTTAAGAAAATAAAAATTTTTTTTCAAAAAAAAAAATAGGATTGGTCCCAGCACAGAACCCTGACCCCACTACCCACACCTGACCATTCTGAGTATTCCCCATTTATTACCACCCTCTGAACTCACCCTTGTAGTCAGTTTTCAATCCATATACTCACTCTATGGTCCATGCCAACAGACCTTATTTTGTACAGTAAATGTTTATGGGGAACTATGTCAAAGGCTTTTGCAAAATCCAGATACACCACATCTACGGGCCTTCCTTTATCTAGATGGCAATTCACCTCCTCATAGAAGGTTAATAGATTGGTTTGGCAAGAACGATTCTTCATGAATTCATGCTGATTACTGCTATCGATACAGCTTTCATTACTAAAATCTTGTATATAGTCCCTTATCATCCCCTCCAAGAGCTTGCATACTATTGATGTTAGGCTAAATGGTCTGTAATTCCCAGGGATGTATTTTGGGCCCTTTTTAAATATTGGTGCTACATTGGCTTTTCTCCAATCTGCTGGTACCATTCCAGTCAGTAGACTGTCAGAAAAATTAGGGACAATGGTCTGGCTATAAATATAAATATGCTCTTAAAGTGAACCCATCTCTCCTCTGTGTTATTTGTTCCCAAGATTTTATCCCAATTCATGCCTTCTAGCAAGGTTCCTAGTTTAGGGAAGCTGGCTCTTTTGAAATTCAGTGTTTTTGTATTTCCCTTATGTTTCCTATTTGTGTGATTTATACTGAAGCCAATTGACCTATGATCGCTGTTTCCTAAATTGCCCCGTATTTTCACATCCGTGATCAGGTCTGTATTGTTGGTAATCAGTAGATCTAGTATCACTTTATTTCTAGTTGGTGTGTCTACCATCTGACCCATTAAATTGTCCTGCAAGCCATTTAGGAACTGGCGAGCCTTAGACGAATGTGTGGTTCCCTGCGCCCAGTCTATGTCTGGATAATTAAAATCTCCCATTATGATAACACTTTCCATTCTTGCTGCTAATCCAAATTGTGATAGGAGGTCCGTCTCCCCCTCCTCCCTCAGGTTAGGGGGCCTATAGCATACTCCCAGTATTATTTTCCCCTTAGCTTCATCCCTTTGGAGCTCTACCCATAAGGGTTCCACCACCTCAATAGCTCCCTTAGTGATGTCATCTCTCACATTCACTTGCACATTATTCTTGATATATAGACAAACCCCTCCCCCTTTTTTACCCTCTCTATCCCTGCGATGAATGGTTGCCAGCCTATCATGAGAGCTGTTGAACCAGGTCTCTGAAATTCCCACAACATCCAAATCCTCCTCGTACAACAGTAGCTCTAGCTCACCCTTCTTGTCTGCCAGGCTCCTGGCATTGATGAACATGCCACGTAGCTTAGACCGATCGCATACTATCCTCTTATTGGGTGTTCCAAGATTGCAACTAGGACTTGTTGCTATACTTACCTTGGGTTTATGTGCTTTAGTCAACCTATCACTAATGCCCCCAATACTACCCCAAGACTATCTCTACCTCTTGACCCTCCCTCCTGTTGCCTAGTTTAAAAACCCCACTAACTTTTTGGCCATCTTTACTCCCAGCAGATCTGCACCCTCCTTATTTAGGTACAGCGCGTCCCTTCTATAGTACTGGTGACCGACTGAGAAGTCTGCCCAGTCCTCCAGAAACCCAAACCCCTCCTTACTACACCAGCTCCTCAGCCACTTGTTTATTTCCCTAATCTCCCTCTGCCTTTCTGGTGTGGCTCGAGGTACCGGTAGTATCCCTGAGAATACTACCTTGGAGGTCCTTTTTCTCAATTTAGCTCCCAAGTCCCTAAATTCGTTCTTTAGGACACTCCATCTGCCTCTGACTTTGTCATTGGTGCTAACGTGCACCATGACAGCCGGGTCTTCTCCAGCCCCTCCCAGTAATCTGTCCACCAGATCTGTGATGTGCCGAACTCGAGCGCCCGGTAGACGGCATACAGTTTGGCACTTTTTTTTCACAGATTGCGCTCTCTATCCATCTAAGAACTGAGTCCCCTACAACCAGAATCTGTCTATCCTTTCCCTTCGCTACCCCCCCCCCCCACTCTCACTGGAGGAGTTCTTCCCCTGGCAGCTAGGAAAGTCCCTCAGCTCCAGCAGTGCTGGTCCCTGACTGGTTTCAGAAATGTCACTCAATGGAGTGTACTTATTGGGATGCTCAAGCCCTGGATCGGCCTCCCTGGCACTTTCCCCTCTACCCTTCCTGACTGCCACCCATCTACTCTTTTCTGGTGCCTGCATCTCTTTGTCCCCACCCGCCTCTGTGCTGGCCCCTGCTGGCACCTGCCGGGTATGTTCCTGGATCTCCTTTAGTATGAAGGGTCTTCTCAGTGCTGACAGTTGCTTCCCTAGATTCAGAACCAGGGCTTCCAATGTGCTTACATTTTGCACCGCAGTATTCACCCTCGATCAGATAATCAAGGAACACATACATGCCACAAGATGAACACCGAGTCAGATCTCCACACCCGCCAGCCATTGTACCTACCAAATTAATGAAGATTGGAGATTATGACCTGTCCAAATTACCTAACAACTAGCTTCCTGACAATACTCAACAATACACTACACAGGTACTCAACAAGACAATACACAGGTACTTGCAGACCAGGTGCACTCGCAGACCCACGTGCACCCGCGGACCCACGTGCATTCGCGGACCCACGTGCACTCGTGGACTCACGTGCACCCACGTGCATTGCAGACCCACGTGCACTCGCAGACCACGTGCACTCGTAGACCCACGTGCACCCGCAGACCACGAGCACCCACAGACCACGGGCACTAGCAGACCCACATGCACCCGCAGACCCACGTGCACTCGCTGACCCACGTGCACTTGCAGATATACTCGCACAATACTCAGGTACTCCCAATACACAGGTACTCCCAATACACAGGTACTCACTATACCCAGGTACTCACTAAACCCAGGTACTCACAATACACAGGTACTCACAATACATAGGTACTCACAATACATAGGTACTCACAATACACAGGTACTCACTATACCCAGGTACTCACAATACACAGGTACTCACAATAAAGAGGTACTCACTATACACGGGTCCTTACTATACACAGGTACTCACAGTGATTTGGAACGTTGGTACTCTTCCTTTCAGTCAGCATATAAGGACATTTTGAATATATCCCTAGTGGAAGCTAATGTCAAAGTATGGAATAGGTGGTACATGGTGCTTTCTCGCTTGTCCCTATGATTTGGTGGGTGCCATTCGTTTGGCACCATGTATCATATATGGTGGGAACTTGCAAAGTTACGGGGTTTCTGGAACAAGATTTTTGCTATGATACGGAAGGTTTCTTGAATCCCGGTTCCCTAACAGCCTCGTATTGCTCTGTTAAATGAGCCAGTTGAGCACCTTCCCCTCTCTAAGCAGCAATTGATCTTCTTTATGTTTTTAGCTGCAAAATTTACTATAGCCCTTTCTTGGAAAAATACCTCAGTCTGTATCTCACTGTGTAGGCAAAAGGTGTCTTGGATAATGCTCAATGAACAAATTGACAGTAGGAATAATGACACTACTAAGCGATCTGAGGCTGTCTGGAGCCCCTGTGCGGATTATGTTCATGTGCAGCTATAGGGGCTTTGAATATGGTGAACTCTCCTCCTGGAAGCCTAATTTATTTCTCTTCCCTCCAGGCCTCTCTCTCTTCCATTTCCCCTTCTGTTTTCGCTATTCTAGTCTTTTTTTTTTGCTATCTCTGAGGCCCCGCTTTGCTGAAAATAGTTGCAGTTGGTACTCATATAACACTTTGTATATGTGCATTTGCATAGTGAATTGCTTGGTTTCTCCCAACTGTCCTTGATTCGGGTTGTGTATCAATTCCACCCCGCCTACACTTAGACCGGACATGGCTTGAAACTTAGATGTTCAATGTTCATTCTGTTTCTCACAAACATTTTGGAGAGATGTCCATTATTCACTGTATTTGCAAATTCTGTACCAGAGTCCTGGTTGTACTTTTTCTTTGTCTGATCTTTTAAGTTTTCAATAAAAAATATTGAAAGTAAAAAGGTTTTTGTTTGTTAATGAAAGTGTAAGTATCTGAATCTCTCTTCAATATGGCTGTATGGTCCCCTGCACAGCAAAAATAGGGAGAAAATATCTAAGATCATCATCATGGACCATATATGTCCATGTACACTAGCCCTAAGCCAGATAAGCTCTAGTGCTGACAACTGTGAGCATTCTTACAAGAGGAGAAAGCAGAGTGATGCCCTCATCCTTGGAGTGATAGTCCTATACTGTTCAATCAGCAGCCTAGGCGTGGATCCACGTCTAAGCTGTACAGCTAACTGAAGTGGGGAAACTTGAAGTCACCACAATAGTTATGCTGTCTGCCAGGGTTGCCTGGATCACAACATAAGGCAAGGTAAAGAGAATTTCAAACCTTTGTATTTTAGTTAACTGTTTGCTTTGAATTCAATTTTAAAAGTATAGATACATGTGTAGCACCCTCCTAGGTAGGGGCTAGAAGAGAGTATAGTTTTTGGTCTTTCTGCTTACTAGGAATATTGGACAGTGGGAGGGGACCTGACACGTGAGTGCACAGGCTTTGTTACAGTCCTGACAAATGGCAGAGGAAAAGTGCTGCATTGCATGTTGGGATACTGTATAAAAGCCCAGGGTACATGTGCTCAGTTAGTTGAGCCAGGGAACAGAGTCCAGAAGGAAGGGGGGGCTACCCTCTCCTCCACGGTGTGGTCATGCGGCCTTGGGTGGTGGACCTAAGGGTCTAGAGAGAGAGAGAGAGAGAGAGAGAAGCTGAACCCAGGGGTCCTGCAGAGCTGACTGGAAGTAAGACACCAGGAGGGATCTGATTCTGCCTACTGTGTGTACAGATATGAGTCTTTGGGGGCCTGTCGAGTGAGGGCCAGCCTCTTCAGCTAGAAGAGTCAGTGGACGGGTGTCCGTAAAGGGGATGCTAGAGAGTAGAGCTGCACGATTAATCGTTAAGAATCGTTATCGAAATTTTTTTCTCCCTTGCGATCTTGACAAAGTATTTCCCGATTCTTTCTATGCAGAGGATTCTCTCTGCTCTGCTGAACCCGGCAGCTGTAAAAAGAAATGAAAAAAAAAAAAAAACAGGCAGTCTGCCAAGAATCACAACATTCTTTAGCAGTGAAACTTAAGTATAAACATTGTAACGATTTGTCCTTTAGATCAAAGGAATACACTTTGGTGTGTAAATGAGGGAAGTTTAACTACTTAAACACTAAACCTTTTTCCGACATTTGTTGCTTTCAAGTTAAAATCAAATTATTATTTTTTTGCTAGAAAATTACCTAGAACCCCCAAACATTATATATATATATATATATATATATATATATATATATATATATATATATATATATATATATATATGTATATGTATATATATATATATATATATATATATATATATATATATATATATATATATATATATATATATATATATATATATATATATATATATATATATATATATATATTTTTAGTAGAGACCCTAGAGAATAAAATGGTGGTTGTTGCAATATTTTATGTCACACTGTATTTGCGCAGCAGTCATTCAAATGCAATTTTTTGAGAAAAAATGACACTTTAATGATTTAAAATAAAATAACCAGTAAAGTTAGCCCAATTTTTTTGTATAATGTGAAAGATTTTACGCCGCGAGAATCGTGAGAGAATCGTGATCTTTTTATTCTAAGCAAAAAAATTGTGATTCTCATTTTGGCCAGAATCGTGCAGCTCTACTAGAGAGTATCCTGAAGATAATGTAGTGCATCAAGTCTGCTGCTAGTGAGAACAAGAAGACTTAATTCCTCCATACATGTGGCAGTATGGTTAAAGCAGTGTGACTGCTTCCACAAATAATCCGGTGAGGCCAAGCGAGAGTTGTCCTCATCCTCTGTGAATAGTTCCAGTTAGAGTATCCCACTAATCACTTCTCCCATCCAAGTTCCAAATTAAAATACAAAAACCCAAATACCTTGGACTGGTCATTGAGTGGAGAGCGAGTGGGACAAGTGGGAAACCCTTAGTAACCAGCTGCAGGTAACCAGAGAGAGGCCTATGAAGTCAACACACAGCAAGCCCTACTGGGAAAGTGTTACACATGTAAATATTCTCTAGTACTAAACATGAAACTAAAATGCTTATGTTGATAATCATTTTTCAGTATCTACAATATCTTTCATGGACTTTCTGGCCGCTAAATAAAAATAGATGTGGAGTTTCCATAAATTGGTTGAGCTTCAAAAATTACATCAAGATTACTGGCTATTACCACAATGCTAACTAAGCACATGGTGACATGACATGCTTTGTATCAAGTGCATTAAGTGCATAAATGGCCTAAATTACAATTACTTGAATTTAAATGTTTCTCCAAGTTCCACTGCGCTGCCGGGTGTAATTTCGAAAATGCCACTGAATGGGTAGGGATGTCCTCCATAGGCAAACTCTGTAAACAAACAATTACAGATACTTAAAAAATGTTAACCAATAATCACTGAACAATAAAGAGGTATTTAAAAAGAGGTGTGAATATATATTGACATAGAATGTACTGAGTCACTGTTTCTTTGAAATAACTTTATTCAACTTGTTTGAAATCCAAGTAGATGTGACTGCCTAAAGCATATTTAAACCCAAGAAGTAAATTGTAATTTATTGCAGGCAAACATAAAATGAAAACCCAGACTAATTGTCTTAAAAGTAAATTATACAGGTCAGTCAAACTGTACCTGCAAACATTTACTCCCAAAACTGGCAAAAGGTAATGTTGCTGCATCCACCTTATAAAACTTAGTGAATATAAGAACTGACAACCAAGTGGCTACTTAGAAACTTCAGAAATTGACGCTTGTTGTCAGAGAGTCTGGGATGCACTTACACTTTTCGTAGGTTGCACTGTAAACAAAATGATTGGTTCTTGGTGCTTGATGGCAGTGCTTCAACACCCTAATGTTGGCTGCCCCTCCACAACCATCAACAGAGAATCTGACCTAGGAATCCCAAACATGGTATTCAAAATACACCCGATTGGTCCAGACTACATCCAAAGAATGTAAGGCAAATTCCTTTGGATGTACTGGCTTAGGACAAAGAAACAAAAGTGCAATGTTTTTATTCATGTGAACATCTGATACCACCTTACCCAGAAAAGAGAGTCTTGTACACAGGCCAACCTTGTAGATAACTTTACCAGTTCGGAGACTCTACATGCTAAACTACATGATTCTTGTGCTCAACTGTGAAATTTAAATTCCACCTGAATTCCTCCAAAGTCCAAAAGATGATAAAAGGGTTGGACTCCAGTTCTGAGTAAGTTCTGAGTAAGACTCCACACAGAATAGAAGGTCATCCAGGTACTCCACTATTGTTATCTTTGGCAACAACATCTTGGCAAAGCTGCAAACTAATAAAGTTTCTTCTCTACTGCAAAATGCAAGAACCTCTGCTGCTCCTGGTAAATGTGTACATGGAGGTATGCTTCCTTGATATCTGTGGCTGGCAGACAATCCCCCTGATGCTGGGACACTATTACCAAACAGGTTAACAAAAGATGATAAAAGGGTTGGACTCCAGTTCTGAGTAAGTTCTGAGTAAGACTCCACACAGAATAGAAGGTCATCCAGGTACTCCACTATTGTTATCTTTGGCAACAACATCTTGGCAAAGCTGCAAACTAATAAAGTTTCTTCTCTACTGCAAAATGCAAGAACCTCTGCTGCTCCTGGTAAATGTGTACATGGAGGTATGCTTCCTTGATATCTGTGGCTGGCAGACAATCCCCCTGATGCTGGGACACTATTACCAAACAGGTTAACTCCATGTTGACAAAAAATCCAATGCTTTAAGATAGGTCGTATTCACCCCTCTTGGTCACCGTGAGGAGGTTTGTGTAAAAATCATGGAATCTTCCTGTAGTTGGAACTGGACATACCACCCCCTGGACAAAGAGTCCCTTGATGGCTAGACATAAATCCGATAGCTGGTGAGGATAAAGGCACAGGTTGGAGATGGAAATCCTTTGTGGAGGGGGTGTCTGAAACTCTTTTTTGTAGCCCGAGGCTGCCAATTTGCTAACTTATTTGTCTAACATATGCACTAGCCAATAGTACACAAACTTAAGCTTAACATGTGGGGGCCAAACCTCACACAGAGATGAAGGTTTCTTTGTGACCTTGGTGGTCTGGGATGGCCAGGAATGCTTACCCACTGTGGAGGTAGAGGGCATAAAAGACTTAGTCCCCTTGTCTAAATTGACTATGAATGAAAGAAAACTTTTATGCCTCCACCACGCCTTAGGGGACTAGCACCCAGCACAGCCAAACAGCCACCACCCTAGCTCTAGTTGTAACACCCATTAGGCTGGGCTGTTACATTACTATAACATGTCATGAGGCAAAACAAAACAAAACCTCACAAATAATAATTATATATTGATACCGATAGTTGGTTTATATATATATATATACAGTATCTCACACATTTTTGTAAATATTATATTATATCTTTCCATGTGACAACACTGAAGAAATGACACTTTGCTACAATGTAAAGTAGTGAGTGTACAGCTTGTATAACAGTGTAAATTTGCTGTCCCCTTGTAAACCAGCGTAAATTTGTGAGGGGTGTACTCACTTTTGTGAGGTAATATATATATATATATATATATATATATATGTATATATATATATATATATATATATATATATATATATATATACACACAGTTGTGCCCATAAGTTTACAAACCCTGGCAGAATTTATGATTTCTTGGCCTTTTTTCCAGATAATATGAATGATAACACAAAAACATTTCTTTCACTCATGTTAGTGTTTGGCTGAAGCCATTTATTTATCAATCAACTGTGTTTACTCTTTTTAAATCACAATGGCAAGAGATACTACCCAAATGACCCTGATCAAAAGTTTACATACCCTGGTGATTTTGGCCTGATAACATGCACACAAATTTACACAAAGGGGTTTGAATGGTAATCATCCTCACCTGTGATCTGTTTGCTTGTAATTAGTGTGTGTATAAAAGGTCAATGAGTTTCTGGACTCCTGACAGACCCTTGCATCTTTCATCCAGTGCTGCACTGATGTTTCTGGATTCTGAGTCATGGGGAAAGCAAAAGAATTGTCAAAGGATCTGCGGGAAAAGGTAGTTGAATTGTATAAAACAGGAAATGGATATAAAAAGATATCCAAGGAATTGAGAATGCCAATCAGCAGTGTTCAAACTCTAATCAAGAAGTGGAAAATGAGGGGCTCTGTTGAAACCAAATCACGGTCAGGTAGACCAACTAATATTTCAGCCACAACTGCCAGGAAAATTGTTCGGGATGCAAAGAAAAACCCACAAATAACTTCAGGTGAAATACAGGACTCCCTGAAAACATGTGATGTGGCTGTTTCAAGATGTACAATAAGTAGGCACTTGAAGAAAGATGGGCTGCATGGTGGAGTCACCAGAAGAAAGCCATTACTACGCAAATGCCACAAAGTATTTCACTTACAATATGCCAAACAGAGACACAGAGACAAGCCTCAAACCTTCTGGCACAAAGTAATTTAGAGTGATAAGACCAAAATTTAGCTTTTTGGTCACAAGCATAAACGCTACATTTGGAGAGGAGTCAACAAGGCCTTTGATCAAAGGTACACCATTCCTACTGTGAAACACAGAGGTGGATCACTGATGTTTTGGGGATGTGTGAGCTACAAAGACACAGGAAATTTGGTCAAAATTGATGGCAAGATGAATGCAGTATGTTATCAAAAAATACTGGAGTAACATTTGCATTAATCAGCCAGGAAGCATGGGACATACTTGGACATGCCAACATGATCCAAAACACAAAGTCAAGTCGATCTGTCATTGGCTAGAGCAGAATAAAGTGAAGGTTCTGGAGTGGCCATCTCAGTCTCCTGACCTCAATATCATTGAGCCATTCTGGGGAGATCTCAAACGTACAGTTCAGGCAAGACAGCCGAAGAATTGACAGGAACTGGAGGTTTTTTGCCAAGAGGAATGGGCAGCTTTACCATCTGAGAAAATAAAGAGCCTCATCCACAAATACCTGAAAAAACTTCAAGCTGTCATTGATGTTAAAGGGGGCAATACACAGTATTAAGAAATGGGTTATGTAAACTTAAGATCAGGGTAATTTGGGTAGTTTCTGTTGCCATTATTATTTAAAAAGAGTAAACACAGTTGATTGATAATAAATGGCTTCAGCCAAACACTAACCATGAGTGAAAGAAAATAAAAAAGAGGGTAATATCTGCGCTTGGTAAAAAACAGCATGCAGCAGCTGAACACTATAACCCAGATATAAGGTACACATGAGTGAAAGAAAAGTGTTTGTGTTATCATTCATATTCTCCGAAAGATGGGCAAGAAATCATAAATTCTGCCAGGGTATGTAAACTTATGAGCAAAACTGTATGTGTGTGTGTGTATATATATATATATATATATATATATATATATATATGTGTATATTGGAAAGTTGGGGGTTGTTTAGCTCTCGTAGTAGATGCTTTTGCCAGTGATTCCAAACTAGTCAGGAACTGTATTTTAGGGCATGGTAGCCCATTTTTATTAAAAAGACAAATAAAAGTCCATAACATAACGGTTTCCCATGCAGGGGTTCTTCTTCAGCAAATACACACAGCAGAAAATGCTAGCCCACCTGGCTCTCTGTAGCAGTCCTTTTGCTCTTTATTCTGGTCATACAGACCACCAGATTCTTCAGTGTGAACAGTTTTACTTTAGCGCCCACAGCTCCGCTCTGGCCTTAGTCCTCAGGCTGTTTCACTGCCTCTTGCAGTCACACATGTTCTGGCTGCCTCTTGCAGCCCCTCTGACTCCTGGAGACCTCCTGCCTCTTGGTGTGGAGCAGTCTTCAACTGGGAGCCATGAGGTATTGCCATAAACTCATTATAAGGGCTGTGCTCACCTGAGCACACACCCTGCTGGTCATCTGCAAAATCTGGACACAGGGTTGGAGATCCCGTCCCACCCAAGACACTCTGGAATCTCCAAACTACAGAGCCCCATGACGGGATACCAAAACCTGGAGAAAGCTGTGAAAGCAGTTTTCTCCAGTCCACATCTATGATCTGCAGTCTTGCACCAAGCAAATGTGCACACCCTGTGTCCCCCAAACTACCAATTTTAGCGTGACAGCATTTCCTACTGTCACAATATATATATACACACCAAAAAATACTTATAAACTCATAAATGACCCCTATCAAACCTTTCTTTAGGTCTTAGGCTGTAGTAATGCTGGGTGCTGTAATGACCATTGGCTGGAAACCGTAGGCAATCCAAAGGGCAGAAATGATATCAGCACACCAAGGATTTCTCAGAAGGATCCAAAGCTTTATTTACATGGTCACACAGTACACATACAGCAAAACAATACGGCCTTATGTGTACTGTGTGAGCATGTAAATAAAGCTTTGGATCCTTCTGAGGAATCTTTGGTGTGCTGATGACATTTCTACCCTTTAGCTTTATGAACATGTCACATAAAAGCTTCAGCAGAGCCCTGTTTTCACAAATGGCAGCAGATAACTATATAAATGAATGTATATTTTACAAAATGGCAAGCTGTCTCTATTTTATACTTTAGGAAAACATACATATTGTTTTATTTGACAAACGAACTGTTACATTAGTGACATTTTGCTGAAAATAACATGCTTTTGAAATGTATATCACTTTTAAAAAAAAATCTATGCCAAAACAGATGCCAGACTCAAGTTGGCAGGGTATCCTGATACTTATTCAAAGACATTTCTTCCAATGAACCTGTTATTTTCATAAATTGAAAATATAAAAATATCACAGTATTCAAGATAAACCTCCCACATCTCAAAAACAAAATTTGCGCCTTTCTTTTCCTCAGATCTTTTAATAAAGGAGAAGAAGAACTGGAAAGTGATATTAAAATCCAGACTATGTTGTTATCCTTAAAGTGTATCTCTCAGACATTTTAAACAATGTTAATTTAAAGAGAAATATAGGAACAAAAAAACAAACACATACTCATCTCTATGCTGCAGCATCAGTGTGATGCTGCAGCTGTCCCATATCAGTTCTTAGTCTGCTGATCACTCAGCTCTTGGCTTTTTCTGAGCAGAGAGAAGTGACAGTCACTTACTACTTTCCATTTTGTGCCTCCAGCACTCAAGGGAGATCTAGGAAGGGGAGGGGGTGGGTGTAGCTGACTTTGGTTCTCAGCCCTGCGCTGAAAGGTGGAGCCAGTTGTCAGTCAGGCAGCTGGGCGGATCCTGATAATATGGTTGGGATCCTTCCAGATCCTGGAACTTCTCTGCAATGTCAGCTGACAGCAGGCAATTGCTCGCTATAAGCTGACTCTGGGTCACAGGAATGCAAAAGTAAGTGCACTCCTGTGACACAGAAAAGAAGTATGATTAAAAAAGCTTTGGCTATACTTAACCATAACAAGCTGACCTCCACCCCACACCTTTTACCCCCCCCCCCCCCCTTGAACTAGTAGCATGATTTCACAAGGAAAATAGCTAAATAACCTACATACCCCAATCAAATCATCTGGGGTCAGTATGCAACTGGATACAAACAAAAAAAGGAGAAGAAAAAAACTACTTAAAAACAGCAACAGGCTAGTATTTTAACAGAAAATAACAAGTAATCAAAATTATTAAAGAAAATTGTAAATGGTTTATCTTGCTATCCGATGTCTTTACTAATCCTGTCTTACAATGTTAAGGGTTTAAATTCTGTCAGGAAGAGGTGGCTGGCCTTAAAAGAATTTCGACAGTCCTGGGCTGATATCATTTTAATACAGGAAACCCAATTTTGTAAGGGCAGTTCCTTTAAATTTGCTTCTGATTCCACTGGGAAAGCTGGAGTGGCAGTGTTGATTAAACAGACCTTCCCCATTCAGGTCCAATCCCCTAAGTTAGATACATACGGCCAATCCATTCTCCTCAACTGTCTATATGGGGTAAGACCCTTATAATGCTTTCCATATACACCCCAAATGCAGGTCAACTTGGTTTCCTATCATTTCATCTCTGCTGCAATCCTCTCATCCCTATACAGTTATGGGGGAGGGGGGACTTTAACTTACTCATGTCCCCCACCAGAGATTGGATATCTCTTCGAGGCCACCAACCTTCTAAACAGCTACTTAGACAATCTGTGCCATTCTGCCAATGGATGAGAGAACATACTGTAGGTTATTTGACTCTTGCCGTGTGAAACATTGCATTCACTGTGTTTATTCTAGATTAGACTACTCTTTTGTCTCTATCCCCCTCCTACAGTCTATAGTGTCTTCAGACATTGACCTGATTACCTGGTTGGTCTATTCCTCTCTTGTCCTGGATTTTGAACTGGCTCCAACCAAACCCAGAACCTGCCATTGGCGCTTGAATGACTCTTTACTCCACAATAAGGAAATTACAGCCACTCTTTCCCAGGCACTGGAGGCATTCTTTTGAAGCTTCTGCTTTGTGAGAGGCTCATAAGGCCTTTATTAGAAGGCAATATATTGCTGCCGCCTCACATCACAAATGTTATTTAACTAAATTGTAAATGATAGGTGTTCTTCCTCACCAGCTGTTTCAACCCTAAAAAGATTGAACCACCGTGCAATGCACACGGTTGCAGGGCAGATGCAGTGTGGCCATATACAGTTAAGTGGGTTGCGTTTGGCCATGGAACTGTACGTCAAATGCGACATGTCCTTTTTTAGATGGGTGGTCTGGGAAGCAGTAACATCGTGGCACAATTTTTACTTTTTACTCTACTTTTACTGCCGACCTGGCAATAGGGGTGGTACCAAATGTAGGTGGTTATTTTTGGGCAGAGATTGGCTTTAAAATTTCTGCCTAAAAAGCGGATACCAGAAGGTGCCTACAACTAAACTATTAGATAGAAAAACCTATTCTGTGTGCCTCCCTGACTTAGTTTAATTTTGTTACTATGAGCCTAGGTTTCCTGATTTCTGTGCTAAATCCTGTCCAATTGCAATCCCCCTCTCCAGTACAAGCATTAAAAGAGAAGTATGGCAAAACATTTTTTGGTCATACTTTTTTTGTGAGTCATAGAAGTGCACTTGCTTGTGCTCTCTTGTGACCCAGAGTCAGCTGATGTAGCGGAGATGCTACAGGCTATGAAAGGATCCCAACCATATTTTCAGGACCTACCCAGCTGCCTGATTGACAGCTGGCTCTGCCTCTCTGCAGCTGAGAGCCATAGCCAGCTCTGTCTGCACCTTCTCCAGCCTGGTGCTCCAGTGAGCACTGGAGGGAAAGAGTGAAGAGCAGTGACTGATAGTCACTGCTTTCCGCTCTGAGCAGAGAGAGAGCTGAGCCATCAGCAGTCTCAGTCTTAGAGCCCATGAGGGACACTGTAGCGTCACACCAATGATGCAGGATAGAGGTGAGTATGCAGGTTTTTTTTTTTTTATCAACCCCATACTTCTGTTTTAAAGTAGTTTTTGAGGCGGTGGTAATTGGTACCCTTCCATATTTCATGTGCTATACCTGGCTATCCCTCAAGGTGTTTCAGGGGACACAGTGCTGATAGCACATATAGACATATTTGGTACAACTGCCCAGAGCCATCATTTTTGGTCCTGCACTTAAAAGTAATTTATACTTTTCTAGATAGACCCTTATGGCATGGCGGAGGTCCTCCTAATTAAGAAAACAGTTAATTGTGCTAAATCATAATTCCATTAGCTTACTCAAAATTTTACGACCACAAAACAGACTATTGCCAGCAATTGAAGAAAAACAAAATTTCCTTTTGGGGAGCCTAAATCTCACATTAATTGGTGCATGGCCTATGAGAAAATGGCAGCCATACTAGATGATAGGCTAGCTAAATTTCATAAAAATTTGGGAGACCTGGATTACACACTACTTACCATCAGACTTTCACCATACCCTTCTTAATATCTAAACCTTTTTGTTGAGGCCCTTGACACTGGAAACTCATTCCGTTGTTCTCACCTCTGGTCTTGCCTAGATACTGTTTCTTTTCTGTTTCTGTTTGTCTGCCCACAGGGTTATCTCGCTCCCTAAATAATTTTGTCTCTAATTCAAGTCCAGAGATGAAATATCTCTGGGAATGCTCTTTGTGGTGCACACTCTGGATGCTGTAACAGATTAATAACTATCCCATTGCCCTAAATGATAGTCTTACGTGGTTTTCTATTTATAAAATTTTTCTATATGCAACATAATGACCACATACTATTCTATTCTACTGTTTCCTTGCCTGTAAATTGTTAGAAATTCAAGAATAACTGCTGAATAGGGATGAGCCGAACACCCCCCGGTTCGGTTCGCACCAGAACCCGCGAACGGACCGCAAGTTCGCACGAACGTTAGAACCCCATTGACGTCTATGGGACTCGAACGTTCGAAATCAAAAGTGCTCATTTTAAAGGCTAATTTGCATGGTATTGTCCTAAAAAGGGTTTGGGGACCCGGGTCCTACCCCAGGGGACATGTATCAATGCAAAAAAAACTTTTAAAAACGGCCGTTTTTTCGGGAGCAGTGATTTTAATGATGCTTAAAGTAAAAAAAAAAAAGTGAAATATTCCTTTAAATATTGTACCTGGGGGGTGTCTATAGTATGCCTGTAAAGTGACGCGTGTTTCCCATGTTTAGAACAGTCCCTGCACCAAATGTCATTTTTAAAGGAAAAAATCTCATTTAAAACTGCTTGCGGGTTTAATGTCATGTCGGGTCATGGCAATATGGATGAAAATCAGTGAGACAAACGGCATGGGTACCCCCCAGTCCATTACCAGGCCCTTTGGGTCTTGTATGGATATTAAGGGGAACCCCGCACCCAAATTAAAATAAGGAAAGGTCCCTATATACTCTGAACAGCAGTATACAGGCGGTGCAAACAAGACAGGGACTGTAGGTTTGTTGTTAAGTAGAATCTGTTTGTAATTTTGAACATTTTTAATGTGTTTAGCTCCAGCCAAAAAATCTTTTCTAAGCTTTTTGGAAAACATAGGGAAGGGTTATCACCCCTGTGACATTTGTTTTGCGTCTTTCCTCCTCTTCAGAAGATTTCACCTCACTTTTTTGTCCCAATGAAAAATGTTTTTTGAAAATTTGGGTTTTTTTGTGGAACAAGGATTGGAAAGCATCAGTGGAAAGGAAAAATTGTTTTCCCATATTAACTCTTACAGGAGAGAATTTCCCTTCCTTAGGGGTAGATTTCATCTCACTTCCTGTTGTCTCCTTCCGTTTGCAAGTAGGAGTCGTTTGTAAGTTAGATGTTTGAAAGTAGGGTCCTGCCCTATATACTCAGCAGAAATTTGGGCCTTAGGTGTTGCTGTGGCCAAAACACTGTAAGCCCTCACAGGGCCCTGCTGTGAAATATTAGATCAAGAATTGTAATTACATGCCCCTGTTGAACAGGAGCTGAAAAATTAGGCCTTAGGCACTGGTGCTGGTGCCACAACACTGCAACCCCTCACAGACACTCTAGTTGGAACGCAGGAACGAGCCCTGCTGCAAAGTATTGCATCAAAAATTGTAATTACACGCCCCTGTTAGACAGGGGCAGAAAAATTGGGTCTTAGGCACTGGTGCTGGTGCCACAACACTGCAACCCCTCACAGACACTCTAGTTGGAACGCAGGAACGAGCCCTGCTGCAAAGTATTGCATCAAAAATTGTAATTACACGCCCCTGTTAGACAGGGGCAGAAAAATTGGGTCTTAGGCACTGGTGCTGGTGCCACAACACTGCAACCCCTCACAGACACTCTAGTTGAAACGCAGGAACAAGCCCTGCTGCAAAGTATTGCATCAAAAATTGTAATTACACGCCCCTGTTAGACAGGGGCTGAAAAATTGGGTCTTAGGCACTGGTGCTGGTGCCACAACACTGCAACCCCTCACAGACACTCTAGTTGGAATGCAGGAACGAGCCCTGCTGCAAAGTATTACATCAAAAATTGTAATTACACGCCCCTGTTAAACAGGGGCTGAAAAATTGTGCCTTAGGCACTGGTGGTGGCGCCCAGAACCAAAAATGTTCTTACAAGCTATCAGCGTGATGATTGAGGAGGAAGAGGATAATTACTCAGGGATAGTCACTCAGCATCAGCATAGGCAGTCTTTGAAGGGATCTGAGATTTCAAAAAAAATTATTCGGTTACATCTGCATCAGGTGCTTGGTAGCTGGTGGTGATCCAAGACTGATTCATTTTTATGAAGGTCAGCCGATCGACCGAGTCGGTGGACAGACGCACCCTGTGATCGGTTACCACGCCTCCAGCAGCACTGAATGTGCGTTCCGAAAGAACGCTGGATGCAGGACAGGCCAGTAGCTCAATTGCATACTGTGCAAGCTCTGGCCAGTGATCCATCCTCAAGACCCAGTAACCCAGAGGATTTTCGGTGGGAAAGGTGTCCAAGTCTGATCTTGCCCCTAGGTATTCCTGCACCATGTAAAACAGACGCTGGCGATGGTTGCTGGAACCGATCATACCTTGGGGCTGCGGACCAAAAAATTGTCTGAACGCATCGGTCAGACGGCCACCTTCTCCACCGCTCCTTCTTTGACTGACCGAAGCCTCAGCAACACGTTGTCCAGAAACAGGAGTTTGTAACCTCCCAGTCTCTGGGAACGCGTTGCACAGACCTTTCTGCAAGGCCTCCCGAAGATGTTTCATCCTCTGCTCCCTCTGCGATGGCAAGATAAGGTCCGCAACCTTACCCTTGTAACGTGGATCAAGGAGGGTTGCCAGCCAGTATTGGTCCTTCTCCTTGATACCACGAATACGAGGATCCTTACGCAGGCTTTGCAGGATCAGGGAGGCCATGCAGCGTAGGTTTGCTGAGGCATTCGGTCCGGAGTCCTCTGGGTCACTAAGGACAACAACGTCCGCAGCCACCTCCTCCCAGCCACGTACAAGTCCATGTGTTCCTTGGGACTGATCCCTTAAAGACTGCTGATGCTGAGTGCCAGGCTCCACCTCCATACTGACACAATCTTCCTCCTCCTCCTCCTCCTCCTCCTCGTCCTCTTCCTGTGTGATCGGCGGGCACGCAGGAACACTGTCTGGATAAAGGGGGCCTTGAGAGCTAAGGAAGTCCTCCTCTTCCTGCCTCTGTTCTGCCTCAAGTGCCCTGTCCATTATTCCACGCAGCGTGTGCTCCAACAGGTGGACAAGGGGGACAGTGTCACTGATGCATGCACTGTCAGTGCTCACCATCCTCGTGGCCTCCTCGAATGGTGACAGGACAGTGCATGCATCCCTGATCATGGCCCACTGGCGTGGGGAAAAAAAACCAAGGTCCCCTGACCCTGTCCTGGTGCCATAGTCGCACAGGTACTCATTGATGGCCCTCTGCTGCGTGTGCAGCCGCTGCAGCATGGCCAACGTCGAGTTCCACCTGGTGGGCATGTCACAGATTAGGCGGTTCTTGGGCAGGTTAAACTCCTTTTGGAGGTCCGTCAGCCGAGCACTGGCATTATATGACCGGCGGAAATGCACACAGACTTTCCTGGCCTGCCTCAGGACATCCTGTAAGCCCGGGTACCTGCCCAAGAACCGCTGCACCACCAAGTTAAGGACGTGAGCCAAACAGGGCACATGGGTCAGTTGTCCCTGTCGGAGGGCAGAGAGGAGGTTGGTGCCATTGTCGCAAACCACCATTCCTGCCTTAAGTTGGCGTGGCGTCAACCACCTCTGAACCTGCCCCTGCAGAGCTGACAGAACCTCTGCCCCAGTGTGGCTCCTGTCCCCCAAGCACACCAGCTCAAGCACCGCATGGCATCTTTTGGCCTGCGTACTTGCGTAGCCCCTTGAACGCCTACGGAGCACCGCTGGTTCCGAGGAAGAGGCCATGGAGGAAGAAGAAGAGGAGGGGGTGGAGGAGAGAGGTGTGTCACAATCAGCATTTTGGAGGCGTGGTGGCGGAACAACCTCCAACACTACTGCACCTTGTCCTGCATCCTTCCCAGCTGCCAGCAGAGTCACCCAATGCGCCGTGAAACTTAAGTAACGTCCCTGTCCATGCCTGCTGGACCATGAGTCAGCGGTAATATGCACCTTACCGCTGACCGCCCTGTCCAGCGAGGCATGGACATTGCCTTCCACATGCCGGTAGAGAGCCGGAATCGCCTTCCGTGAGAAAAAGTGGCGTTTGGGTACCTGCCACTGAGGAACCGCACATTCCACAAACTCACGGAAGGGGGCAGAGTCTACCAACTGAAAAGGCAGCAGTTGAAGTGCTAGCAATTTTGCCAAGCTAGCATTCAACCGCTGGGCATGTGGATGGCTGGGAGCAAACTTCTTTCGGCGGTGCAGCAGCTGGGGCAGGGAAATTTGCCTGGTACAATCTGACGTCGGTGTACCAAAAGCAGATTGCCCATAAGTACTTGGCTGTGACACACCTAATTCTACACCTTCATTCCTCTCACTGCAGGTCGCAGAGAGGACTGAAGGTCTAGTGGGGTTGGAAATCTCAGCTGATGAGGAGCAAGGAGAGATCGTCTTTGTTCTTTGGTGTGGGTCTTTTAGATACGCTTGCCAACGAACTGCATGGCAGGTCAACATATGTCTGGTCAAGCATGTGGTACCCAAGCGGGAGATGTTTTGGCCACGCGAGATACGCTTGAGACATATATTGCAAATAGCAGCGGTGCGATCTGATGCACTCGTCTCAAAAAAGGCCCACACCAAAGAACTTTTTGAATAACGCGCAGAGACTGCAGCGCCCTGCACATGTGGAGCTTTGGGGTGTGATGCAGTCAATGTGCTGCCCTTAGGCTGGCCCCTGGAGGGCATCCTGCCTAGTTGGTGATGTGCCACCTCCTCCTCCTCCTCCTCCTCTCTCCTATCAGGCACCCACGTTGAGTCAGTGACCTCATCATCCCCTCCCTCCTCATCACTGGAGCAAACCTGGCAGTATGCTGCAGCAGGGGGAGCATGACTGCCAGATTGCTGTCCTTCTTGGGCACCCCCTCTGTCCGTGCTCATGTTACTGCCTTCATTGAGCTCAGTATCATCATCAGAGCCTTCCAAACGCTGGGCATCCTCCTGGAGCATGTACCCAACACTGTGGTCAAACAGTTCGAGGGAATCCTCATGAGGACATGGTGGAGCTAGGGAAGGAGTCACTGATGACATTGAGCTGAGGGAAGAGGCCGCTGCTTTGCCAGACAAAGCACCCTGGGCATGGGTGAGAGAGGATGAGGAGGATGAGGACGGCTTGGTCATCCACTCGACCAAGTCTTCCGCATGTTGCGGCTCAACACGGCCAGCTGCCGAAAAAAAGGCCAAGCGTGTCCCATGGCCACGTGCTGATGAGGATGCACCGTCTCCACGACCAGCACTAGACACAGAGCCTGCTTGCCCTCTCTTATTGGCTTGTGACTGTCTGCCTCTCCTTCTTGGCCTTCCAGACATACTAATGGCCTGTAGCTGCACTAAGCTGGGATAGAACACCTGTAATTTTCTTAAGGTAGCTTTATATACTGTAACCAGACAAGCCTGCCTGTCAGTAGGAAGATAACAGGAACGGATCTAGCTGAACACTGTGAGCAGGACGTACTGCACTAAATGTATATAGCAGGAACGGATCTAGCTGAACACTGTGAGCAGGACGCACTGCACTGAATGTAAATACCAGGAACGGATCTAGCTGAACACTGTGAGCAGGACGCACTGCACTGAATGTAAACAGCAGGAACGGATGTAGCTAAACACTGTGAGCAGGACGCACTGCACTGAATGTAAATAGCAGGAACGGATCTAGCTGAACACTGTGAGCAGGACGCACTGCACTGAATGTAAATAGCAGGAACGGATGTAGCTGAACACTGTGAGCAGGACGCACTGCACTAAATGTAAATACCAGGAACGGATCTAGCTGAACACTGTGAGCAGGACGCACTGCACTGAATGTAAATAGCAGGAACGGATCTAGCTGAACACTGTGAGCAGGACGCACTGCACTGAATGTAAATAGCAGGAACGGATCTAGCTGAACACTGTGAGCAGCACGCACTGCACTGAATGTAAATAGCAGGAACGGATCTAGCTGAACACTGTGAGCAGGACGCACTGCACTGAATGTAAACAGCAGGAACGGATGTAGCTAAACACTGTGAGCAGGACGCACTGCACTGAATGTAAATAGCAGGAACGGATCTAGCTGAACACTGTGAGCAGGACACACTGTACTAAATGTAAATAGTCTAGCTGCCTGACCGTGGTACTAATAGGATCAAAAAGAACACCTGTAATTTTCTTCAGGTAGCTTTATATACTGTAACCAGACAAGCCTGCCTGTCAGTAGGAAGATAACAGGAACGGATCTAGCTGAACACTGTGAGCAGGACGTACTGCACTAAATGTATATAGCAGGAACGGATCTAGCTGAACACTGTGAGCAGGACGCACTGCACTGAATGTAAATAGCAGGAACGGATCTAGCTGAACACTGTGAGCAGGACGCACTGCACTGAATGTAAATAGCAGGAACGGATCTAGCTGAACACTGTGAGCAGGACGCACTGCACTGAATGTAAACAGCAGGAACGGATGTAGCTAAACACTGTGAGCAGGACGCACTGCACTGAATGTAAATAGCAGGAACGGATCTAGCTGAACACTGTGAGCAGGACGCACTGCACTGAATGTAAATAACAGGAACGGATCTAGCTGAACACTGTGAGCAGGACACACTGTACTAAATGTAAATAGTCTAGCTGCCTGACCGTGGTACTAATAGGATCAAAAAGAACACCTGTAATTTTCTTCAGGTAGCTTTATATACTGTAACCAGACAAGCCTGCCTGTCAGTAGGAAGATAACAGGAACGGATCTAGCTGAACACTGTGAGCAGGACGTACTGCACTAAATGTATATAGCAGGAACGGATCTAGCTGAACACTGTGAGCAGGACGCACTGCACTGAATGTAAATAGCAGGAACGGATCTAGCTGAACACTGTGAGCAGGACGCACTGCACTGAATGTAAATAGCAGGAACGGATCTAGCTGAACACTGTGAGCAGGACGCACTGCACTGAATGTAAACAGCAGGAACGGATGTAGCTAAACACTGTGAGCAGGACGCACTGCACTGAATGTAAATAGCAGGAACGGATCTAGCTGAACACTGTGAGCAGGACGCACTGCACTGAATGTAAATAGCAGGAACGGATGTAGCTGAACACTGTGAGCAGGACGCACTGCACTAAATGTAAATACCAGGAACGGATCTAGCTGAACACTGTGAGCAGGACGCACTGCACTGAATGTAAATAACAGGAACGGATCTAGCTGAACACTGTGAGCAGGACACACTGTACTAAATGTAAATAGTCTAGCTGCCTGACCGTGGTACTAATAGGATCAAAAAGAACACCTGTAATTTTCTTCAGGTAGCTTTATATACTGTAACCAGACAAGCCTGCCTGTCAGTAGGAAGATAACAGGAACGGATCTAGCTGAACACTGTGAGCAGGACGTACTGCACTAAATGTATATAGCAGGAACGGATCTAGCTGAACACTGTGAGCAGGACGCACTGCACTGAATGTAAATAGCAGGAACGGATCTAGCTGAACACTGTGAGCAGGACGCACTGCACTGAATGTAAATAGCAGGAACGGATCTAGCTGAACACTGTGAGCAGGACGCACTGCACTGAATGTAAACAGCAGGAACGGATGTAGCTAAACACTGTGAGCAGGACGCACTGCACTGAATGTAAATAGCAGGAACGGATCTAGCTGAACACTGTGAGCAGGACGCACTGCACTGAATGTAAATAGCAGGAACGGATGTAGCTGAACACTGTGAGCAGGACGCACTGCACTAAATGTAAATACCAGGAACGGATCTAGCTGAACACTGTGAGCAGGACGCACTGCACTGAATGTAAATAGCAGGAACGGATCTAGCTGAACACTGTGAGCAGGACGCACTGCACTGAATGTAAATAGCAGGAACGGATCTAGCTGAACACTGTGAGCAGCACGCACTGCACTGAATGTAAATAGCAGGAACGGATCTAGCTGAACACTGTGAGCAGGACGCACTGCACTGAATGTAAATAGCAGGAACGGATGTAGCTGAACACTGTGAGCAGGACGCACTGCACTAAATGTAAATACCAGGAACGGATCTAGCTGAACACTGTGAGCAGGACGCACTGCACTGAATGTAAATAGCAGGAACGGATCTAGCTGAACACTGTGAGCAGGACGCACTGCACTGAATGTAAATAGCAGGAACGGATCTAGCTGAACACTGTGAGCAGCACGCACTGCACTGAATGTAAATAGCAGGAACGGATCTAGCTGAACACTGTGAGCAGGACGCACTGCACTGAATGTAAATAGCAGGAACGGATCTAGCTGAACACTGTGAGCAGGACGCACTGCACTGAATGTAAATAGCAGGAACGGATCTAGCTGAACACTGTGAGCAGGACGCACTGCACTGAATGTAAATAGCAGGAACGGATCTAGCTGAACACTGTGAGCAGGACGCACTGCACTGAATGTAAATAGCAGGAACGGATCTAGCTGAACACTGTGAGCAGGACGCACTGTACTGAATGTAAATAGCAGGAACGGATCTAGCTGAACACTGTGAGCAGGACACACTGCACTGAATGTAAATAGTCTAGATAGAAGATAACAGGAACGGATCTAGCTAAACTGAATACAGTGTATATATATATATGCAACACCTGGGATGCATATATATACACAATACACTGTAAGTGCAGCTAACTGACTGACTGTTCTGCCTAATCTATCTAACTCAAATCAAATGACACTGTCTCTCTCTCTCTCTATCGCTCAGCACACCGGAACACACACTACACAGGGCCGCCGTGCAGGCGGCCTTATATAGTGTGGGGTGTGTACTAAATCCCCTGAGCCATAATTGGCCAAAGCCACCCTGGCTTTGGCCAATTACAGCTCTCTCTACTGACGGCGCTGTGATTGGCCAAGCATGCGGGTCATAGTGCATGCTTGGCCAATCATCAGCCAGCAATGCACTGCGATGCCGCAGTGAATTATGGGCCGTGACGCGCCACACGAATTTGGCGCGAACGGCCCATATCGTTCGCAATTCGACGGACGGTCGAACAGCCGATGTTCGAGTCGAACATGGGTTCGACTCGAACACGAAGCTCATCCCTACTGCTGAAACAGAAAGTTCTTATTGAGGGTATTTCTTATGAATAGGGTGCAGACAAGTAGATGGAGATTAACCAAATGTCATGGAGGTCAAGCTTCTTGAAAGAAATAGCTATAAAAGGAATTTTATTCAGGATTGAAGATTCCAACTTGAAAGTCAACTATTAATATTAAGCTGTAACTGGAACAAGTATTAAAAGTTTTCCAAATATTTTAAGAAATACATCACCATGAACATGGATATCTGAAAGGTTTCGTACAGCTAAAAATCAAAGGACATGACAGGAGGAATTTCCTGCACAAACAATACAGATTTTTTTTTTTTTTTTGCTTCAGAAAGGTACATTCCAAATCAATCAACACAAATAAATATTATTTCTTTTTATATATTTCTTACTGAATTTTGTTTGCCTGGATCTCTCTTTTAAGCTACTCATTGGACTCCCAACTGAGATTAAATGGCGTTGTTCAAAATTCATGTTGCATTCATGTACAAAACCCTGTGTGACCTTTCACAGCTCTGTGTACAATAAAAAAAGTGAAAGGCACAAACAAATAGCTTTGGATTTAGCACAGTGCAGACAAATTGAGCACAATTTGTTTGTCAGGAACATTGAATAAATGACTGGAGAGAGGTGCAATTATTTTACAATGTCACGGACTGACATTTGGAAAGCCGCAGAGAAGGTGAATATAGATTAGTAGAGAGGGATAGAGAGACAGTAGACAGCGGAGCCGCTTGATAAAACGAAGCTATCAGATTAATTTATTTCTCACTTAAAAATAATTTAACTATTAGAGGTGGACAACTAACATCAGATCTCATGACTAAAATGTATCTTGATTCCCCTGTGGCTTTTTAGGTCTTTAGATTAAAATTTCAATGCAAGAATTTTGTAATTACATACATTCCAAATTTCTGAGAACCAGGAGCACCTTGCAGTGTAAAGTATGTAGGCCAAGGACACATTCCTGCGATGTACCAGTTACATGGACCATGACGAATTGACATGCAAAAAATAATTGGTTTAATCCACAAGTGTTTTTTTTTTTTTTTTAACCACTACATTTCCTTTATTATGTTTTTTTAAATGAATAAATTCAATCGTTTAGTGGTCAGTTGTTTTAGTGTACAGCAATATAACACTTTGAAATAGTACATTTCTCTATAGAGGTCTTTATAGAGGTCTATACATAAGACTAAAAAGAGGGACACATGATGAGGAAAGAGGGACAGGGAAATTTGGTTCCAAAAAAGGGACAATTCCTCCAAATCAGGGACAGTTGGGAGCTATGCAACTGTGTATTCATGTATGATAGTTACACAGAAAATTAGTTAATAAGTGGCTAGTATAGGGCAGTGGTCCCATGTGCTAATCTTGTTTTTACAAATAAAGTATTGACAAATCTTTTTTCAGGGTTGCTTATGTGTTCAGTAAAGCTCTGCATAATTACGTTTACAGCACACTACTATACTTGTCACTGGCTTCTGTAAACTTTTTTTTTTTTACACATTTTTTTAATAAATCAGTAAGATCTAACTTGAAAGTAAGAATGAACACCGCGCTCAGCTATGCAGTGTGACAAATGCAAAAAACAGTATGATTCACAGTGATATAATAATGATATGATAACAGTCCCTGACCCATTTCAATATTTCAATGTGAGGTAAAGTGCTTGTGCGATGATCAAAAACCAGTGCTCTAATTCGGTGTGCAGACACAGGTGCCCCACATGGATATGCACTCACCCTTATGAGTTGATCATCTATCACTAGAATGGTCACTTGCACTTTGTGGGGATAATGAGACCCCTAGATGATATACTCCAGGTCAGCTATACTCAGACTAGTCCTCCATAGGTGGGGGTAGAGAAATAACAGAGGGAGGCTCCCATAGTGTAAAACCGTTGGTTTATTTGTTAAAGACTGAAACTTAAAAACATATACACTCACATTTTTAGGTGCCTAAAGCCCGGCACCCAGTGTGATCAGCATGTATGATGCTAGGGAACGCCGGCCAGTCTCGAGTATAGTTGCTGCTGGTCCGCGGTGAGGCTTGGTTCCCTGAGATAGTGATTTTGGGCAAATATGTGATCGCAATGACGCAATCAAACCTCAACGCGTTTCAGCCAATAGGAACGGCCGTCATCAGGAAGTTCTAAATCCGCCATCTTAAGTTTAGGCTTATATACCCATGCAGGCAACAGCTTTAGTTATAACATGTTGTGTGGTACTAGTTAATGTCCACACATGCTGTACACATGGGCACTTACAGTATTAACTTTAACTGCATAGAAAATTAATTAAAAAAACAAAATAAAACGACATTTGGATATAAAATTAACCATTCTAGTAAATGGGTATGTGGCCACCCAGTGGCAACCTAATGGTAATTACAAGTGAGGCTGCTATTATAGATAACATAAGGCTCCATCAGTAAAACCTTGGTTTGAGAGTAACTTGGTTTGAGAGCATTTTGCAAGACAAGCAAAATGTTTTAATAAATGTTGCCATGATATACAAGTGATGTCTGCCATGATATACAAGTGAGACTCTAAGTGTAGCAATATGATTACATTTAATGAAGGTACAACATTTAGCAACTTATTGCTACACTTAGAGGTGCCTCACGTCTATTTTATACCCTGTAAAAAAAATGCTTTGGTATACAAGTGCTTTGGATTACAAGCATATTTCTGGAACGAATTATGCTCGCAAAACAAAGTTTTACTGTAAAATGCCTCCATATTAGTTGATACTATTATGTTTTGAAGCTGGTTGGAAATGAGTTGAAATATTTAACTGTAAAATTAGATAAAGTTAAAATAAAATTAGATTGGAAAATAATTAGATAAAAATTGGGAAAAAAATAGGAAAAATTGGAAAAAATAGGTTGAACAGTGGAAGTTGATATATGTCTTAAAAGTTAATAATAAAGCAATTAAGATCCAGTTCCACATTCAACCCCTGAGGCGTCAACGTTTAGAGTTCGAATATCCATCTGGTCTCGTTCTGGGCTATTCTTTTGATCATATTAGAACACCTCCAATGCCTCTTGATACTATCAATGGCATAAAAGGTCATCTCTGCGGGGTTATTATATTATTTGAGGCTAAAATGATTAGAAACGCTATGATTGGGAAAACCATTGCGTATATTTGTGATATGCTCACTAATGCGTTTAAGTTAGGGTTTTTTGATGTCCTTCCTACGTATTGGTACACATATGTACATTCCATAACATATGTGACATTCTTTGTTCCACATCTGATGAAGTTTTTAATGGGGTACTGTCTGTGTGTTTGGTGGGAAACAAATGTTAATTTTAACACTGTGGCAGAAAATGCTTTAACGCACCAATTTAATGAGTTATTGAGACAATATATTCATACTGATCAGATAAAACAAAAAAATTATTTGAAAAAATGCAGGAAAGCGAAGATGGCCAATGTTTTATGCATGTTATTGAAAATTAAAGACATTGCTATAGCGAAAGAAGGCCAATGGTGTACTGAGAGAAAGCAATTATTGGAGCAGGTACAAAGTGTAACTAAGAATATATTAACAATAGTTGCAAAGGCAGATGAAAATGTTTGTGATCATATCGAACAATTAGTGACTGAGAAATGTGTATTGGAACAGAAAATTAATGAATTAGAGGAAACGTGTAAACAAAGTAAAAGTTGCATTGCCTCTTTAAATCAGAGAGAGGCTGAGAATGAGCATATTATAATACTGCTTAGGAAGGAATTACATGAAGCCCAATCTGCCATGGAGTTCTCCTCCGCACATGCTCAGTGCTTAGCAAAGATAGAGGCTCTGTAACAACATGTAGAAAAGCCAAATGCTAGTGTTGCTGCAAGTGATGTTGCTATGGTGGGAATCAATGTTGGAGATCTGAATGTGGAATATTTAAATAAAAGTGCGGTAACTATGCTTGAAATTGATTCCGGAATTGAAATGGAAAGCGAGCCTGATCTTTTCAAGAATAGTAACACATTGATAGTGGAGACTTATGATGAGTCCATTGCTAGTGAATACTCAGACAATGAAAGTGTAAAGTCTGTTGATTCCAATCATAGTAATGTTATGCAGCAATGTGAGTCCCCATCGCCATATGCTCAGAGAAGGGCCTATGCAGGGAGACCAGCTCTCAAATGCTTTGTTTGTAAGGAGGGGTCACATAGCTAGGTATTGTTTGGTGGCTAATAATGATATGCAAAGGAAATACCCTAAAACTACACAAGGCGTTATGAAGTTTATTCTGAAAGATGGGGTAGCAATCCAAGGCACAGAGGCTATAGTAATCAAACCCATTTCCCTTTTAAGACCCAAATGCTGAGACTACAAACTGAAAATAGTCAATAAGGACAGGGAAGGCATCACTATGTAGAACAGTGGCATAAACTCAAAATGGAGGTAGCCGCATGTTCATTCAAATATAGCACTGGGGGAAACAATGTTAGCAGCCCTTAGTGAGCTGCATGGATGGTAAGAATTTTCTGGTTAATGTTTCTTTGCTATGAATAAGGTTTAGATGTGAGTTTCAGAGATTAGCCCTTCGTGTTTGAAATATTATAGAGGACCTTGATATATTTTTAGTATTTTCTTAATTTTTTAAGGCTAAGCCTCTGGATTGTTGTTTTTTTAAAAAAAAATTTCAGTTATGATTATTATGTGTTTTTTTTCCCTTTCTCCTCCTCTTATTTTTATTTATTTATTTTTAAATTTATTTGTACAGTAATTTTCTTTTTTATTTGTTTATTCATTTATTTTATTTTTGTTTTGTTCAGGTGGAAAAATTGTTAGGTTTAGTCCACCTGAAAGGGGGGGTCATTGGCTATGCACTCAATTAGCAGCTGAATAGATGGTCATTGGTAGGGATGGGCCGAATACCCCCCTGTTCAGTTCACAGCAGAACATGCGAACAGGCAAAAAATTTGTTCGAACACGCGAACACCGTTAAAGTCTATGGGACACGAACGTGAAAAATCAAAAGTGCTAATTTTAAGGGTTAATATTCAAGTTATGCATATTAACATGTATCAATGCAAAAAAAAGTTTGGGGAGCAGTGATTTTAATAATGCTTAAAGTGAAACAATAAAAGTGAAATATTCCTTTAAATTTCGTACCTGGGGGTGTCTATAGTATGCCTGTAAAGTGGGGCATGTTTCCCGTGTTTACAACAGTCCGAGAGCAAAACGACATTTCTAAAGGAAAAAAAAGTAATTCAAAAATACTAGCACTAGTGCAGGCAGCTATAATGAATTGTCGGGTCTCTGCAATACTCATAAAAGTCATTGAAGAAAATGGCCTGGGGTTCCCCCACAGTGCATTACCAGGCCCTTTGGGTCTGGTATGAATATTAAGGGGAACCCCCGAACCAAAATTTAAAAAAAAATGCGTGGGGGTCCCCCCAAACTCCATACCAGGCCCTTCAGGTCTTGTATGGATATTAAGGGGAACCCTGTGCCAAAAATAAAAACAAAATGGTGTGGGGGTCCCCCTAAAAATCCATACCAGACACTTATCCAAGCATGCAACCTGGCAGGCCCCAGGAAAAGAGGGAGGGACAAGAGAGCCCCCCCCTGAACTGTACCAGGCCACATGCCCTCAATATGGGGAGGATGTCCCCATGTTGATGGGGACAAGGGCCTCATCCCCACAACCCTTGCCCGGTGGTTGTGGGGGCAGGGGGCTTATCGGAATCTGGAAGCCCCCTTTAAGAAGGGAACCCCCAGATCCCGCTACCCCTGTGTGAAATGGTGATGGGGTACCCGCCCCCTCTGACATCACTGGGAAATCCAAATGGAAGTCCCCGTGAAGTCCCCCTGTGTCAGAGGGGGGCAAGGTCACCTGGTGGCCCCGCCCTCAATTATAGAAGAACTGTCAGAAGAACAGAAGCATCACACAGCTCCCATGGATGCGGATCGTCCGGAGAACAAAGAGGGAAAGAAGACGCTGGAGGAAGAGAAGACTGAAAGGAAGAAGTAGAGGATGGGAGGAAGAAGAGGAAGAAGCGGGGGAAGAACAAGATGGAGGAAGAAAACCGAATGAAGACCAGAAGAAGATGGAAGAAGAAGCGGGGAAAAAAGAAGACATTAATAAAGGAATTGTCAAAAACTCTCTAGTGTTTTTTAACATTTTTGACACTTTTTTTTGTGAAATGGTAGGGGTACGTTTGTACCCCATTACCATTTCACACGGGGGGCGGGATCTGGGGGTTCCCCTTGTTAAAGGTGGCTTGCAGATTCTGATAAGCCCCCTGCTCGCAGACCATCACAACCACCAGGCAAGGGGTTTTGAGGGGGACCCCCATGCCATTTTTTGTTTAATTTTGGCGCAGGGTTCCCCTTAATATCCATACCAGACCTGAAGGGCCTGGTATGAAATTTGGGGGGACCCCCACGCATTTTTTTTTTAAATTTTGGTTCGGGGTTTCCCCAAATAGTGGGGGAATCCCAGGCCGTTTTTTTCAATGACTTTTATGAGTATTGCAGAGACCCGACAATTCATTATAGCTGCCGGCGCTACCGCTAGTACTTTTAAATGACTTTCTTTTCCTTTAGAAATGTCATTTTGCTCTCGGACTGTTGTAAACACGGGAAACATGCGCCACTTTACAGGCATACTATAGACACCCCCCAGGTACAAAATTTAAAGGAATATTTCACTTTTATTGTTTCACTTTAAGCATTTTTAAAATCACTGCTCCCGAAAAAACGTCCGTTTTTAAAACTTTTTTTTCCATTGATACATGTCCCCTGGGGCAGGAACCAGGTCCCCAAACACTTTTTATGACAATAGCTTGCATATTAACATTTAAAATTAGCACTTTTGATTTCTCCCATAGACTTTTAAAGGGTGTTCCGCGGCTTTCAAATTTGCCGCGAACACCCCAAATTGTTTGCTATTCGGCGAACGGGTGAACAGCCAATGTTCAAGTCGAACTCATGTCCTCAATTAGCAGCTGAATACATTTTGTTTAAGACAAGAGTTGGTAGGAAGCCATTCTAGCCGCTGGAGTTATTGTCGTTTTTTTCTTTGTTTTTATTTTCTTAAAAAATTAAAAACAAGTTGGGAAGCACAGCACGTTAAGACCATTATGGACTGTTCCATAGGAGCTGTTTCTGAAGTACATGTTGGGAAACACAACACGTTAAGACAGTTATGAACTGTTCCATAGGAACTGGTTCTGAAACACATGTTGGGAAGCGCAATGCGTTAAGACAGTTATGGACGTTCCATAGGAGCCGTGTCTGAAGAAGGGTGATATGCACCCTTTAGGCGCAAAGCGGTTAATTGGAAGGCAACTTGTTCTATTTCATAATACAAGAGGTGTGTCATGGTTATGCAATAGAGTTTTCTGTCAGCCTACCTGTCTCCATGTGTTCATCTCTAAAGACCAGCTGCCTCTCTCCTGACTGGTTTTATAACCTCTCCTCTAAGCATGGCCCCACCCCAGGCCCTATCAGGGAACCCTATATTAACCTGTGCACTGCAAGCCAGCAGGGCTGATCAACCATTGTGTGTTAGCTTTCGTGTGTACTTGCTGTGTGTCATGAGAAGGTCTACCCGTTGGTGGCACTATCGGTCTCTTGGATCGCAGTACCAGTGTCCATCAGCAGGTGTCTTCCAACACCTAGGACCTGCAGTAAGAGGTCTTTCCTGCTGGTGGCACTGTTGCATCCTCGGGCCGTAGTACCGGCGTCAACCAGCGGGTGCACTCTGGCAGTGTGGAGCAAACAGGTCACACTGCGCTCAGCTGTAACGTGAGGTCAATTACCACAGCCTTACAAATACCCGGCAAGCCCTCATAGGCTTGCCTTGGTATCTTTCTCTCTCTCCCTGCGTTCTGACCTTGCTGCCTGTTTGACCTTGAGCCTGCTATCTGCCTTGTCCTGATCTGATCCAATCCCTATCCTGAGGCCTTCCTAGTCCTGTCCCTTCTGTTCCTGGCTCCCTTGGATCCCTGCCCTGAACCCCATCCATCCATCCTCTCCTTGTCCTGTTCAGGTTCCCGTCCTTACCCTTCTGCTGACTTCCCTGTGTATGACCTTGGCTTGGCTTGTTTACGATTACGGTATCTCCCTTTATTTATATATATATACATTGTTGTTTGTAGTGGGTTGTTGTGTGGGTTTTTGCACTGTTTGTTCCTGTCACTTATCACTTGTTAATAAACACCATTTCACTTACATGTGTTTCTGGTCTCCTCTGTGCAGTCCACACAGTCTGGTCTACTAGTCTCCTGACAGTATACCAAGGCCATCCCTGACCAGACGTGGCTGCACTGAGAAACCGTCCTGTTACGGTGGGCGCGCAAAATGGACTTTGATGAAATTGTCTATTATTCTCTGCTGGCGGCAGAGGATAATGAATATTGTTGTCAGACTCTTAAAGATTGGACCCGAGACCAACTGCTGGAAACGATACAAACCGCCCATTTACTTGTAGATCAAGGTCATGTGTTATTTGAGGATGTTCTGCCTTTGATCCAATTATGTACAAAGTCAGCCTCATCATGCATTCCCGAAGGTAGTGACGATTTCTCCCCTCCTTTCAGTTGTGACCAGGTGGAATCCCTGGTATGGTTGTTAGAGGATGATCCGGCTTACTTTGATGAACATTATTCCGCTTGTTCCCAGCAGGTGTTATCCGATTGCATTTATTCAGTACAATCTCTGGTTAGTCAGGCTGTATGTAAATCAGCGTTTGTTCAACCTTTGCTGCAGGCATGGTCAGATCTCCTGTCTTTAGCTAAGCCACAACATTCCAGCCCTGCCATTAATCATCTGCCTTCCAAAAGATCTATCTCCCCGTCACCTATGGCAACCTCAGCTACAACCCAGTTTAATCAGTTCCCTACCAAATACTATCACCCAGTCTCCAAGTGTCGCACCTATCCTGCTTTCAATTCACCTGTCTCTTCTCCTCCACCTGTAACAGTCCCACAAAACCCCTCTCTAGCTACAGTTCCTTGGTCTTCCTTCGATCCAGCTACTTTCTTTGCTTACAGCCCTGCACCTACATACAAAACTGCACGGGCTAAACCAAAGAAGAAGCAAAAATTCTTCCCGACCCACACCATCTTGCCAGTAACCCAACCTGTTCCAGCTTTGCAGTCTGACGTTCCAGCTTTGCAGTCTGACGTTCCAGCTCGCCAGTCTGATGTTCCAGCCTTCCAGTCTGATGTTCCAGCCTTCCAGTCTGATGTTCCAGCTTTGCAGTCTGATGTTCTAGCTTTGCAGTCTGATGTTCCAGCTTTGCAGTCTGATGTTCCAGCTTTGCAGTCTGAAGTTCAAGCTTTGCAGTCTGAAGTTCAAGCTTTGCAGTCTGAAGTTCAAGCTTTGCAGTCTGATGTCCCAGCCTTCCAGTCTGATGTCCCAGCCTTCCAGTCTGATGTTCCAGCCTTCCAGTCTGCTGTTCCAGCTTTGCAGTCTGCTGTTCCAGCCTTCCAGTCTGCTGTTCCAGCCTTGCAGTCTGCTGTTCCAGCTTTGCAGTCTGCTGTTCCAGCCTTCCAGTCTGCTGTTCCAGCCTTCCAGTCTGCTGTTCCAGCTTTGCAGTCTGATGTTCCAGCTTTGCAGTCTGACGTTCCAGCTCGCCAGTCTGATGTTCCAGCCTTCCAATCTGATGTTCCAGCCTTCCAGTCTGATGTTCCAGCTTTACAGTCTGATGTTCCAGCTTTGCAGTCTGACGTTCCAGCTCGCCAGTCTGATGTTCCAGCCTTCCAGTCTGATGTTCCAGCCTTCCAGTCTGCTGTTCCAGCTTTGCAGTCTGCTGTTCCAGCCTTCCAGTCTGCTGTTCCAGCTTTGCAGTCTGCTGTTCCAGCTTTGCAGTCTGCTGTTCCAGCCTTCCAGTCTGCTGTTCCAGCCTTCCAGTCTGCTGTTCCAGCTTTGCAGTCTGACGTTCCAGCTTTGCAGTCTGACGTTCCAGCTTTGCAGTCTGATGTTCCAGCCTTCCAGTCTGATGTTCCAGCCTTCCAGTCTGATGTTCCAGCTTTGCAGTCTGAAGTTCAAGCTTTGCAGTCTGATGTCCCAGCCTTCCAGTCTGATGTCCCAGCCTTCCAGTCTGATGTCCCAGCCTTCCAGTCTGATGTTCCAGCCTTCCAGTCTGCTGTTCCAGCCTTCCAGTCTGATGTTCCAGCCTTCCAGTCTGATGTTCCAGCTTTGCAGTCTGATGTTCCAGCTTTACAGTCTGATGTGCCTGCCTCCCAGTCTGTCGTCCCGATGCCTGCCTTCCAGCTCGATGTCCCTGCCTTCCAGCCGGATGTCTTGCAGCTTGCCTTCCAGCCTGATGTCTTGATGCCTACCTACCAGTCTGATGTGCCAGCTTTCCAGATTGATGTGCCAGCTTTCCAGATTGATGTGCCAGCTTTCCAGATTGGTGTGCCAGCCTCCCAGATTGATGTGCCAGCTTCCCAGATTGATGTGCCAGCTTCCCAGATTGATGTGCCAGCTTCCCAGATTGATGTGCCAGCTTCCCAGATTGATGTGCCAGTTTCCCAGATTGATGTGCCAGCTTCCCAGATTGATGTGCCAGCTTCCCAGATTGATGTGCCAACTTCCCAGTTTGCTGTACCAGCTTCCCAGCCTGATGCCTTGCAGCTTGTCTTCCAGCCTGATGTCTTGATGCCCACCTACCAGTCTGATGTGCCAGCTTCCCAGTCTGATGTGCCAGCTTCCCAGATTGATGTGCCAGCTTCCCAGATTGATGTGCCAGCTTCCCAGATTGATGTGCCAGCTTCCCAGCCTGATGCCTTGCAGCTTGTCTTCCAGCCTGATGTCTTGATGCCTACCTGCCAGTCTGATGTGCCAGCTTCCCAGTCTGATGTGCCAGCTTCCCAGTCTGATGTGCCAGCTTCCCAGTCTGATGTGCCAGCTTCCCAGATTGATGTGCCAGCTTCCCAGATTGATGTGCCAGCTTCCCAGATTGATGTGCCAGCTTCCCAGATTGATGTGCCAGCTTCCCAGTTTGCTGTCCCAGCTTCCCAGCCTGATGTCTTGCAGCTTGCCTTTCAGCCTGATGCCTCGAAGATTGCTTCTCAGTCTGATGTGCCAGCTTCCCAGTCTGATGTGCCAGCTTCCCAGTCTGATGTGCCAGCTTCCCAGATTGATGTGCCAGCTTCCCAGATTGATGTGCCAGCTTCCCAGATTGATGTGCCAGCTTCCCAGTTTGCTGTCCCAGCTTCCCAGCCTGATGTCTTGCAGCTTGCCTTTCAGCCTGATGCCTCGAAGATTGCTTCTCAGTCTGATGTGCCAGCTTCTCAGTCTGATGTGCCAGCTTCCAAGTCGGATGTTCCAGCTTTCCAGTCTGATGTTCCAGCCCTCCAGCCTGATGTTCGGGTGTCTGCCCTCCAGCTCAAGTGGTTCCTGTCGTCTGCTGCCCAGCTCAAGTGTTTCCTGTCGTCTGCTGCCCAGCTCAAGTGTTTCCTGTCGTCTGCTGCCCAGCTCAAGTGTTTCCTGTCGTCTGCTGCCCAGCTCAAGTGTTTCCTGTCATCTGCTGCCCAGCTCAAGTGTTTCCTGTCGTCTGCTGCCCAGCTCAAGTGTTTCCTGTCGTCTGCTGCCCAGCTCAAGTGGTTCCTGTCGTCTGCTGCCCAGCTCAAGTGGTTCCTGTCGTCTGCTGCCCAGCTCAAGTGGTTCCTGTCGTTTGCTGCCCAGCTCAAGTGGTTCCTGTCGTTTGCTGCCCAGCTCAAGTGGTTCCTGTCGTTTGCTGCCCAGCTCAAGTGGTTCCTGTCGTTTGCTGCCCAGCTCAAGTGGTTCCTGTCGTTTGCTGCCCAGCTCAAGTGGTTCCTGTCGTTTGCTGCCCAGCTCAAGTGGTTCCTGTCGTTTGCTGCCCAGCTCAAGTGGTTCCTGTCGTCTGCTGCCCAGCTCAAGTGGTTCCTGTCGTCTGCTGCCCAGCTTAATGACTCTGACATGCCAGCAGTACCCACTGTCCAGGGTGATGTACCCGATGCCCGGCCTGATGTGCCCTCATCTGTCCAGTTGAAGGCCATGAACTTTGAACAGATACACCTTGTTGGAGTGTCCGGAGGCCGCTCCTTTAGGGGGGGGTACTGTCATGAGAAGGTCTACCCGTTGGTGGCGCTATCGGTCTCTTGGATCGCAGTACCAGTGTCCATCAGCAGGTGTCTTCCAACACCTAGGACCTGCAGTAAGAGGTCTTTCCTGCTGGTGGCACTGTTGCATCCTCGGGCCGTAGTACCGGCGTCAACCAGCGGGTGCACTCTGGCAGTGTGGAGCAAACAGGTCACACTGCGCTCAGCTGTAACGTGAGGTCAATTACCACAGCCTTACAAATACCCGGCAAGCCCTCATAGGCTTGCCTTGGTATCTTTCTCTCTCTCCCTGCGTTCTGACCTTGCTGCCTGTTTGACCTTGAGCCTGCTATCTGCCTTGTCCTGATCTGATCCAATCCCTATCCTGAGGCCTTCCTAGTCCTGTCCCTTCTGTTCCTGGCTCCCTTGGATCCCTGCCCTGAACCCCATCCATCCATCCTCTCCTTGTCCTGTTCAGGTTCCCGTCCTTACCCTTCTGCTGACTTCCCTGTGTATGACCTTGGCTTGGCTTGTTTACGATTACGGTATCTCCCTTTATTTATATATATATACATTGTTGTTTGTAGTGGGTTGTTGTGTGGGTTTTTGCACTGTTTGTTCCTGTCACTTATCACTTGTTAATAAACACCATTTCACTTACATGTGTTTCTGGTCTCCTCTGTGCAGTCCACACAGTCTGGTCTACTAGTCTCCTGACACTGTGTTTCCTACGGCTGATTCCAGTTACCGACTTTGGCCTGTTCTTAACTATTCCTGTCTGCTCGTGACCCTGACCTTTGGCGTGTCCCTGACCATCCCTGTTTGCCTGTGACCCTAAACCTTGAGTCCAAGGGGGCCGCGACCTGGAGCCAGACTGCAGCGCAGACCATCCTTACCACTAAAGGCTCTGGTGAACACCTGCTGGCTCTTAGACTCCGCGCCCTGGGGAATCTATGCTCTAGCTCCCAGTGGGATCTATGTCAGTGATCCAGTAGACCTGGGTTCAATCCGCAGCAGTCAGTCCTAGGGTCCACTACCTAGCGGTGCACTTCTGACTCCTACAGAGTGCATCTGTCACCTAGCCTCAAGGTGACCTGACAAGGTGTTTGAAATATGAACTATGGCTATACCAAGCCTCCACATTCTTGGTGGCTGTCTGGAATGTAACAAGTTGCAAATCAAAGTTTTGTAGCGTATCAGAATCTTCATCTGAAAGAAGAAGTGAGGCCTCTATCAAGGCTGAACAAAAGTTTGGCTCCTGATCGACTGGCGTGATAACACTATGCAAGCAAGCTTCGACACTAGTTGGGGAGGGGTCAGGACGGCACGACAAGACATCTTGTAAGCTAAGGAGGACGCTCGTATCATCCCGAAACCACCCTGGTATAACCTGCTACAGGTTCATCATAGAATGGTGCAATGACTCACCTGATAAATGTGATTACCCCAGACGGGGATCTTTGCTTTAGTGAAATAAATTGTTTAAAATATCATAGCACTATTGAGTTTTTCCTTTTACATATAACTATGCTGAGAAATCCAGGAGCCTGACATTTTAAAGAGCCCAGAGGTGTTTCACATGCGTGCTTTGACTTAGCTTAATCGCAAAGTCACACACTCCAAGGTGAGCATTTACTACCTAAGGGGGGCACCTGAGTGAAGACACCCCAACACGTCTTGGATCACACTTTTTATTGTTTCTGAATTACCCGAACTTTTAACACGTTTCTAGAGACGCAGTTGGATGTGATTTGGATGCGATTTATATGCACATGAGCACTTTGTCTTATGATCTGAATCACATATCCCCTGCAGTGTTGTTTATTTTCAGCACAGTCATTTACGACATATTTGAACACTATATATTGCACAGGAGCACTTTTTCTATGTATTATTCGTTGACAGTTATACACAAGTCAATTTAAATTGGTTTTGTGTGTATATCATATCCATTTATTAGTTATATTAATTTGATTAATTTTACATAGTTTTAGTATACACTACAATCTATATAATTTTTAGCGTAGTGTATTCAATTAATGTATTTATCTTTGCACAATATATGTGACGTGTTCAACGCTAGCAGCTTTTAGATAATTTATTTATCTTTCACGATACATGTGACAGGCTTAATACCATTAGTCTTTGGGTTATTTAAACCACTTTAAGCATCTAGACAGTGGTGGCTCGCAGGATTTCGTTCTATTTAAGCTTCAAAAAGGACCATGGCTGACAAGATGATTGATGAATGTCCTGCTACAGAAGATCAAAGGGCCAGCTATGAACTGCCCCTAGAGGCCAATACAGCAGGACGGACAGAAATATAATATATTAAAAGGATTACCTCTTGGCAATATCTCGTTGGACAGGAGGCTAGTGGGGTGTGGTTACGAGTGGGTCTGAATGAATGTATAAAAAAGTACACACAGAAGGGAAATTGTCCCTTTTCCACTCTTGGTTCCTGCCTGATGGCTCTCTGAGCCTCATGGCTCTCTCTGTTACCATCTTGAGCCCAGCTGATGAGACCATGTGTAGGGGACAGCCTTGCGATAAGTATCTTTGACATTCTTTTGTTATATGCTCTATAGTATTTTCATGTAAGCATTTTCCTATTTTCTTGGGAAATAAATAAGAAGTTGTTTTATTAAGCAGTGTGTTTGTTTTCATAGCTAATATTATTGTGCTATCAACAGTAACATTATCAGCGTTTAATAAACTAGCTAACTATAGGAATAGACAAATTAATACATATATGGAATAAAGGGAATCTATGGAACAGAGGGAATCTGTAACCACCCTTGGATAATATTTATTTTAGAAGTTATTTTATTAATTGTTACATTTATTTTTTGGACACATTCACACAGAGATGGGACTAAAGAAAGAATTGGGATGAGCATAGTCAGAATATTGGATATAACTTGTCAAATCTGAGGTGGTATTGGGAGTTGAAAAGTGAAAACACAAAAGTAAAAGGAAGTACAAAGGAAAACACAGCTAAGACCATGGTTATGAAGAATATAAATAGTTTAGCAGAATACGTAAACTGCTGAATATTCAGATAGGGAGCAACTGTAACTTGTGGTTTACTCAACAGGTTCAAAGTTATAAGCAATATTGCAAGAGGGAAGGATGGCAAAGAACATACTTCAGGAACCATGAAACAGACGGAGACAGAACATGCAGTAAACATCACACCTTTTATTAAAATGGTAAAAATGGTACAACTGGTAAACGTAGTCAAAACATAGCCAAATCGGGTAGTCAGACCAAGCCAGGAAATCAGGGAGCCAGAGATCAGAAGCAGAAGACAGGATCAGGAACCAGAAGGGACGTCAGCCAGGCAAGTCTTCAACAGGGACGAAACAGAGAGTCCCTAGATATGTTTGACCAAGGCGAAGGCAATCAATGAAATGAACCAGACAGTTTAAATAGCCATGAGGGGCTGGCTGTGGGCTTGACTGATGAGCAGGAGATGATCAACAGGTGAGTCACTGTGGAATGATGAGTTCTGGCAATTAACCGGCAGTTGAACAACCTGAGCACAGAGAAGGAAGGACTGAGAGCCCAGCCCTGACACATACATACACTTAAAAATAATACAAAACAGATTATTAAAGCTGCACAAACATGGAATCTTCACAGCAATGTTTCTGTGGACCAACCAGGGTAACATACTTGCACAGCATAGTCTCTGTAAGATTTTATAACAATGGAGAGTCAAGCTAAGAATCTCTATTTTAGTAAAACAGTTCAAAGTACAAACAGCTACATGTGATTAACCCCATAAACAGCAACCCTCTCAGTGAAGTCCAAGTAAGTTCTGGTAACACTGGTGAACAGCTGGAGGAATCCAAGGACAAGGGTCACCCCTCAGCAAATGCAGTACTCTGGTTCCAAATGGGAAAGGGCTCCACACACACAGTAGATGGGTCTGAAGATGCTGCGTGTTATTAGATTCCCACCTAGTTGCAAGTCACTTGCCCAGCTACCTCTGCCTTATCAGGTGTGGCCTCTTTGAGCTTCTGAGAGGGAAGTTGTGTAACCTATCTTCCCTATGGGGTACAGGAACCCAGGGAGTTGTAGACAATTGATTTCACAGGGCCTATGTCTGCATTTGAGCATGATAAGTAATGGGCAATCTGCAATAACAATAGCTAGGGGCATGTGGTAGGAGAATACATGAAATAAAACACAATAATATAGCAAACACAGTATTGTATAAAACAGAAAAGTGTTTAGCAAAATACACTCCAGGGATCCCCAGTAACAGCACATGAAACAAGTAGGGGAAGAGAAGAGTAAGCACATTTAATGAGCAGACACAATGCATGAATAGGGGCTAACAGATATGATATAATTATAATTAAAAAAGTGCTGCGCTAAAAAGTGTCTGTGTGTTTAATACACATGTATACACACGCTATACTATGTCTGTTGTAAACCACATAAAAATTATTATAATGACACCACTAACTCAAAATGGTGTAACTCTGTGCTCAATTATATTGCAGCGTGTGAACTACTAATTGATTAGTATGTCTGCTTATCCTTATATCCACACTCTACTACTGCCTATAGAAAATCACATGCATATGGTGCTAATGAGTGCCATGACTAATTATTTATTAAAGTGATTCTGTGCAACAAAATTAAATATATACATTAATACTCAAATACCAACATCTGTAATAAAATAAATACAATATATATGTGCTTAAAATATTCACAAACGTGTTCCCATGCACTAAGAAGTGCTATTTTGCTTGATTCACAAGCTGACATGCATTATATATACAGTCCATTGACAGTTCAAAACATCCAAAGCAACTGGTTATGGCAAACCGTGTCCTTGTGTCCACTCTGGTGCTCCCCCCTTCAGTATATGCGCTCACCTTAGAGCGTGTGACCCTGCAATTAAGCCTGGTCAAAACACGCATATGAACCACCTCTGGGTTCAGTGTTTTTGTTGAAATCCTGGGCTGGTTGCTGGTAAAGTGTTCCACATGTGTATGATGAAAAAAACTCGATAGTGTGATATCGTTTAAACAATTTATTGTATATATAAAACTTAGCCCCTACTGCGGAGTACTCACATTTCGTGGGTGCTAGAGTGAACCACTCTTTACAAGCTCAGGGTTACTGCTGAAGTACTGTGTCCTTTTCTTTACCTCAGAACGCTCCCCTGCCTCCTGCACCGTCCTGTCCCCCTCCCCTGTCCCCTGGGGGGGGAGTGGAGCTCTTGTTAGATGAAGTAAATAACCAACCAAAGCATAGTAACAACCCAGGGGAACCTGTCATGCATCTGTGATCCAATATTAGAGTACTAGAATTATTTGGGTGCACCATAGCAGCAACACTGTATAGTAGTATTGTTCCCTCAAAGTTAATATTTATACATCCTGATACAGCAGGATGTAAAATCAAGAGGACCCTTGGATTACCATATCGTGATTTAGTCATATTGATAACATGGTCAGTGCGAAAGAGAAAGTTTCTGTTTACTTGTAATACATTTTTTAACACATATCTTTTTTAAATCTTCATGCTCAATGGTGAATGGGTATGAAGACTCCAGGGATCTTGGAAGTATGTATTGCTGCCTGCTAGCACCTGAGTTCTACTTGTTCCTACAATGTGCAAAAAATGTGCACAACAGGTTTTGGATGTGCTCCTGTTCTTTGATTGGGTTTTTCTTGGAGTCCAAAACATACTGGTAAAGTAACTGCCTTCTACTAATTTAAGGATGGGTTCACGCTAAAACACGTAGCGGCTCACAGCAGGAGTCGGGTGCGTCTCCATTCACCATTTCAGGTTCAACTTCAGCCCAAATTTTGGGCTGAATTTGGACCTGAAACGGACAAAAAGACGCACAGGGCTCCTGTGCAATTCGCACTATCGCCGCTGTGGAGATGTGTGAACCGGCTCCATAGAGAGCCAGTCATCATCTCCTGCTATGCGAAAGCATAAGTGTGATCCCAGCCTAACTTTATAAGCTTTGTCTGACAAGCTTGTGCAGGCTCTAATGGAGTGGATATTTTCTATAGAGCTATGGAATATATGGACATTTGCAAGCACTATATAAATGCATAAAATCATTAAGTTTAGAATGTCTAAACTTCTCTCCTCTGGAGCCCCAGGAATAAGAATGAGGTTAAGGTTGAACATGAGTTTGACCTGAACCCAGCCCGTTTGCTGTTTGGTGAACGGATGAATGAACTAGTCATACTTGGTCAGTTCGCATGCCCGAACCCCAGCTGATGATTTAAAACATATATTCATGAACTACCACAACATTAAAGATGCCCAGCGCACTGGTGTTTCTAAACAGATCAACTGGGAATTCGCCAAGACATCATGACCCTATTTGGTCATTGATCTCACCCAGCTAACCCGCCTGTTTTGTTTGCATACAGCAGCTGCCAGAAATCTGGCATTTTTTTTTTTAAATCTTTTTTTTTGATTTTCATGGTGTAGTACACATACAACTGCGGCCCACGCAGGGGCAAGACCAAGTGGTCTCAGTTCACATCTACATTTAAAACATGAAGAAAACAACTGAAAAAAAAACCTAAACTACTTCCCAATAAGTGTGGGATCTGCTCAGGAGTAGCAAGGCTCAAACAAAGGTGAAAAGGATATAGAACATAGTAACAATTCTATGACAGAGTGTTAATCAAGCCTACACATTAAATTGTATCATTCAACTCGTTGGTTGCTGTAGAAGTGTCATCTAGCCAGCATGACCAGATATTTTGAAACTTATGGGGATACCCACTGCTGGCATATGTAGTTTTGTAAAGAGGTAAAATGACATTAATCAGTCCCTTTCCTAAAAGGGATGGTAGGAGGCGATGTTTTCTTCCAATTCATCGTGATGGCTTTGCGGGCATAAAATAACAAGAGACTAATGAGTATTCTCCTGGCCACTGTAATTGTCAGCTGAACCACCAGCCCCAGCAGACAGTATTTTGGGTCTCTTGGCACAGGTATTCGTGTTGGATGACTAAATACTGCTAGGACCCCCTGCAAATATTGTGTTATTTCCGGGCAGGTCCACAAAATGTGAAGAAATTCACCATGTTGAAATCTGGCATTTTGTGGTGGTAGTGTGACAGGTGAACATCATCAGGCAGTGGATCATTGTGTCAGTTGGTCAAGATCGTTAAGCAGCAGGTCATCATGATTCACGAGGATCACAGTGATTCATGAGAATCACCATGATTTTTTCACAGTGTGGGTTTTTTTTGGGGGGGAATGAGTAACAAGAGTCACTATGTAAAGTTCTAAGTTTAAAAAAAAAAAGAAATTAAAAAATGACATGGCAAAGGAAGAGGGGAGGAGGACCTAAAGTGGAACTTCCCCTTTGGGTGAAGTTCCGTTTTAACTATTTATCTGCATTGTAGGGAACAGTTATGTGGTAGAATGGAACCCTTTGCCAGTTCAACTTACCTACCTCTATTACACAATTCTTCTTCCTAACTCCCTCAAGTACTTCTTTGGCAATGGAGGTGCCGCATCAGCATTACAACAGCCTGGTTTGTTGAGAGGACACCACCCGTCCTTATGTCCTATTCTCTGATGAAATTTGAATTCACACAGATAAGTTCACTCAACTTTAATAATCACGTTGCAGTGCTTACATTTCATGGAGATCAATATAATAAGAAATGTAATCAAACAGACTATGAGGAAGCATAGGGCTTGCCCTGCTGCAGGCGTTGGGGTGCAGGCATTGGGGTGTAACCTATATCTACTGAGATATGTCTGACAGAACCTGAGATATGCCTAACAGAAGTATATTAACCAGATGACAGCTTCAATAGTGACAGTATTAAGCCTTGCAGCGGTATTAACGACGGAATTATCTATCTATCTATCTATCTATCTATCTATCTATCTATCTATCTATCTATCTATCTATCTATCTATCTATCTATCTATCTATCTATCTATCTATCTATCTAGGACCCATGTCTTCGACCAACACAACAATTTTAATTGTTCAATTAAACTTATTTGTACTCATCTCTGCTTGTAAGTCAAGTGAGGAACAAAGACCTAATGGAAAGGTGGACATCACTAGAATAGAATAATTTGTCTTTCTTTATCAAAGAACATTTTAAGTCCACCTCTGATCTGCTGACCCCTGTTGAACATATGTGCATATTTGATAACAAAATACAAACATTTTTATTTGAGAACAAATGTCCTAAACACATGATGAAATCTTACCTCTGCCATAGATTTCTATCCCTGAATGAAATACTCCTATGCCCAAGGTTGACGTATATTCGTTTATCCAATACTGAAAGAGAAAAAAATGGATTGTCATTGGGTGAAAAAGGGAAATATTTTCATTTTGAAACTGGAATAGTCTATTGCATTTTATGGAAAAAAATATTGATTGCATATAAATTAGTACAATCATATTTAAAAATTTACAATGTTTCCTATTCAGAGCAAAGTGACAGTGGTTCTGTACAGATCCCTTGCCCCCTAAACCACTGATACTTACCTTGGAAGGACACTCTTTTCCTTTGTTACAGCCTGCACCAGAATACCTTTTGTTGGCTGGAGAGTATTAGTGGATCAGAGCACATGTCAATTTTTATTGTTCAGTAAAACACATCAAATTGCAGCGCAAATAATACCAATCGAGCAGCAGCAAAAAATGTGCTAGATATACACAAAGCAATACAGTGCATCCCGAAAGTATTCACAACGCTTCACTTTTTTCACATTTTGTTATGTTACAGCCTTTTTTGAAAATGGATTAAATTCATTATTTTCTTCAAAATTTTACAAACAATACCCTGTAATAACAACGTGAAAGAAGTTTTTTTGAAATCTTTGCAAATTTATAAAAAATAAATAAAAATCGAAAAAAAAATCACATGTACATAAGTATTCACAGCCTTTGCTCAACACTATGTTGAAGCACCTTTGGCACCAATTACAGCCTCAAGTCTTTTTAAGTATAATGCTACAAGCTTTGTACACCTATTTTTTGGGCAGTTTCTCCCATTTACCTTTGCAGGACCTTTCAAGCTCCATTAGGTTGGATGGGGAGCGTAGGTGCACAGCCATTTTCAGATCTCTCCAGAGATGTTCAATCGGGTTCAAGTTTGGGCTCTGGCTGGGGCACTAAAGGACATTCACAGAGTTTTCCCGTAGCCACTCCTTTGTTATCTTGGCTGTGTGTTTAGGGTCGTTGTCCTGTTGGAAGATAAACCTTGCCTCAGTCTGAGTTCCAGAGACTCTGGAGCAGGTATTTATCAAGATGTCTCTGTACATTGCTGCATTCATTTTTCCCTTGATCCTGACTAGTCTCCCAGTTCCTTCAGCTGAAAAACATCCCCACAGCATGATGCTGCCACTACCATGCTTCACTGTAGGGATGGTATTAGCCAGGTGATGAGCAGTGCCATTCAGGCCAAAGAGTTCAAGCTTTGTTTTATTACACCAGAGAATTTGGTTTCTCATGGTCTGAGAGTCCTTCAGGTACCTTTTGGCAAACTCCAGGCAGGCTGTCATGTGCCTTTTACTGTGGAGTGGCTTCCGTCTGGCCACTCTACCATACAGACTGGATTGGTGGAGAGCTGCAGAGATGGTTGTTCTTCTGGAAGTTTCTCCTCTCTCCACAGAGAAACACTGGAGCTCTGTCAGAGTGACCATTGGGTTCTTTGTCACCTCTCTGACAAAGGCCCTTCTCCCTCAATTGCTGGGCCACCCGCTCTAGTTTGGCTGGGCCGCCCACTCTAGGAAGAGACCTCCCCCTCCTCCATTTATGGATGATGGAGGCCACTGTGTTCATTGGGACCTTCAGTGCTGCAGAAATTTTTGGGTACCCTTCCCCAGATCTGTGCCTCAATATAATCCTGTCTCGGAGTCCAATTCCTTGGATGTAATGGCTTAGTTTGTGCTCTGACATGCACTGTTAACTGTGGGACCTTATATAGACAGCTGTGTGCCTTTCCAAATCATGTCCAATCAACTGAACTTACCACAGGTGGATTCCAATCAAGTTGTAGAAATATCTCAAGGATGATCAGTGGAAACAGGATGCACCTGAGCTCAATTTTGAGTGACATGGCAAAGGCTGTGAATACTTACTGTATGTACGTGTGATTTTTTTCATTTTTTATTTTTATTACATTTGCAAAGATTTCAAACAAACTTCTTTCACGTTGTCTTTCTGGGGTATTGTTTGTAGAATTTTGAGGTAAACAATGAATTGAATCAATTTTGGAATAAGGCTGTAACATAACAAAATGTGGAAAATGTGAAGGGCTGTGAATACTTTCCGGATGATGCACTGTATAAAAAGAAAAAATAATGCTGTGCTTATACAGTATAGTGAAATAATTCAAATCATGCATATACAATTTTATAAGATATACAATTTATATACCACAGAAAAACTCTGTGCACAAATAATGCCCAAATATATTAGAAAAAAATCAACACCATGGAGGATTCCACTTCCAAAGGGGAATCTCAGTGACTATATTTTATGGTTCAACACAGAAAACCACTTTGTGCTCCACCCAGACAACCACTTTAAAGGCTTCCCAGATGATATGTTACTCTTGATATAAACGAGTCAGGCAGCGTGACCGAAAGTAGTGACAGCATGCGTGCAAGTCGAACAGCATTCTGGGTATTGTAGTCACCATACTGCCAATTGCTGTGTACTGTTTTACTGGCATTTGTTGAACTGGAATAAAGTGAATTATTGGAACTGGGGAAAAAATGATTTTCATTCATGAAGACAAGTCACCATTAACAAAATTCCAATTTATTGGTGTTCTGAAAAAATGTTGCAGAAATTAGAATTTAAGTAACATCCGAATTTCATCACATTTTTTTAGAACCAGGGCAGCTACAGAAGCTGCTAGGATTGGTTTTGATAATAAAGGTATACAAGCTGTGGGATCGTGTATCCCGAAAGGAGCTTTGAGTGGGCTTCAGATGCCCACACTGAAGATGGGAGCTCCCTTACTTAGGAGGTGACAGTGAGTAATTTCCAAAACTAAAACTAACTAACAAAAAAAGAGTTCATTTAAAGTGGAGTTCCACCCCAAAAAAAAATAGTAATGTGCTTAAAAAAAATTAAAGAAAAACATTTGGAGAAAATTTTTTTTTTTTACCGGTCCCAGATGATTGCGGGGCCAGTGATGGTGCGCGGCGCGGCTTGCGCATGTGCAGTGGGTGCCCAACTGTGAAGCCACAGCCAGGCGCCCACAGTTAAAATTCCGAGCGGAGGGGGGGACATCGCTGGACCCTGGGACAGGTAAGTGTCTGATTAAAAGTCAGCAGCTGCAGTATTTGTAGCTGCTGACTATTATTTTTTTTTTTAAATGGGAACCTCGCACACCAGGCTGTGAAGCCGCAATCTGTCACAGCTGGTTGCCCACACTTGCAATGTCGGCGCCCGAAAGAGGAGGAGAGAAGCGAGGCTTCGGGTGGCTGCATCGCTGGACCGTGGGACAGGTGAGTGTCTGTATATTACACTTTTTGTAGCTGTTGACTTTTAATAAACACAGAAATGGGTGGAACTCCACTTTAAGCCCTGTATCCAGTGATATCGGTCTGTTCAATAGAAACCGGCTGACATTTAGCACATGTGTACATCTGGCTTTTGCCGAAGGGGCATGACCGAAAAAGGTCTGCCGATCAACAACCAATCAGCACTCTCAGCCATTGGCTGAGAACGCTGACTGGTATGTTCTGGGGGGGGGGGGGGGGGGAGAGACAGTAGCTCAGTGGGGAGATCGCTGTAGTTAGTACAGGATCTGCTGCTGAGCTTTTTATTTATTTTTTCGTCCAGTCCGCTGGGTTGAACGAAAAAAAACCTGTTCGTTTGTACTAGGCTTTAATCATAACTGTGATCAAGGCTTTGGCTAAAACGTATTAGCATCCTGTTGAAGATACGGATATTTGATACTGCTGATGATTTTAACAATAAAGGATTACTGAGGATTGTATGAGGTCTCCAGCTTTTTGTATGTATACTTGTTCTGGGTCAGTATTACAGATAATACTGAAACCATTGGACCAGAATTACAGCCAGGCAGCCTCCATATTTCTTTCAATAAATGTTTTCTTAATAAAAAATAAATATATATATATAATTGTTATTTTAGATTCTATTCCGTTACAGTCAGCCATTGTTCATAAATCCCAGAGCTAGACTGTCAGGTCACATCTATTTATCACAACAGTTTGGAATGTGGCATCGTACACAGCCTTCTGTTACTAATTGACATCTCCATTTGTCTTTGTGTGATGTGACCTTATAAACAATGGGAAAACTAAGATACATTACAGAGAGCAGCTCCTGAGGGGATGGCAAAAAAAATAAAAAATTCAGCCTAAAATAAATATCCCCAAACTGAGGTAGAAGGTGTAAAGTCATTTATCAAAGTTTCTCAAGTGCAAACGGTAGCTGTGAATCTATACACGTGGGTGAGAATGAGCTCTTAATGGTTTCCATGGCAATATATTTTCTTATCACATGATCCACTGCAATTGGACCATTTTACATACTTCTGATTTATTTCAGGATATGGATTGTGTTATTATTGGCATCCCTCCTATCCTTGCTGTTCACAGTTGTCTTTTTTTTTTGTATCTCTGTTTTTCTTACTTACTGAGCCTGTATGTAAAAGATACACACAAAGGTTTATTTAAAGGGTCAGGCTACCCAAAAACTACATATAAAGTATATCTAAATCCATGATTGAACATGTAATATATTGCATCATACAAGTCCTTTCTAGAGTCCCTTTTAGAAGTCTTGTGTTATGTCCTGTGTACTAAACTAAAATTTCAAACACTTTCAGCTTTCCTAGCCATGTTCTGTGAACTACAAAACAACTCCCCTCTATGAAAGAGAGATGAGAAGGGAAAGATGTTTGTAGGCCATATAGGGAGAGCAGCTTGGGGTGACAACTAGAGTTGGGCGAACAGTTGAAGTTGAGCGAACAGTTGAAGTTGAGCAAAAGTTTGGCCCGTACATCAGCGAACACCCGAATTTGTGGGGTGCTCTGTGGTATTTTCGCTCACCGAGCACCCCACAATGCACTGCATGCTGCATAGTGCATAGCCAGGAAGCCGGCCGCTGCATCCTTAACAACAGATGAGTCATCATCTGTCAACAGGCTTCCCCGCTGACAGCTGAATGAAAAAGAAAACATTGCTGGCAATAGAAAAAAGTGAAGAAAAAAAAACAGCATGGGGGTCCTTCCAATCCATACCAGACCCTTTGGGGCCAGCGTGGGGTCCCCACCCCAAAATCCATATCAGACCCCTATCCGCGCAAGCAGCCCAGCAGGTCAGGAAAGGGGGGACAAGCAAGCGCCCCCCTCTCCTGAACCATACCAGGCCACGTGCTCCCAACATGGGGGGGTGCTATGAGGCCCACCCAAAGCACATTGTACCCATGTTAATGGGAACAAGGGCCTCTTCCAGACAACCCTGGGCGGTAGTTGTGGAGGGTCTGCGGGTAGAGGACTTATTGAGATCTAGAAGCCCCCTTTAACAACGGGGCCCCCAGATCCCAGTATTGGGTACATAGAAGCCCTACTCATTCAACAAAAAAGTGTCTAAAACAAAAAAAGACAAGAGGCAGTTTTTGACAATTCCTTTATTAAAAAAAAACAAAAAAAAACCAATGTGCCCAAATGTAGATCCATCATCAATCATGATGCTTGCCGCACTGCCGAACCTGAAAAAAGAAAAAAAATGCTCTGCCCGCAACGAAGGCTAACCGCCAAATGCCTGCTCCTCCGTTTGACCAGTCCTTAAATAGGTAAGGGGCGGAGAAACCTGATGACATCACCTGGTGGCACCGCCCCCTTGTGACATCATCAACCCATCATGCATCCCCCCATGTTGACGGCAAGTGGCCTGGTATGGTTCAAAAGCGGGGGGCGCTTATTCAGCCCCTCTTTCCTGATCAGCAGGGTTTCATGCTTAGATAAGGGTCTATGGATTTTGGAGGGGGCCCACGTGTCTTTTTTTTTTTACATTTTTGTATTGTCAGCAATTTAAATGTCTTTATTTCTTTAGAAATGTCAGTTTTTCTGCAGCAGGTTCTATACATGGAAACCAAAATGGGGGCAGTGAGCCTAATTAGCACTCAATTATAGAAAAACATAAATGTGTATATAATTATGAATAAATATGAATGATAAATGTCCACACAAAGAAATACTATTCGACAAAAATCATTCAAGACTTCATATGAATAAGTACAGAACTCCCTCATGAGAAACTTCAATGTAAATGTCCCTTCAGAAAACTGGGATGTGTAGTTGAAGTGAGAAGAACCACCACTATATGAAAAGGAGGCTTACCAGAATGTTTGAACACGCAAGAACATATATTCTGCGTGTCAAACAGGCTTGTGTTGTGATACAACCAACAGAGATGGACACTGGGACTGTCAATAGCCTTGAACGGAGACACCCCCGATTTTCATCAAGGTGAAGATACGTAAACAGATGTATCTCATGCAGGACAATACTCAGAGATCCATAGATGTATTGGGAATGGTTAGAGGAGAAAAAACAAAGGCGGGCCACATAGTGTAATTCTGTTGAGTAAAAAATGGTAAATTTGAATGAAAGTAAAATAACTCACATTTTTGCAGATAAAATCAGTGCTTGTATAAAATCAAATGGCGGCAGTGGAGACCTTCCCGACGTGTTTCGTCTCCAAGGACATCGTCTGGGGTGTCCCTCCACTGCTGCTCTCCACGTATTTATAGAAGATATGACCCCTATCATGAGAGCCAAAACCCCGTTCGTTTGCAGTGTGTATAGTGTGTACTTCCGGTTGAGTAAAATGGCGCATCAGCATGCGTTTCAGGCCTCGAACTCAACCATATAGAGTGCGCTCCATACCACTACATAGCGTAACATTAGGAGTGGAAAAATGGCGCATCGCGTGCGTTCCACGCCACGATCTTAGTCACGTTGCATGAATGACGATGTCAGGGAGCGCAAAAGCGCAATGACATCACACACCTCATCGGCCAGACGGGTGTGCGCATCACAGCGCAATGACAGGAAACCCTCATGTTATACGCCTCAGCGGCCAGGGGGACATACAATTCACAACACAGTAACAAAAATAGGATCTAGTAAAATAATGAAAAAAGGGAAAATGTGGCACATTAATGTCACATACTCAGGGTCATAAGAAATTAAATGAGTAGAATAAAATAAAAGATATGTAATATAAAGATTCACCAAATGGGGATACACAGTGGTGAGTCAACTGGATCAAAAAAATGTGTACAGACAGCTCATTGGGTACAGATTAATGCATCCAGTGAAGGTGTCTATAAATAAAATACCCAAAAACTATTAAAGATATATTAACTGGGGACTAAGCTGAAATAAAGATTAAAAGTGAAATTAGAAAATAAATGATGAAATGACAAAATTGAAATGGTATAACTCTAGACACCCATGGAATGGACTCTCATGTGGGATCACATGTACATATCAAGTAATGTTATAACTAACAAAAAAAGGGAGAGAGAGAAAAAGGGAAAGGTGTAAATGATCAATGGTAAAACTAAAAATTTTGTATCACCACAGAGTGGTACTGTGGATACGACACACTAATAGTTAATGCCACGTCCCGATATTTGGAGATCATTAGAAATAGTTTGGAATGATGGACTTTTATAGGCATAACACAAAAAGGTTTTTTAAAAAGTTTCAGTATTTATTACAAAAATTAAAAAATAGAAAACAAATAGTATAAACTTACATAAATTCACAGATAATACCCATAAGCATGTTAAACACACCATCTACATAATGAATAAATATTGAACAGAATTCGGATAACCGAACAATTCCCTTGTTCAAATAATAGCAGATTTTAAAAGGATGGTGTATCGTGAAACACTTAGCTCAGCTTGCTCTACATGTTACGCTTCAGTAACGCTTCCTCAGGAGCTTTGGCATATTATTTTCCACAGATAAGAGGGGTTATATAAAGTAGGATAAGCGGGGAGTACTGTCCTCCACATCAGTGGGCATCCAAAAAGGGCAGATCTTCAAGTTTGTTTAATGAAGTAGTCTAATGAATTGTACCAATTCACCAAAAGAATTAGTGATAGTTGATACAAAAAGTAATAATAGCGACCAGGGCAACCAGATATAAGTTAAGCCAGCAGTTCAGAGAATACTAGATGGTTCCTGACAAGTATCTTTAACCACTTGAGCCCCGGACCATTATGCTGCCTAAGGACCAGAGGTCTTTTTCCAATTTGGCACTGCGTCGCTTTAACTGCTAATTGCGCAGTCATGCAATGCTGTACCCAAACGAAATTTGCGTCCTTTTCTTCCCACAAATAGAGCTTTCTTTTGATGGTATTTGATCACCTCTGCGGTTTTTATTTTTTGCGCTATAAACGGAAAAAGACCGAAAATTTTGAAAAAAAATGATATTTTCTACTTTTTGTTATAAAAAAAATCCAATAAACTAAATTTTAGTCATACATTTAGGCCAAAATGTATTCGGCCACATGTCTTTGGTAAAAAAAATGTCAATAAGCGTATATTTATTGGTTTGCGCAAAAGTTATAGCGTCTACAAACTAGGGTACATTTTCTGGAATTTACACAGCTTTTAGTTTATGACTGCCTATGTCATTTCTTGAGGTGCTAAAATGGCAGGGCAGTACAAAACCCCCCCAAATGACCCCATTTTGGAAAGTAGACACCCCAAGGAAATTGCTGAGAGGCATGTTGAACCCATTGAATATTTATTTTTTTTGTCCCAAGTGATTGAAAAATGACAAAAAAAAAAAAAAAAAAAAAATATTTACAAAAAGTCGTCACTAAATGATATATTGCTCACACAGGCCATGGGCCTATGTGGAATTGCACCCCAAAATACATTTAGCTGCTTCTCCTGAGTATGGGGATACCACATGTGTGGGACTTTTTGGGAGCCTAGCCGCGTACGGGGCCCCGAAAACCAATCACCGCCTTCAGGATTTCTAAGGGTGTAAATTTTTGCTTTCACTCTTCACTGCCTATCACAGTTTCGGAGGCCATGGAATGCCCAGGTGGCACAAAACCCCCCAAAATGACCCCATTTTGGAAAGTAGACACCCCAAGCTATTTGCTGAGAGGCATATTGAGTCCATGGAATATTTTATATTTTGACACAAGTTGCGGGAAAGTGACACTTTTTTTTTTTTTTTTTTTTTTTTCATAAAGTTGTCACTAAATGATATATTGCTCACACAGGCCATGGGCATATGTGGAATTGCACCCCAAAATACATTTAGCTGCTTCTCCTGAGTATGGGGATACCACATGTGTGGGACTTTTTGGGAGCCTAGCCGCGTACTGGACCCCGAAAACCAATCACTGCCTTCAGGATTTCTAAGGGTGAAAATTTTTGATTTCACTCTTTACTGCCTATCACAGTTTCGGAGGCCATGGAATGCCCAGGTGGCACAAAACCCCCCCAAATGACCCCATTTTGGAAAGTAGACACCCCAAGCTATTTGCTGAAAGGCATGGTGAGTATTTTGCAGCTCTCATTTGTTTTTGAAAATGAAGAAAGACAAGAAAAAACATTTTTTTTTTTCTTTTTTCAATTTTCAAAACTTTGTGACAAAAAGTGAGGTCTGCAAAATACTCACTATACCTCTCAGCAAATAGCTTGGGGTGTCTACTTTCCAAAATGGGGTCATTTGGGGGGTTTTGTGCCACCTGGGCATTCCATGGCCTCCGAAACTGTGATAGGCAGTGAAGAGTGAAATCAAAAATTCACGCCCTTAGAAAGCCTGAAGGCGGTGCTTGGTTTTCGGGGTCCCGTACGCGGCTAGGCTCCCAAAAAGTCTCACACATGTGGTATCCCCGTACTCAGGAGAAGCAGCAGAATGTATTTTGGGGTGTAATTTCACATATTTCCATGGCATGTTTGAGCAATATATCATTTAGTGACAACTTTGTGCAAAAAAAAAAAAAAAAAAAAAAAATTTGTCTCTTTCCCGCAACTTGTGTCGCAATATAAAATATTCCATGGACTCGACATGCCTCTCAGCAAATAGCTTGGGGTGTCTACTTTCCAAAATGGGGTCATTTGGGGGGGTTTTGAACTGTCCTGGCATTTTATGCACAACATTTAGAAGCTTATGTCACACATCACCCACTCTTCTAACCACTTGAAGACAAAGCCCTTTCTGACACTTATTGTTTACATGAAAAAGTTTTTTTTTTTTGCAAAAAAATTACTTTGAACCCCCAAACATTATATATTTTTTTAAAGCAAATGCCCTACAGATTAAAATGGTGGGTGTTTCATTTTTTTTTTTCACACAGTAATTGCGCAGCGATTTTTCAAACGCATTTTTTGGGGAAAAAACACACTTTTTTTAATTTTAATGCACTAAAACACGCTATATTGCCCAAATGTTTGATGAAATAAAAAAGATGATCTTAGGCCGAGTACATGGATACCAAACATGACATGCTTTAAAATTGCGCACAAACGTGCAGTGGCAACAAAATAAATACATGTTTAAAAGCCTTCAAAAGCCTTTACAGGTTACCACTTTAGATTTACAGAGGAGGTCTACTGGAAAAATTACTGCACTCGATCTGGCCTTCGCGGTGATACCTCACATGCATGGTGCAATTGCTGTTTACGTTTGACGACAGACCGCCGCTTGCGTTCGCCTTAGCGCGAGAGCAGGGGGCGACAGGGGTGTTTTTTTTTTTTGTTTTTTTTTCTTTATTATTTTTTTGCTTTTTTAATCTTACTTTTAAACTGTTCCTTTCATATTTTTTTTTTTAATCATTTTTATTGTTATCTCGGGGAATGTAAATATCCCCTATGATAGCAATAGGTAGTGACAGGTACTCTTTTTTGAAAAAATTGTGGTCTATTAGACCCTAGATCTCTCCTCTGCCCTCAAAGCATCTGACCACACCAAGATCGGTGTGATAAAATGCTTCCCCAATTTCCCAATGGCGCTATTTACATCCGGCGAAATCTAAGTCATGAAATACTCGTAGCTTCCGGTTTCTTAGGCCATAGAGATGTTTGGAGCCACTCTGGTCTCTGATCAGCTCTATGGTCAGCTGGCTGAATCACCGGCTGCATTCTCAGGTTCCCTGTTGAGACAGGAGAGCCAGAGAAAAACACGGAAGACGGTGGGGGGGGGGGGCATTCCCTCCCACGGCTTGTAAAAGCAGTCTAGAGGCTAATTAGCCGCTAGGATTGCTTTTACATGAAAGCCGACCGCTGGCTGAAAAGAATGATACCAAGATGATACCTAAACCTGCAGGCATCATTCTGGTATAACCACTCAAAGTCGTGAATGGCGTACCTGAAGACAAAAAAATGGTTAACAATGGTTAACAATAAAGCACAGTAAAGTGTAAATAATTACACACCTGAAAAACAAACATGATAAAACATAATAACAATAACAATAACAATAACAATAAAACATTGCAGAATAGAATACAGTAAAAAAGAGCAGAACAGAGCAGAATAGAGAGAGAGAATAGAGAGAGAGAGAACAATAAAACAACAACTATTTTTTTTTATTTCATATTTTTTTTTTTTTTTACACTTTTTTTGTAACTAACTTTTATAACGGTAACCGGTTCCAGGTTCGGGTCTCTCAAAATGCGATGGCATCTTGGGAGACCCTGTGAAAGTGTGCCTAGTCTGTGCAATGCTGTACCCTACGCTAATACTCAACTAGTGAATGGTAGCGTTCAAAACATTCACCAATGCAAAGACCAGGATTGTCAGGACAGGAGGGACAATAATAGCGGGTGTCACGCCTATATCCGCGCTTGCTGCAGACACGACATCTTTTTTGGGGGGGTTCGTTGGGTGGGGGTACTCGGGAGGACATAAAGAAAATGCCTCTCATGCAGCCGACTGCATTTGGTTGGGGATGTGAATGGGGGAAGTACGGGCGCTGCAGAAGCGGTGGGTTCCCAATTAGGATTGGCGAATGCAGCAGGAAGGGCACTATGGGCACGACGGGCCTGTGTTTGTCTTTTTGGTGGCAGCGGGACACTACTTGTGCTTGCCACCTCACCAGCTTCAACTGCACTTATGGGACTCGCCACGTCACCACGTGTTACTGCAGTGCTGGTTTGACTACGACCGGGGTGTACTAGTCCGCTGGTGCTTGCCAGTTCACCAAAACGCTACCAAAAAACTGTTAGCGATCGCAGGGATCAGGCCTGACTCTGCGAACGCTGCAGTTATGCGTTTAGAGTTTTGTAAGTGACAGTGATCGATCGATACTGCACTTGGGTGGGCTGGGCCGGGCCGGGCGGAGGGGCAAAACGCAGGTGCTAGCAGGTATCTGGGCTGATCCCGCTAACACTGCGTTTTTGTGAACCCTAAACTGCTGGTGACGCTAGTATAGATCTGATCGGATCAGATATTGATGCGATCAGATACTATACCACTAAGGGAGGTGTACAGTGCGTGTGTGGGTGTTAGCGGTACTGGCGCTAATCTGACGCTGCCTGGGGCTGGTGCTTGCCAGTTCACCAAAACGCTACAAAAAAAACTGTTAGCGATCGCAGGGATCAGGCCTGACTCTGCGAACGCTGCAGTTATGCGTTTAGTGTTTTGTAAGTGACAGTGATCGATCGATACTGCACTTGGGTGGGCTGGGCTGGGCCGGGCGGAGGGGCAAAACGCAGGTGCTAGCAGGTATCTGGGCTGATTCCGCTAACACTGCGTTTTTGGGAACCCTAAACTGCTGGGGACGCTAGTATAGATCTGATCGGATCAGATATTGATCCGTTCAGATACTATACCACTAAGGGAGGTGTATGGTGCGTGCGTGGGTGTTAGCGGTACTGGCGCTAACCTGACGCCTGGGGCTGGTGCTTGCTTGCCAGTTCACCAAAATGCTACCAAAAAAACTGTTAGCGATCGCAGGGATCAGGCCTGACTCTGCGAACGCTGCAGTTATGCGTTTAGTGCCTTGTAAGTGACAGTGATCGATCGATACTGCACTTGGGTGGGCTGGGCGGAGGCACAAAACGCAGGTGCTAGCAGGTATCTGGGCTGATCCCGCTAACACTGCGTTTTTGGGAACCCTAAACTGCTGGGGACGCTAGTATAGATCTGATCGGATCAGATATTGATCCGATCAGATACTATACCACTAAGGGAGGCGCATGCTGCGTGCGTGGGTGTTAGCGGTACTGGCGCTAATCTGACGCTGCCTGGGGCGACGCATATCACCGCCGGGCGATCGGGGGGCTAAACCTTTATTCGGTAATAAACGGCGGGTGCCCTGACACTATAAAAAATAAACGAACTAACCAGCGTCACCCGTAACGGTTATACGGTGATCAGTGGTGAAAGGGTTAACTAGGGGGCAATCAAGGGGTTAAAACATTTATTCGGTAGTATATGGGGGTCCCTGACGCTATAAAACGCTGACGGCGAACCTAAATATTTACCTCACTAACTAGCGTCACCAGCGACACTAATACAGCGATCAGAAAAATGATCGCTTAGCGACACTGGTGACAGGGGGTGATCAAGGGGTTAAAACTTTATTAGGGGGGTATAGGGGGGTACCCTAGACCTAAAGGGGGGTAATACTCACTGTCCCAACACAGTAACTGTCACAAACTGACACTATGCAGTAATCAGAAAAAAAAAACAAAAAAAACAAAAAAAACTGCTGGTGTCAGTTTGTGACAGGGGGGGGGGGTGATTGGGGGGGGATCGGGGGGCGATCGGGGGGGATCGGGGTGTTTTGTGTGCCTGGCATGTTCTACTGTGTGTGTGTGTGTTGGTGCACTCACTCACATGTCGTCTCTCCTCGGGCCGGAACGGAAAATACCGACCCGAGGGGAGATGACATCACTTCCTTTGCTGCTGTTTAGCATACAGCAGCAAAGGAGTGTTCTCATTGGCCGGCGGCGATCGCGAGGGGGGGGCCACGAACGGATGGTCTCCCCCTCATCACCGATCGCCGCTGGACAAACGACGACCGCCTCGGGCACCGGGGGGGGGTCCGATCGGACCCCCCACCCGCGGAAGGCAAATCACGTACCCTGTACGTGATTTTGCCTGTCCGTGCCACTTTGCCGACGTACATCGGCGTGAGGCGGTCGTCAAGTGGTTAATACAATGTTTGCTGGGGCTCCCCGCTTTGATGACAGCGCTGCGCCGGATAGTAGCAACTGTGTGATAAAACTGTTGGTTAAACCAAAATTGCTATGTGTAGTTGCGAATTCCAATGACTCGATAATGAATTTGTACTGGAAGAGAGCAAGGGATGGTTCCCTGTCTAAAAAATACCGGACGGCTTCAACACCTCTCTCATGTGGTATGCACGTGTAAAGAGAGACCACATCAGCAGTGGCCATGATGTAATCTCCCTGTACATCCAAACCTTCCAATAGTCTGATCGTGGCTCCAGTATCCTTAAGATAGGATGGTGTCTGTCTGACTAAAGGCTGTACCTGTGCCACCCAGTATGTAGTTTATTTGATCCCCTGCCCTTGCGGGAAACAATATGTAGGCTGCACTATTCGCACTTTTTCCATTTAAGTTGCCAAACACATTTCCCTGGTCAAAAGTGGAGATACAAAACACACCGTACCTAGGTATTATAAATTACATCATAACCGCAATCCTAAAGGAGCCAAATTTTTGGTGATAGACAGGTACTGTATATCCCCCCTTGGAGGGGAGGGGTCAAGACCAGAGGGGTCTCACAATTAGAGACCTTCTGGATCTATGAGTTGCAATCCTACTCGCCGTTCGGCCTGAACGTGGAGTGGGATATCAACTCTTTTATTAGTCAAGCTTAAGAACCTCCATATTTAGTTTTACCATTGATCATTTACACCTTTCCCTTTTTCTCTCTCTCCCTTTTTTTGTTAGTTATAACATTACTTGATATGTACATGTGATCCCACATGAGAGTCCATTCCATGGGTGTCTAGAGTTATACCATTTCAATTTTGTCATTTCATCATTTATTTTCTAATTTCAATTTTAATCTTTATTTCAGCTTAGTCCCCGGTTAATATATTTTTAATAGTTTTTGGGTATTTTGTTTATAGACACCTTCACTGGATGCATTAATCTGTACCCAATGAGCTGTCTGTACACATTTTTTTGATCCAGTTGATTTACCACTGTGTATCCCCATTTGGTGAATCTTTATATTACATATCTTTTATTTTATTCTACTCATTTAATTTCTTATGACCCTGAGTATGTGACATTATTGTGCCACATTTTCCCTTTTTTCGTTATTTTACTGGATCCTATTTTTGTTACTGTGTTGTGAATTGTATGTCCCCATGGCTGCTGAGGTGCATAATGTGAGGGTTTCCTGTCATTGCGCTGTGCTGCGCATGCCCGTCTGGCCGCTGAGGTGCACGCCGATGCACCATTTTTCCACCCCGCATGTTACGCTATGTAGTGGTATGGAACGCACTCTATATGGTTAAGTCCGAGGTGTGAAACGCATGCTGGTGCGCCATTTTACTCAACCGGAAGTACACACTATACACGCTGCAAACGCACGGGTTTTGGCTCTCATGATAGGGGTCATATCTTCTATAAATATGTGGAGGGCAGTAGTGAAGGGACACCCCAGATGATGTCCTTGGAGACGAAACACGTTGGGAAGGTCTCCACTGCCCTTCATTTGATTTTATACAAGCGCTGATATCTGCAAAAATGTGAGTTTTCTTACTTTCATTAAAATTTACCATTTTTTACTCAACAGAATTACACTATGTAGCCCCCCTTTGTTTTTTCTCCTCTAACCATTCCCAATACATCTATGGATCTCTGAGTATTGTCCTGCATGAGATACATCTGTTTACATATCTTCACCTTGATGAAAATCGGGGGTGTCTCCGTTCAAGGCTATTGACAGTCCCAGTGTCCATCTCTGTTGGTTGTATCACAACACAAGCCTGTTTGAATATATGTTCTTGCGTGTTCAAACATTCCGGTAAGCCTCCTTTTCATATGGTGGTGGTTCTTCTCACTTCAACTACACATCCCAGTTTTCTGAAGGGGCATTTACATTGAAGTTGCTCACAAGGGAGTTCTGTACTTATTCATATGAAGTCTTGAATGATTTTTGTTGAATAGTATCAGTTTTCCTTGTGTGGACATTCATCATTCATATTTATTTATAATTATATACACATTTATGTTTTTGTATATTTGAGTGCTAATTGGGCTCACTGCCCCCATTTTGGTTTTTGTGTCACATTATCTCTTAGCGCTACACTATTTGTTTTTGCCTATTTTGCCATTTATCTAATTTGGTGTGTTAGCTGCTATCTTTCAGCGCTGAATTATTTGCTACACTTTCTGGTTCTATACATGGTACAGATGTGCCACTTTACAGGCAGACTAAGGGGACCCCCCCCAGGCACTATATTTAAAGGAATATTTCATTTTTTATTGTTTCACTTTAAGCATCAATAACATCACTACATTAATTGAATACACTGCGCTAAAAATTATATAGATTGTAGTGTATACTAAAACTAAGTAAAATTAATCAAATAAATATAACTAATAAATGGATAAGATATAAACACAAAACCAATTTAAAGTGCCTCGTGCATAACTGTGTTTAAAACCATAAACATAAACAAATAACATATAGAAAAAAGAAAGTACTCCTGTGCAATATATAGTGTCCAAATAGGTCGTGAATGACGTGCTGAATATATACAACACTGCAGGGGATATGTGATTCAAATCATAAGAAAAAGTGCTTGTGTGCATATAAATCGCATCCAAATCGCATCCAACTGCGTATTTATTAACGTGATAAAAGTTTGTGTAATTCAAGAACAATAAAAAGTGTGATCCAAGACGTGCTGGGGTGTCTTCACTCAGGTGCCCCCCCTTAGGTAGGAAACGCTCACCTTGGATTGCGATTAAGCTAAGTCAAAGCACGCATGTGAACCACCTCTGGGCTCTTTAGAATGTCAGGCTCCTGGGTTCCTTAACATAGTTAGCCGGGATATGTGAAAGGAAAAACTCAATTGCAATGACGTTTTAAACAATTTATTTCACTAAAGCAAAGATCCCCATCTGGGGTACTCACATATATCAGGTGCGTCAGTGCACCATTCTATGATGAACATGTAGCATATTATACCATGGTGGTATCGGGATGATACAAGCGTCCTCCCCAACTAGTGACAATACAGAGATATCGTATCTGCCTCAGGGGGACATATTTCACTATGGCATTCAGCTCCGTTCAGCCACAGCCTGCCATAGACTTTGACAGGCTACAGGTAGAAGGGCTGGACATGGAACCTGTGCTTGGCACACTAAAACAACAAGAGGAATGCACAAAAGCTAGATGTCCCTGTGTGCAAAGGGCTTTAGAAGCTTGCATTAGGTCTTCCTCATGCTAATATACAGTGGGGCAAAAAAGTATTTAGTCAGCCACCAATTGTGCAAGTTCTCCCACCTAAAAAGATGACAGAGGCCTTTAATTGTCATCATAGGTATACCTCAACTATGAGAGACAAAATGTGGAAACAAATCCAGACAATGAATTTATTTGCAAATTATGGTGGAAAATAAGTATTTGGTCACCTACAAACAAGCAAGATTTCTGGCTCTCACAGACCTGTATCTTCTTCTTTAACAGGCTCCTCTGTCCTCCACTCATTACCTGTATTAATGGCAACTGTTTGAACTTGTTATCAGTATAAAAGACACCTGTCCGCAACCTCAGACAGTCACACTCCAAACTCCACTATTGTGAAAACCAAAGAGCTGTCGAAGGACACCAGAAACAAAATTGTAGACCTGCACCAGGCTGGGAAAACTGAATCTGCAATAGGCAAGCAGCTTGGTGTGAAGAAATCAACTGTGGGAGCAATAATTAGAAGATGGAAGACATATAAGACCACTGATAATCTCCCTCGATCTGGGGCTCCACGCAAGAATACACCCTGTGGGGTCAAAATGATCACAAGAACGGTGAGCAAAAATACCAGAACCACACGGGGGTCCTAGTGAATTACCTGCAGAGAGCTGGGACCAACCTAACAAAGGCTACCATCAGTAACACACTACTCCGCCAGGGACTCAGATCCTGCAGTGTCCGACGTGTCCCCCTGCTTAAGCCAGTACATGTCCGGGCCCATCTGAGGTTTGCTAGAGAGCATTTGGATGATCCAGAAGAGGATTGGGAGAATGTCATATGGTCAGATGAAACCAAAGTAGAACTGTTTGGTAGAAACACAACTCGTGCTTTGGGGCTGTTTCTCTGCAAAGGGAACAGGACGACTGATCCGTGTACATGAAAGAATGAATGGGGCCATGTATCGTGAGATTTTGAGTGCAAACCTCCTCCCATCAGCAGGGGCATTGAAGATGAAACGTGGCTGGGTCTTTCAGCATGACAATGATCCCAAACACACCGCCCGGGCAACAAAGGAGTGGCTTCGTAAGAAGCATTTCAAGGTCCTGAACATCACTGAGGCAAGACGTTGCTTGACACACCAGCAAGTTGACGAGCAGGTTTAGATCCAGGACCAAGGGAGGGGTGAGATTCAACCTTATGCCTGCACACCTTGGGTCCGCCGTGGCCATTTTATGCGCTGCTCTGGAGGCTTTGAAAGGCTTACCTTAGTCACTTTTGCTGTCTTTTAACTTGTACCGTATTATATGAGACGCACGGCTGGAGTTCGGATGCTTGCTCTAAAACCCTATCCATGTGGTTTAAATGCGCTTTAGCCTAACATGAGAATGTAGGCATTGGAATTCGGTGAGTGCGTTTCTTCAGGGGAGTGGAATCACAGACACATTGGTGTGGTGAATGGATTAAGAGATCTTCATATCGACTATAGATCCTCTTCAATATTTTATGGACTTTATTTTTTATATTTTGGAAAAAGATTTTTTTTTTTTTTTGTAGCTTTTGTAGCTTCACTAGCTACATCATATCACTTCACTTGTCACAGGGTGTTTAGTGCTATTTGTCAATTTAGTGCTTTAGCATTTATTATATTTTAGCACATGTCAGTTATATTCTCATTTGTAAATTGTGAGTCACATGTCACTTTAGGGGATTTAATACTCCTTGTGCACAAACATTTAGCGCCGCTATTTTGACTTTGTGTCATTATCCCAGATTGACCAGTAGTTAAAATTCAGCTTTTATATTTTATCCTTTTAAGTGGCAGCTTCCACATACTCTGTATTTATCCAGAGGCGGTATTTTGAGTAGTGGCACCTTTTTCTCAATTATACCTGCAAGATTACAAGGTCCTGGAATGGCCTAGCCAGTCTCCAGATTTCAATCATAGAAAACCTTTGGAGGGAGTTGAAAGTCCGTGTTGCCCAGCGGCAGCCCCAAAATATCACTGCTCTAGAGGAGATCTGCATGGAGGAATGGGCCAACATACCAGCAACAGTGTATGACAACCTTGTGAAGACTTTCAGAAAATGTTTGACCTCTGTCATTGCCAACAAAGGATATATAGCAAAGTATTGAGATGAACTTTTGATATTGACCAAATACTTATTTTCCACCATAATTTGCAAATAAATTCTTTCAAAATTCAGACAATGTGATTGTCTGGATTTGTTTCCACATTTTGTCTCTCATAGTTGAGGTATACCTATGATGACAATTACAGGCCTCTCTCATCTTTTTAAGTGGGAGAACTTGCACAATTGGTGGCTGACTAAATACTTTTTTGCCCCACTGTATAACTACTTTTCATCTGAAGAGAAGGGAGAGAGAGTTTCATGTTTGTACAACTATAAGAAGCCCTTGCACACTGTCACTTGCTGAATTTAGCTAGAAATATGTTAGTAGATGCAGTTAGCTAGCCTTTACAGAAAACCTTCCTCTAGTGATGTAATAGGTAGACTTAGTGCCCAAATAAATGCCAGGATGGGAGGGAGCTATCCGGATGTAGTTGGTAGGGATGAGCTCGATGTTTGGGTCGAACATAAGTTTGACTCGAACATCGGGTGTTCGCCTGTTCGCAGAACAGAGAACATTATGTAGCGAACATTATAGGGCGTTCGCGGGAAATTCGAGCGCCGCGAACGCTATGAGCAGGGACGCCAGGTTTATATCCTTCCCCCCTAAGATATCTTTTTTGAGGTTGGCAGGGATAAAGTGCTCTGGGGATATGGATGGCAGCACTGATAGTGGCGAAGGAACAGCTACAGGTAATGGCACTCTAGTATTACCTGCAGAGGTGCCAGCTTGCACAGAGGCTATGGGAGCAGCAGCAACTTCCACCCTGGCTGAGCGGGCCTCCTTCACATCCATGCTATCTTGTAGCAGTTGAATTGAAGTGGAGAGAATGTTTAGAACGGTGTGAATCTGGGTCAGTGACGTGAGCAACGATACATGCTCTGCACTAGTGGATGGCTGTGTCTGAGACGGGCTTGGAAATAATAGCCTAAACATCTCTGCTTTCCTGGCCGTGGCTTAGAACAGAATACCCCTGCATTGGAGCTCTGCTATGAGCTTCGGTATAGTCCAGTTCCTCAGAGATGGGGCGCTGCCATGCTCTGAACCCCTAACAGGAAAAGGAGGGATTAAGGCAAATTCGTCGCTCTCCGAAATGTGCGACATGTCCAAATCTGTAGAAAAACCCAACTAGAGACCATCAGAACCAAGTAAATTAAATCCTGAAAAACAATGACACCCTACCGTGCCTAACTCTGTATGAAAATT
>JBBGZY010001015.1:1842500-2065000 GCA_037952925.1 Lithobates clamitans | reverse complement strand
CAGGCAGCTTGTAGGTGAGTTCTCAATCCTGAGAAGTCCTGCCAATCATTAATTGGTTTGGCAGGAGGCGGGACTCTCATAAAAGCTGGGGTCACATGACAGTGAGAAGAGAGCAAGGGAGTGGAGTTAGAGCCCACAGGGAGAGGTTCCCCTGCGGGTATCCAAGCGGAGCCCCCCCCACGGAAAAGGGGGGGACCGGGACACACGGAGGAGAGGAGTTGATGACACCGGACAGCATGTAGTTGTGGGTGTCGCTGAACGCCCCTACGGGGAAGGGAGCATGCCAGACTGGAGAGAAGGGACAGAGAAACACTTATGAAAGAAGTAGCAACTAAGCGGACTACATCTGGGCAGTCGATTGTTTGTGAGTGGAACATGGACTATCGATCAAGTGAGTGAAAGCCCAGGGGAAGGGTACTACCAGAGGCTGAGGGATGTTGGTACACAAGTCACCGAAACAGGTGGTGATGGCCTGTGACTTTGGGTTCAACAATGCCCCGGGATTCCAATCAGCCAGGCGGGAGGAATTATTCAGAGTAATCTCTTCTTTAGTAGTAGTGGTAAAAAGGTAGCGGTAAAGCTCCAATCACAAATAGAGATACAGACTGTTCTAAGAAATTCTGCAGGTGAAGAAGTTATTCAGAGTGACTCTTTACCATATATTCTCTAGTAAATCTACTTCCGTCTTCCCCACTAAAGAAATCATTTAGAGTGATGTCTTATAGTCCGCATTGTTCTAAGTCTTTGCATGAAACAGGCAAAGGTAAAATTATGAAGCAGTATAAGAGCATCTCAGAAACCCTTTTCCTATCCCAGTTCACGTTGTAACAATAAAAGCAAGAGAAAATTACCATATTGGTATTGTTTTCTGTTTCTATGGGATGCGATGGGCTAGATGTCAAATATAAATGACAGATATAACACACAAATTGCAGCTCCTGAGGGGGTAGTGCGCTACATCATATATATATATATATATATATATATATATATATATATATACCGTATTTATCGGCGTATAACACGCACTTTTTTCCCCTTAAAATCAGGGGAAAATCGCGGGTGTGTGTTATACGCCGATCCCCTGCGATCCTGACCTGTCAGAACTAAAAAATCGCCGACCGCGATTTGAAAATGGCGCTGCCGGCGCCGAAATACACAGTGCCGGTCCTCGGCTCTTCTCGGCCACTTTCGGTTTCACTCGAGCGCCATATGAACCTAGCCGAGTATACTCGGCTAGTTTCGGATAGCTCCGCTCACCGTCACGCCGAAAGTGAACGAGAGCCGCCGAGAAGAGCCGAGGACCGGCTCTGTGTATTTCGGCGCCGGCGGCGCCATTTTCAAATCGCGGTCGGCGATTTTGAAGCTCAGAGGCTTCAGCAAGGCTGCACTGGGGCAAGGCTGGACTGGGGCAAGGCTGGACTGGGGCAAGGCTGGACTGGGGCAAGGCTGCAATGGACACTGGGGAAGGCTGCACTGACATGGCTGCACTGACATGGCTGCACTGACATGGCTGCACTGGCAAGGCTGCACTGACATGGCTGCACTGACATGGCTGCACTGACATGGCTGCACTGACATGGCTGCACTGGGGCAAGGCTGCACTGAGAAGGCTGCAATGATGGGCATTTAAATGTAAGTTTTTTTCCCTTCAAGTTCCCTCCTAAAAGTTTTTTTTTCCTTAAAATTCCCTCCTAAATTGGGGTTCGTGTTATACGCCGGTGCGTGTTATACGCCGATAAATACGGTATATATATATATATATATATATATATATATATATATATATACAGTATATATATATATATATATATATATACTCTGCATTCAGCAGCCCATATATACAGTGCATTTGGTGGTGTATAGTTTCTAATACAGTTCAGACGGTGTACACAGTATATATTTATTCTCTCTTTAATTATGTAAACAAAATACAAGAAATAAAACTCACATTGCAACATCCACATTATATTTTTATAGTGTACAATTATTCTCCCCATTTCCCCCTCCCAAAAAAAAAAAAAAAAAAAAAAGGAGAAAAGGAACCCCCCCTCTCCTCCCCCTTAACCCTTAAGACCTCCCTCAATTTTCTCCAACCCTCGGATTTTTTAAACCCCATTCATTTTCCGCATATGTTCCAATATGTCTCTAATGAATCCTCTACTATATGAATTGTTTCCTCTATGGCTCTCACCATTTCCATTCTTGCTACCCACTCCTTCATATTCGGCGCTTCTTGGGTTCTCCATAGGGTCAGAATCAAACCTTTAGCTGCATTTAAGAGGTATGGGACTAAGGTATTCCTATATTGGGGCACAGTTTTTCTCGTGTCTTGAAATAGACATTCCCAGGGATCATTCTGAATATGTTCTCCCGTTATTTGATAGATCGCTACTATAATTTTACCCCAGTAAGGCTGTATCTTTGTACATTCCCACCACAGGTGCGCAAAGGTCCCCGGGGCATCACACACCCTCCAGCAAGTTGGGGGGCCTTCTGCTCTGAGCCTTTGCACCCCTTGAGGGGTCACGTACCATCTCTCCAAAAGTTTATAGCACATTATCACCGTCCTTATATCACTTGATGAAAAACACGCTATTCTAAGGATTTTCTTTTTATGTTCCTCATCCCTGAGAAAGCCTCCTCTTCACATTTCCCTAGATAGGGAGGGGATTCAGGTTCTGCTTCCTTGACCAAAATTTTATACATTTTAGGTATACTTTGATTTAAGCTAAAAGGGGAACAAAATAATTTCTCTATTAACCCCATGTGCAATTTTCCCCGCAATGGTTGTGGTAATGATTGTGTAAAGTACTTTAATTGTGCATACATCCATTTATCTAATGACGTATTACCCCATATAAGTGTGATTTCAACATACGTATATATCCTATTTTCCTTCATTACATCTTGCAGTAATATTTCCTCTTCTTTTGCCCATCTAGTAAAATATATGTGTTCCTCTTTCCCTGGCTTAAAGTAATTTGTGCCCAAAGTAGACATTAGTGGTGAATAAGGATCCCAATGGTGCATTCTCCCCAACCTATCCCAAATCTTAAAAGTATTTCTAATTAGTGGGTTTGTGCTAATGGCTAGATCCCGGTATTGTCGTGTATATTTGTTTGTGGTATATGTATACATCCTAATTGTATTTGTGTACAGATGAGGTGGTTGTACTGATGTCTTTTTATTATAATTTTTCTATCAAATTTATATTCATATTTTTAACCCCTGTAGGTCCTACACGATATTACATGGGGTGGCGATATATGTATTTTGTTTGACTTTTTCCATTTCACTTTTCGTATATCCCTCTGGTGACAACTGAGAGGGAATAGCATTTGTTTTTGGTACACATTCTCCATCTGGAAGAGTGTGTAGGACACCTTAGGATGGATTCTGCCATAAGGGAGGGGGGTGACTTTATGAACTTCCCCCATATGCTTCAGTGATAGCCTTTTTGGGGTATCCCCATAGGTACTTTTTAAATAGCCTCCCTCCTCTTAGCTTTCTAACTATATTACATTATTTTTATAATAATTTTTACTTTATTATAATTATTTTTTTATTAACGTTAGCCTTGTTTCTGCTCCCTATGTCTCTGATTAGTTGCTAATTTTATGTTAGCCTGCTTGCCATTGTGGGCGAATGTTGTTATTACCCACGCTGACAGGCCAGAGGAATGAAGGAGGCGCTCTTGGGAGCGATTTCATGTCGTTGCCAAGGAGACTGGAGTTTGCATCTTGATCTGTCCAGAGGGTGACGTGGAAGGGAGGGCCGTTCACTTAGTCTGTGAGCGACGTGTATGAAAGGGGCGGTGTGTTTGTTGTGCTCCCGCCCCCCATCCCCGTCTCCATACGAACACCCCTTTAGAGGGCGGGCTTCTTCCCAGGACGCAGCAGCGTTAGTTGCCATTGAACGAGATGGATTTGTCTACAGCCACATCACCCTGAAAGTGCTTGATCTTGTCTGATCTCGGAAGCTAAGCAGGGTGGGGCCTGGTTAGTACCTGGATGGGAGACCGCCTGGGAGTACCAGGTGCCGTAGGCTTAAGATTTTCTTTTTTTTTTTTGACCCGGAAATGGGGACGGGCTGTCTTTCAGGACACAGCAGTGTTCACTGCTATTGGAAGATAAGGATTTGACCTGGAAGTGCTTTAGCTCATAACATGGGAGGAATGGTGGCTTCCTATCAGTAAGTTATCAGTGTATTCAGCTGTCTTGTGCCCTATTAGATTTGTAGCCACTCCTGATTCTCTACTACTTAGTAGTTAAGTCCATTCACCTGTGTATTATTGGAGAGTGGGCGGGGTTTCCAGTATCATCATGAATTGTATGTGGAACCAGGATTAGATATAAGAGCTGACACACGGGCCCCCAATCAGATTCGCTGAGGAAGTCCACACGGACGATACGCGTGCGAGGGGCTCTGTGATGTCAGTACAGCCACCCATCTGGTTCATTTTATGCTGTATACTCCTGCACTGGGAAACAGTGCTTGCTTTGTGAGTAATATTTTTCTTATTTAATAAATTTTATACCTTTTCGTATGGAGAGCACTATGTCCTGTTATTTTTGTTTTTAACATGATATCTATCAACCGATGAGACTGAATTTGGGGTACTGCCTGTGGATCCCTATCTCCATAATGTACCCTGTGGAAGGGAATGCATGAGTGACCTTGCTGTTAACGCAGAAGGTCCACTCAATAAGGTGAGCAGCCTAGATCCTTGGTGGAGGTTCACATTGGTGGTGATACAACGAATACAATCTTATGCTATCACTGCACCCTTTCCTTGCCAACTGAGGGATCCCCCTTCTGCAAGTGGGCAGCTTTTGATCTCCTCGGACTAAGATATATTTTTTGGGACTTTGTCTCATGCGTTTTATTTATTTATGTACGTTTTAATATGTACATTTTATGTGTATACATCTGACCTGTATTGAGCGCTGCACTGCTATATTTTGTGTATGTATAAAATGTATTATATGCATTACGATTGTTTCTATTATTTGTATTTCATTTTGTTGTAATAAAAGGCTGCTATGGTCAATCTTGGGGGGTGAAGGAATGGGGTTTCGTTTATTTTACAGGAAGCCTGAGCCTCGGTAATCTGCACATCCCTCAGTCATGTGCTGATACCTCCTGACCCTCTAAATTCTGCTTGCCCCAAGTCATCATAGATCTTCAGTGCTGCTGAGCTGTCTTTTATATAATGTAATGTCAGACGGTATTGATTGTACAGTATATGCTACAGCCATTGCATTAAATAGTTTGCAGTAGAAAATGTCTCACCAACGCACGGATCGGCCTCTTCTGAAAAGGTCAATACAGTTAGCATTACTGTTACCAATTTGCTGAAAAAGAAACTCCTTCATGTGTGTCTGGTCTTAGTCAGCACTCTCCATGGATTGTAAATGGCAAAAACAGGCCGTGTTTACAGCTCTATTCTCCTGGCTCTGGAAGGTGTTTTCATGTAGCCTGTCTTTTCCGCTGTTATTATCAAATGCCATGCGGGTTGTTTTTTTAGTGCACCGCAGAACACAGCCAGGCTTTTTTTAACAATCATTTTTCAGATAAACATGTAAAAAAGATCAGCTTGTTAAAAAATAGTCCTATTATAGGACTCCTATAAATGTTGTATAGTATTTAAAAAGATGCTTCTATGTATAACTTGTACATTTATATAATTCAGGGCAGCTAGATTCGCTCTCTACATATGCAGGCACTGCATCCTATGTTGCAGTACTACTTCACAGTTGTGCTTTATGCTCCTGTGTCTGTGGGTCGGCTGACTCATTGAAAAAATGTACTGTACTCCCTAAATTACTGTACAGTATATTCTATTTCAACAATGCTAAAAGGAAATTCTAGCCTGAACTGTCAGGTTATTTTATTTTGCTGTCCATGTGCCTACTTAGGAGAGTTCTCTACACTTCTAGTCCCAGAGACACAACTGTAATGCCCCGTACAGACGATTGGAATTTCCGAAAACCAAACCTTGGATTTATTTCCAACGGATGTTGGCTGAAACTTGTCTTGCATACACACGGTCGCACAAATGTTGTCGGAAATCCTGAATGTTAAGAACGCGGTGACGTACAACACATATGACGAGCCAAGAAAAATGAAGTTCAATAGCCAGTGCGGCTCTTCTGCTTGATTCCAAGCATGCGTGGAAATTTGTGCGCCAGAATTGTGTACACACGATTGGAATTTCCGACAACAGATTTTGTTGTCGGAAAATTTGAGAACCAGCTCTCAAATTTTTGTTGTCGGAAATTCCGACAACAAATGTCCGATGGAGCCTACACGCGGTCGGAATTTCCGACAACAAGCTCACATCGAACATTTGTTGTCGGAAATTCCGACTGTGTGTACGCGGCATAAGTGGAAATATCACTAAAATAAGGAGAAGTCTCACTTCTGATGGGTGTCACAGAGCAGGTGTCCCCATTTATATCTTATACAGGCCAACACACATTTTGTTGCCTAAAATATTAGCCCTGTTCCTGAGTATATTTGACCTGCTGATTCCAAAAATGACAAAATGTTTTCCCTATCAGCTCTAGTTTTTGAGATACAGCAAAAATGCCATATACTGCTCTTCAGTCTGGTCACCAGTCAAAAATCAGGGTATAAATATAGCAAAATATATTGGGATGATTCAGGCAGCAGCCTGAAGTAGCCATAACCTCTACAGCGCTCGTTCTACAAAAATTAAACAATATGAGGTGCAATATTCACACAACTCCTGTACGACCATAACTATCAGCCTGGGTTTACACTTCTGCAGTTCGGGACACTGCATATGATTTGGATAGGAATCTTACCACATTCCTATTGAAATCACATGCAATTCCATGCAGTGCGATTTGAGCCCATTCATTTTGTATGGGCTCAGTTCGCACCACACCGCTTGAAAAAGGTGCGGCCATCTTTTTTTTGCCACATAGGCAAACATATCATACATCCGATTGTTGCAATTGCACTGCGTTTTGTAACCTGTTTTGGGTGACACTGGGGACAGATCGCATTAATGGAGTGCGAATTTCAATGCAGTGCGAGAAATGCTCAGGATACTCTTTGTTTCCTGCACCGTATATATGTGAACTAATACTAATACTAATAACTAATACTAATACTAATAACTTACACTTTAGAATCCAATGTTTCCAATATAAAATTACAGTTGGAAGTTTGTAAATACTCATGACAAAGGCACAACCATGCTACCAGAAAGCTTGCTTTTTGACATCCAGCAGGTGAAAAGCTAAAGTGATTTTAATACCTAATTTTTTATTTTTTGTAAATTTGTGAATCCAATTTTAAAATTGCAAGACAGAAGCTTTCCCTCTTTGAGGAATTGACCATTATCACATTATAAATAATTTTTTTTGATGTATCAGTTTTAGCAATTAGCATAACGTATCTGGGTCTGATGAAATCCAGCTTCTTTTTGACATTCAGTGCAGGTTGTTTTCATACACTGCTCTTTTTGTGCATAGGTTTGTGTGAATTACACTGAGCTGCCCATTCGGGGTCAAGGTAGTCCCTAAATATTATATTATATACAAGCTTGTAGGCAAGTGGAGTATATTTTCTTCACTACAGGTGGCACTTCACCACAGCGGAATTGTAGAGGGAGAGGAAGTTGAGAGGAACCTAATTCCTCTGTGGTTTCCTGAGTCACAGGGCAGCTATCCGAATGGATGCTGGCATCCCATGTGACTTTGATGGCCATCTTGAGTCAGCAGAGTCTATTTAAAACAGTCCAAAAGACATGCTGGTAGGTTAACTGGATCCTGTCTAAATTGCCCTTAGTATGGGTATGTATAAATGTGAGTTAGGGACCTTAGATTGCAAGCACCTTGAGGGCAGGGACAGATGTGAATGTACAATGTATTGTAAAACTGCTGCAGAAATTGACACCGCTATATAAGTACCCTAAATAAATAAATAAATAAAAATCCTGGCTCCGGGCTTGACACGCATTTGGCGTAGGTAGAATAGGGACAGATCACCCATCTGTCAGAGACAATGCTTAGCGGTAGGAGAGGTTGCAGAGGAGTAGGGAAAGTGCAGGGACATGACATCCTAACTGGAAACCTGCGGCCAGGCCGCATTCTGTTCCTCAAAACAGATGCTTTCAGCACACCTCTGACATTCTGCCACTGACTCCTTGCTGTTACATCTGCAAATTTTCCCGGTCGGGTTGCCTTCCGCGGCTTCTTGTGTATTGCTGAACTTAAATTAAATATATTCCAGTTTCTCTGCATCTGGACTCTGAGTATTTTCTGCGCTGCACCACACTGCAGCTACCAAAAAGTTCTTCTAGCAAGTGCCAAAATTGCCAGCCCAGACTTACCACTATGAATCTGGCTTTGATTGGCTACAGACCCCATCCACACACTTTAATGGAAGAATACTTAAATTTATGTTATCCATTTTTTACATTTAGATTCCATCTGTCATGTTGCTAGTGCTAATTAAACTGGGTGTGAAAAAAACAAATAAAGCACTGTTACACCTTCAGGTTTTAATGTGTGAGTTGTAAAGCAAAATATTCAATGAAGCGCTTGAGATCTCTGCAGTGCATTGAGCTACAGATTGAAAAAAGAATCATGTCTGTTTTTCTGTGCATTTTCTTTCCCTTTTTTTATTGTAAATTTTCAAAGCAAGATAAAAAATAGAAGTTACAAGCAGTCCAATATAGCATTTCTACTCTTTCGTCAGTAATAGAATACATGTATAAATGTTAAACTGGACATAAACAATGTGTATAATAACAAGAGGAGTATTTCAAAATTGAACAAATCGAATTTATCATATAATTCCATTGGCCATGCTACCAGTACTTCCGGACACCCCTATGGGAGCATACTGTGTCCAGGTGGGAGCATGGTCAATGATCACACTGTGTACGATTTTTTTCTTATTTTTAAAGAAACTGTATTAACTTAATACTTATTTAGTAATGCAATTAAAATTTAGCATAAAGAATATTAACTCTTAAACCATTTTGCCTTTGAGATAGGTTTCAGGGTCGGTAGATCTAATTGTATTATCAAAGTTGTATCAAAGGGGTGTAAAGGTTTTATTATTGAAGTAAATAGGGGTTATGGGAGGGAGAATAACTTGGATGTTTGAAGAAGAATTGGTTTGTTAGTACATATTGTAGAGAATGTTTGGTTGGCTAATTAGGGGGATCCCCGTGAAGAGAATTTGAGTAGTGGATCCAACATGCCCAGGTTTTACTAAATTTGGTAGGGTTGTCTTTCATTATATGTATCAGCTTTTCCATTTTAGCTGTTTGGTGTACATATCGTATCCAATCTGTTACTGTTGGTGGGATAGATGAGTTCCATTTCAGTGGGATGCATCTTTTAGCCGCGTTAACAAGATTTAAGGTTAGGGATTTGTGGTATATGAAGCATGGAAGGGAAGAGTGGTGTAGAAGATATTGTGCGGGTGTAAAGTCTAGTGTGTATGTGGTGATTTTTGTTTTAATTTTGTGTATCTCTTTCCAAAAGAGTTATATTTTCGAGCATGACCACCAGATATGTAATAGGGTACCGCATTCAGTTCCACATCTCCAGCAGAGAGGTGTGGATGATGTGTGGGAGAATTTACTTAATTGGATGGGTGTAAGGTACCAGCTTGCCAGTAGTTTGTATCCCCATTCTTGGATTGTGACTTTTACCGAACCTTTATCAATATTATGTAGGAATTTATTCCATTCTTTTTCTGTAAAAGAGAGTTCAAGTTTTTGTTCCCATTGTAGACATGGTTCGCTGGATTTCGCCTCTTGGTTTGAATATAATAGGGCATACATGAAGGACACTACATGTGATTGTGGGGAGGATCTAGTACAAAAGGCCTTGAATGGCGTGTGTTCTCTATACCATTCTGGGGAGATGTTTGGATATTTGAAAAAGTGTCTCAACTTAACGTATGTCCAGAAAGGGAAATTGGAGTCAAGCATTTTATCTTGGAGCATTTCATATTGAATATGTATGGGTATGTGAGCTCCTGCATTTTCTATTTCAATCCATGTTTTAGTTTTTGCATAAAGATTCCAGTCAGCTATTCTTGTAAGGTGTAGTATTTGTATATGTGTGGTAGACCAATGCCGCCTTTTAGTTTAGGTAATGTGAGTATCTCATACCTGAGTCTGGGACGTTTGTGTCCCCAAACAAAAAGTGTACAAGCCCTCCTGTATGAAGCAAAGAAAGCTTTCGGGAGTCTAATTGGGATTGTCTGCAGAACATATAGGATACGAGGCAGGATGTTCATTTTTATTATGTAACACAAAAAACTACCGCGCTACTGTAAAAAGTGGAATATTGCAAGCTGCAGTCCTAAAGTGAGACATGCACACATGTATACAAAAGAAAATCAAAAAAAGACTGCGCTAAACCTAAAAACCATATTTTACAACATATATGATTATGTGAATAATTCAAAAATTTGAAAATTTGATCAGTCTGGTAATCAAACCAGATAATTATGTATAAACAATAAAGAGAAAAAAATATATAACATATAATAGTTGAGACCTAAAATGACAATAATTGAAAAGCAAAATAAGTCATATGACAGATTAATGTCCAAAGAGAATGATGGAAATGTTCAAGGTAAATGTATCCTTGGAGATTATGCAGAAAAGAGAGGTGATTCTACGGTAAGCACTCAGCACCCAGTGAGTAATCCACCACCATAATAGATGTACGCTTACCAGAGGTAAGCTAGATAACAGCTTATCAATGGATATCCACTCGAGGGACACAACTCCCAGGATCTCCTCCAAAGGAAAGGATAAGCAGGGTCTTTCTCACAGCAAACCACAAACAGCATACCAGGGGGACCCAAAAAAATATAAAATATCCTCCATAGTGTGAATCCGCAAAGTAATTTATTTAAAAAATGGATAATTGCACTTACATAAAATTCGTAGTTTAAAATTCAAAAGAACAGCCGGCCGGCTTGCATACATTCCAATAGGACGAAACGTACGTCGGAAGGTCGACGCGCTGACGTCATCGTTTCCATCCTAATCTCGTGAACGGGTGTATGCAAGCCGGCCGGCTGTTCTTTTGAATTTTAAACTACGAATTTTATGTAAGTGCAATTATCCATTTTTTAAATAAATTACTTTGCGGATTCACACTATGGAGGATATTTTATATTTTTTTGGGTCCCCCTGGTATGCTGTTTGTGGTTTGCTGTGAGAAAGACCCTGCTTATCCTTTCCTTGAGAGGAGATCCTGGGAGTTGTGTCCCTCGAGTGGATATCCATTGATAAGCTGTTATCTAGCTTACCTCTGGTAAGCGTACATCTATTATGGTGGTGGATTACTCACTGGGTGCTGAGTGCTTACCGTAGAATCACCTCTCTTTTCTGCATAATCTCCAAGGATACATTTACCTTGAACATTTCCATCATTCTCTTTGGACATTAATCTGTCATATGACTTATTTTTCATTTTTATTATGGCAGCCTTGCCAAACCAAGAAAATGTGCCTTTATGCCAATTCAGAAGGTCTTGTTGGATATTTTTTAGTATGGGTATATAGTTAAGTTAATATAAATCCTCTAGGCAGCTGGGTAGTTGTATACCCAGATACGTAATAGATTCCATGAGAAGGGAAATTTTAGTTTTACAGTCTGTCACTTCTGTTGATATTAGAGTTATATTTAGGGCATACGACTTTGAAAAATTAATTTGTAGATTGGATAGATAATTGTATTGTTCTAATTCTTTTAGTAGATTGGATGTAGATTGGATAGATATTTGTATTGTTCTAATTCTTTTAGTAAGGTAGGGATTGTAGTTTTGTGGTTAGTTAAGAAAAGAAGAATGTCATCTGCAAATGCTGTGTGTCCGGTCTGCAACTTCAATCCCTGTAATGTTTTTGTTCATTCTAATGCAGTTTAATAAAGGTTCTAGGGAAATTCCGTAAAGTAGGGGTGAAAGGGGACATCCCTGTCTAGTTCCATTTTAGATGTGGAAGGCATTTGATAAGTGGCCATTAACCCGGACTTTAGCAGATAGTGAGGAGTACAGTGCGAAGATGAAATTGAGCATTCTCTGTCCTAAGCCTATTCTTTCCAAAACCGCTTTTATATAGTCCCAGGCCACTCTATCAAATGCCTTCTCTGCATCTAAAGATAGAAAAAAACGTTTCTGATTGGTTTTAGTCATCCAATAATGTAAATTTAGGGCTTTTAGGGTATTATCCCTGGCCTCCCTACCCTGTATAAAACTACTTGGTCTTTGTTGATCAGAGATGTCATATGTGTTGATAAGCGATTAGCTAGGATTTTAGAGAAGATCTTAAGATCTACATTTAATATCGAAATGGGTCTGTAGTTTGTTACCAGTGTATGATCTTTATTTTCTTTTGGAATAGCTGAAATGTGTGCTTCCAGTATTCCTTGTAGATCATTAGGTTTTGAGGCCAAGGAGTTGAAAGTTTCCAAAAATGGTGTAGAGAGTGTCTACAAAAGTTTTGTAATAGGTTGCAGATAGGCCATCTGGGCCTGGGCTTTTACCTATTTTTAGTTGCTTTAAGGACATATTTAGTTCTTCTATAGAGATTGGGCGATCTAGTTTGAGTCTAATGTGGATAGCATTTTTGGGCTATATTGAGTTTGTGATTGCTGTTTGACGGGTGATTTGGTCTTTTGGAGAGGTGATTTTATAGGGTGTAAGTTATATAGTTTTGTATAGTATTGTTTGGGATGCAATGTCTTTATTAGAATATGAGAGACTACCATCTGTAACTTTTATGTGGTAGATGGTGGAATTGGTGCGTGTGGCTTGGAATGCTTTTGCCAGCAACTTTCCACTTTTATTTCCCTGTTTGTAAAATACTTTTTTTGTAAGTGTGTATTTCCATTTAATATTTCTTTCAATTTTTTTGGTAGTTCTTTCCTAGCTTGCATTAGTTCCTGTAGTGTAGTTCCTGTAGTGTCTGTTCGGCGCGTGATTGTTTATGTGTTGCTTCGAGTGATTTGATTCGTGTTATAATTTTTTTCAATCTGGGCCTGGTGCTGTTTTCTTCTATGGGATGCTGCTGCTATAAATTCTCCTCTTATTACGCATTTATGTGCCTCCCAAATTGAGATAGGAGATAGAGAGGGCTATGTGTTTTCTTTGAAGTATGAGGTAAATCTTTAGGTTAGTTCCTTGTCTGCGAGCAGAGAGGTGTCTAGGCGCTATATTTTAGTGTATGCTTCGTGGATAGGTATGGTCCAGGTTATGGTAATTGGGTTATGATCCGATAGAATAGCTGGTTCTATGGTGGAATTAGTCAATAAATGTAGGTCTGATTGTGATAGAAATAGATAATCGAGTCTGGAATATTTTCTATGTGAGAGATGGGTGTAGTCATGGGTGTTTGGGTTTAGAGTACGCCAGGTGTCATGAACCTGAGGTTCTTGTATGGAGAGGTTAATCCTTTTCAGAGCTCGATAGGGAATGGATGTAGTGCCAGTGGATGTCTCTAGCATGGGTTGAAGGGGAACGTTTAGGTCTCTTCCAACAATCAGAAACCCTGTTTTGAAGGTGGAGAGTTGTGATGAGATTGAGTTGATAAATGAGGTTTGTTTCGCGTTCGGGCAGTAAATATTCGCTATTGTGATTGGTTTGTCGTATAGGTTGCCTTTTAGAAAAAGGTATCTTCCTTTACTATCTACAAGGGTGTCTGTAATTTTTATGGGTAAATGTTTTGCTATTAGTATAGATACCCCTTTATTTTTTGTTTGGTCGTTGGTAGCATGGTAGACTGAAGGAAAGAAATGATTAGTCGATTTAGGTGTTAGATCAGTTTGAAAATGTGTCTCTTGGATGAGTACAATGTCTGCTTTATGTTTCTTCATTAGAGTTAATATTTGTGATCTTTCTTCTGGTATGTTCAAACCTTGTGCATTGATAGATACCAGTTTCAAAGTATTGAAGTCTTGTTTTCTTGGAGTTATGTTGGTCATTGATGTTGTTTATGAGGTTATTTAGCGTGCCTATTTATGAATAACGTATATGACTTTCTGTATTGTGAGGGGGGGGGGGACTGTGAAGTAGGGGTCAGGAAATGTATTAAGGTATTATGACGTTTGGGGCGAGGGATGAATGTGGGGTCACCCTAGAAGTGGGGAGACTTCTGCTTTAGGTATATGTATAGTGATAGGTCTATGTGTAGAGGAGAGCTGTGGGGGTGGGGGGGGGGATCGGATAGGATAGGACATACCCGGGAGGCAAGGAAGAACCTGCTAACTTGCCTAGAGTAATAGGATGGGATTCTATACTGGAGGATTCAGCAGAAATTAGTGAGTTAGTGATGTATCGTTTGTATCTCTTAGAAGGCTGTCTGCTGTGGGGTGGTGAAATCTAGTTTGGACTCGTGAAGAATGCCTAGGCCTGGCAGAGGATTCAAGAGTGACATTTTCAATGTAGAGACCTATCGTCATCTTTTAGTTGGTTAATTAACCAGGAGAGTAAAAGAGATGTATATCTGTAAGACCTATAAGATATTGTTTGCGTGCTGTGTATGTGTCTCGGGAGAGTGTCTGGATTGTGGGTTGTGGACTATGGGTCTTATTTTGGTTCAGAAAGTAAAATTCTTGAAGTTGTGTTTTTTCTTTTTTGTTTTTTTTGTTTTTTATATAGCGTTATGTAGCAGAATATCATATAATATAATATCTTCTTAACGTTTGTTAACCACGTTAATCATTCAATGTGAGAAAATAGATAGGGATATGAGAACAAGGGAAACCGGCCACTCCCAATTGGCTGTTAAGTATAGTGTTAGAGATTTCGCCATTGGTTCGAGTCTAGATTTTATTTAAGACAAATCCCTCATGTTATGTAACATAAGGATAAAGGAGTGTGTGTTTTTTTTTTTATAGGAAAAGACACAGCCAGTTTGAGGTCTTGGTCGACTTTAGGAGGTTTATTAGGTTGATTCCCTTATTCTCATCTCATGCATCTAATTATGTATAATATTAAGAAACATACAACATTAACTGATGTAAGGTATCCAATAGGGATCTGAAAAGCACGCTGAACTTATGTTAATTGCTTTTGTGAGCTGGAAGTAGTCTTTGGACTAAGAGTGGTCATTTTGGATCTTTGACAAAAGTAGTGTATGTCTGTGTTAAAACTGTGTTCATCTTGCTTGATAAAACCACAACTAGATAGGCTTTTTCTCTGTAAGTGTATTAATATTTCTTAGGGTTTTTTGTGAGGTTTTGGCAGTGGAGAAATTATTCAGATATTTGAGTCCCAGGTACATAAGTAACCGGTATAATTGGAGCGCCACGCAAATCTGGGTGTTGGCTGTAGGTGTTAATTTTCTGATCATGTCTGATCTGTCACTGCAAAGAATCTGGCTTTATGAACAATAGAGCATATGAATTAGGGCTCTAGTGTAGATAAAGGTAGTCCATTCTTATAAGTGTTTGAATTTATCAGTTAAACTTTTCAATATTAAACTTAATCATTAAACAAACAGGTTGAAACATGAGTGGTGGTGTATTATTGTAGTAAACTTAGCTGTAGACCAGGATGTTGTAGTTTTTATAGGGTTAGTTACAATTCTTGTCTGGGCCTTCGATGGGCCCACTTCCCTAAACTACAAACCTTGCTAAAAGGCATAAATTGGGATAAAATATTAGGAACAAAGAATACGGAGGAGAGATGGGTTTGCTTTAAGAGCATATTAAATAAGGGCATTAGCCAATGTATCCCATTGGGTAATAAATTTAAAAGAGCAAACAAACATCCTGGATGGCTTAACTCCAATGTAAAAATGCATATAAAAGCAAAGGAGAAGGCCTTCAAAAAATACAAGGTTGAGGGATCATCCACAGCATTCAGAATTTATAAAGAATGCAATAAGAAATGTAAGGGTGCAATTAGGATGGCTAAGATAGAACATGAAAGACACATAGCGGAGGAGAGCAAAAAAAATCCCAAGAAATTCTTTAAGTATGTAAACAGTAAAAAAGGGAGGACTAACCATATTGGCCCCATAAAGAATGAGGAAGGACATCTGGTTACAAAGGATGGGGAGATGGCAAAGGTATTGAATTTATTCTTCTCCTCAGTCTTCACGAGTGAATCGGGGGGCTTCAGTAACCAAAACTGCAGTGTTTATCCTCATGACACAACACAGGAAGCACCTACATGGTTAACAGAGGACGGAATTAAAATTAGACTTGAGAAACTTAACATTAATAAATCACCGGGACCAGATGGCTTGCATCCGAGGGTACTTAGGGAACTCAGTCAGGGGATTGCCAGACCGTTGTTCCTAATTTTTACAGACAGTCTATTGACTGGAATGGTACCAGCTGATTGGAGAAAAGCCAATGTAGCACCAATATTTAAAAAGGGCCCAAAAAACATCCCTGGGAATTACAGACCAGTTAGCCTAACATCAATAGTATATAAACTCTTGGAGGGGATGATAAGGGACTATATACAAGATTTTATTAATAAGAATGATATCATTAGCAGTAATCAGCATGGATTCATGAAGAATCGTTCTTGCCAAACCAATCTATTAACCTTCTATGAGGAGGTGAGTTGCCATCTAGATAAAGGAAGGCCCGTAGACGTGGTGTATCTGGATTTTGCAAAAGCATTTGACACAGTTTCCCATAAACGTTTACTGTCCAAAATAAGGTGCGTTGGCATGGACCATAGGGTGAGTACATGGATTGAAAACTGGCTACAAGGGCGTGTTCAGAGGGTGGTGATAAATGGGAAGTACTCAGAATGGTCAGGGTGGGTAGTGGGGTTCCCCAAGGTTCTGTGCTGGGACCAATCCTATTTAATTTGTTCATAAACGACCTGGAGGATGGGATAAACAGTTCAATCTCTGTATTTGCAGACGATACTAAGCTAAGCAGGGCAATAACTTCTCCGCAGGATGTGGAAATCTTGCAAAAAGACCTGAACAAATTAATGGGGTGGGCGACTACATGGCAAATGAGGTTCAATGTAGAAAAATGTAAAATAATGCATTTGGGTGGCAAAAATATGAATGCAATCTATACACTGGGGGGAGAACCTCTGGGGGAATCTAGGATGGAAAAGGACCTGGGGGTCCTAGTGGATTATAGGCTCAGCAATGGCATGCAATGCCAAGCTGCTGCTAATAAAGCAAACAGAATATTGGCATGCATTAAAAGGGGGATCAACTGCAGAGATAAAACGATAATTCTCCCGCTCTACAAGACTCTGGTCCGCCCGCACCTGGAGTATGCTGTCCAGTTCTGGGCACCAGTCCTCAGGAGGGACGTACTGGAAATGGAGCGAGTACAAAGAAGGGCAACAAAGCTAATAAAGGGTCTGGAGGATCTTAGTTATGAGGAAAGGTTGCGAGCACTGAACTTATTCTCTCTGGAGAAGAGACGCTTGAGAGGGGATATGATTTCAATTTACAAATACTGTACTGGTGACCCCACAATAGGGATAAAACTTTTTCGCAGAAGAGAGTTTAATAAGACTCGTGGCCACTCATTACAATTAGAAGAAAAGAGGTTTAACCTTAAACTACGTAGAGGGTTCTTTACTGTAAGAGCGGCAAGGATGTGGAATTCCCTTCCACAGGCGGTGGTCTCAGCGGGGAGCATTGTTAGCTTCAAGAAACTATTAGATAATCACCTGAATGACCGCAATATACAGGGATATGTAATGTAATACTGACACATAATCACACACATAGGTTGGACTTGATGGACTTGTGTCTTTTTTCAACCTCACCTACTATGTAACTATGTAACTATGTAGCTGGTGAGGCAGTGGGGCTTGGGCCTTGAAGCGGTCTGTGGACGTTCTGATGAGGTTTGTATTTTCATTCTTTCATCTCTGCGGTGTTCTCCGATGGAAGGAGGGGTTTAGAATTCTGCATACCAGTCAGGGATTTGGACCATGGGGATGCCTAGGCGGTCGCAGAATTTCGGGAGATCTTCTAGTACGTTAAGTGGAGCTGTTCTGCCTGCTGTGGATGGTGAGAGGCAGAATGGGAATTTCCACTTATAGTGGATTCCTCTTGTCCGCAGGACATCTAGCAGGGGTCTGAGATCTTTACAATGCTGTAGCATTATATTTGATAGATCTTGGCATATCTTGATGTCTGCTGATTCATGAGCAATGTTTATTCGGTTGCGAGCTTTTCTGAGTATCTCTTTCTTCATGCTGAAGCTAGTTAGGAAACACATTATGTCCCGAGGTGGGTCGGTATCTCTTCCTTTTGGGCGTAGTGCCCTATGTATTCTTTCCATCTCAATGCATTGTTGTATTTGATGATATTCGATTGATTCTGGGACACCACATACTCGCAGATTATTCCTGCGTCCACGATTGCCTAAATCTTCCATATGTCTTTGCATTCTCCTTAGTTGCAATGTTTAGGTATCTTGAACGTTTTGCAGCTGGTTTATTTGTGTCTCATGGTTTCCACTTCTTGCAATTTATGTGCAATCTCTTGTATGTCCTGACGTAGATCTGCTATGGCTGCAGATGAGGCAGCTGTGAGTGTGTCCTTAATGTCTGCTGCTACTGCCCCAGATCATTTAAGCTGAGAGTGGGTTGTTGTGTGGATGCTGGTGGGGAGGCGGAGTCTCTTACCGAGCCTGGCGTCTGCTGTGTCAGCTGCTGGAGTGTAATAGACTCCGCTGATGAGGTTTGTATGGCGGGCGGGGAGGCCGCAGTCATGATGGGAGTCTGTTGTTTTACTGACTCTGGTTTTTGTCGGCTCTACTGTGCGCTGGAGTTCCGTGGGGATCTGGAGTGGGAGGAGGAGTGACTCCGGTTTGGTTTCCCCATGTTGGTGAGTCTGTGGGTCTCAGATAGGCAGTGAATTAGTCCTTTTTTCAGCCACGGCTAGAACAGGCCCCCCCTTTCTGTGCATTTTCATGCACTCTGATGTCCAATAGAATAATGAAAATGCATGTAAACACGTTACCATACATGTTAAAAATGCACAAAAAAATGAACAAAAGAGTACACAGATAGATGTGAACCCAGCCTATTCAACTGTTATTATAAACACAGAACGATCTGGTTTTATCAAACTCAATTAAACTAAAATTAGGTTAGCATAACAAAAGTGAAAACTAGTACTGTTTCCAATATGATGCTTAATGTGATGTCATCCTTAAAGCGGAATTATACTCACCTTTATTCCAGCACTGCTCCTTCTGTCATCTTCGGCGAGGCTGTTGCCGGGTACCGATCTCCAGCCATTTTTAAAGAGATGTATGGGAATTTTTTTTTTTCGTTGAATCATACTTACCTAGGTGGACGCAGCATCGGTTAGATGCAGCATCTGTCCCCCAGCGGCCCCAAGACTGAGATAAAACACCGCCGATTGCTCAGTTCTCACAGCTCCCCGAGCACTGTCAGTCACTGTCCTTCTGCTCTACCCCCCCCCCTTTCTCACTGGAGAGCTTGGCTATGGAGGGGGTGGGCACAGGTTCTCAGAGGGTCGCTGGGAGGCTGAGCGGGATGCCGGTGTCTTGTCGAATTCAGTCCCCTATCATATAGTGTCCTCCCTGTACTGCGCAGGCGCAGTACAGGGAGGACAAGGAGACGCCGAAAGTCTCCGAAGTTCAACAGCTGATCGTCAGCTGTACACGGCGCCTGCGCATTTATTCTTACCCTATGTCCAGGATCATTCCCCACTATCCAAGTGGACATAGAGTTAGAATAAATATTTGCCGAGCGCAGCGAGGCCGTGCCCGAAGCGTGGCGAGCGAAGCGAGCCCGCGAGGGGCCCTCTTACACTGCCATCGCTAACAGGTGCCCGAGCGCCGTGTACAGCTGATGGTCAGCTGATCAACTTCGGGCATTTTCGGCATCTCCTGCTCCTCCGTACTGCGCAGGCGCTGCGCCTGCGCAGTACGAGGCGGACACTATTTGATAGGAGGACTCTATATGGCAGAACACCGGTTCAGGACCAACTCTATGACTTCAGCCAGCTGTCTGCTAAAAACGGGTCACAGGAGTGCAAAACAAACTGCACTCCTGTGATGCACAGGGAAAGTACAGCCAAACGGCTGCAGGGCGGTTGGATAACTCTGGGAGGGCGTACTATGACGTCCTCCCAGAATTCCCCTCTCGCGCGCCCCCTTGGGGCGCGCACCCGAACACATCCGTGACCGCCGGGTCCGGAGGACCCGGCGCATCACGGATCCCGGTAAATGGCCGCTGATCGCGGCCGTTTACCATGTGATCGCGCCGTCAAATGACGGCGCGATCACATGTAAACAGACCGGCGTCATCTGATGACGCCGGTTCCTCTCCTCCCCCTCTCCTCCCCGCCTGTGTACCGATCGGTACACAGTGACCGGAGAGGCGGATGGATGGATGTCTGCAGCGCTGTGGGCTGTATGCAGGGCCGGATTTCCCACAAGGCCACCGAGGCCAGGCCTCGGGGCGGCAGTCGTACAGGGGCGGCGCCGCCGCCCCCCACACTAACATCAGCATGTGATGCAGTGCACCCGGGCGCCAGAGAGGTGGGGGCGCTGAAGCGCTAGAGTGCTCCTCTCCCTCCTCCTCCTCTCTGTGTCCAGACTAAGGCGGCTCCCTCCGCCGGTCACCGCCGCTACCGCTGTGTTATCGCTGCTCGAGTCAAGCCCGTCCCCCCTCCCTCCTCCTGTCAGAGAAGGAGAGCAGCCGCCGAAGATCGGAGCGGCTGGTCTCTGTGCGGCGGCGGCGGGGGGGGCATGTTCTCCTCTGTCTCTCACTCCCGAGTCCCGCCCAAGCCTGTGCCTGTCTCCATCTGTTCTATTGTACACACTTGGAGGGGAGGTTGTCCTGGAGGGGTTGTACTAATGGAGGGGGGGGGGTTGTCCTGGGATGTCTGTACTAGTTAGGGGGGGGGTTTGTCCTGGGATGTCTGTACTAGTTAGGGGGGGGGTTTGTCCTGGGGGGGTTGTACTAATGGAGGGGGGGGGTTGTCCTGGGATGTCTGTACTAGTTAGGGGGGGGGTTTGTCCTGGGGGGGTTGTACTAATGGAGGGGGGGGTTGTCCTGGGATGTCTGTACTAGTGAAGGGGGGGTTTGTCCTGGGGCGTTGTACTAATGGAGGGGGGGGGGGTTGTCCTGGGATGTCTGTACTAGTTAGGGGGGGGGTTTGTCCTGGGGGGGTTGTACTAATGGAGGGGGGGGGTTGTCCTGGGATGTCTGTACTAGTGAAGGGGGGGTTTGTCCTGGGGGGTTGTACTAATGGAGGGGGGGGGGTTGTCCTGGGATGTCTGTACTAGTTAGGGGGGGGGGTTTGTCCTGGGGGGGTTGTACTAATGGAGGGGGGGGGGTTGTCCTGGGATGTCTGTACTAGTTAGGGGGGGGGTTTGTCCTGGGGGGGTTGTACTAATGGAGGGGGGGGGTTGTCCTGGGATGTCTGTACTAGTGAAGGGGGGGTTTGTCCTGGGGGGTTGTACTAATGGAGGGGGGGGGTTGTCCTGGGATGTCTGTACTAGTTAGGGGGGGGGTTTGTCCTGGGGGGGTTGTACTAATGGAGGGGGGGGGTTGTCCTGGGATGTCTGTACTAGTGAAGGGGGGGTTTGTCCTGGGGGGTTGTACTAATGGAGGGGGGGGTTGTCCTGGGATGTCTGTACTAGTGAAGGGGGGGTTTGTCCTGGGGGTTGTACTAATGGAGGGGGGGGGTTGTCCTGGGATGTCTGTACTAGTGAAGGGGGGGTTTGTCCTGGGGGGGTTGTACTAATGGAGGGGGGGGGGGTTGTCCTGGGATGTCTGTACTAGTGAAGGGGGGGTTTGTCCTGGAGGGGTTGTACTAATGGAGGGGGGGGGGTTGTCCTGGCATGTCTGTACTAGTGAAGGGGGGGTTTGTCCTGGGGGGGTTGTACTAATGGAGGGGGGGGGGGTTGTCCTGGCATGTCTGTACTAGTGAAGGGGGGGTTTGTCCTGGAGGGGTTGTACTAATGGAGGGGGGGGGGTTGTCCTGGGATGTCTGTACTAGTTAGGGGGGGGGTTTGTCCTGGGGGGGTTGTACTAATGGAGGAGGGGGGGTTGTCCTGGGATGTCTGTACTAGTGAAGGGGGGGTTTGTCCTGGGGGGGTTGTACTAATGGAGGAGGGGGGGTTGTCCTGGGATGTCTGTACTAGTTAGGTGGGGGTTTGTCCTGGGGGGGTTGTACTAATGGAGGGGGGGTTGTCCTGGCATGTCTGTACTAGTGAAGGGGGGTTTGTCCTGGGGGGGTTGTACTAATGGAGGAGGGGGGGTTGTCCTGGGATGTCTGTACTAGTGAAGGGGGGGGGGTTTGTCCTGGGGGGGTTGTACTAATGGAGGGGGGGGGGTTGTCCTGGGATGTCTGTACTAGTGAAGGGGGGGTTTGTCCTGGGGGGGTTGTACTAATGGAGGAGGGGGGGGTTGTCCTGGGATGTCTGTACTAGTGAAGGGGGGGTTTGTCCTGGGGGGTTGTACTAATGGAGGGGGGGTTGTCCTGGGATGTCTGTACTAGTGAAGGGGGGGTTTGTCCTGGGGGGGTTGTACTAATGGAGGGGGGGGGGTTGTCCTGGGATGTCTGTACTAGTGAAGGGGGGGTTTGTCCTGGGGGGGTTGTACTAATGGAGGGGGGGGGGTTGTCCTGGCATGTCTGTACTAGTGAAGGGGGGGTTTGTCCTGGAGGGGTTGTACTAATGGAGGGGGGGGGGTTGTCCTGGGATGTCTGTACTAGTTAGGGGGGGGGTTGTCCTGGGGGGGTTGTACTAATGGAGGAGGGGGGGTTGTCCTGGGATGTCTGTACTAGTGAAGGGGGGGTTTGTCCTGGGGGGGTTGTACTAATGGAGGAGGGGGGTTGTCCTGGGATGTCTGTACTAGTTAGGTGGGGGTTTGTCCTGGGGGGGTTGTACTAATGGAGGGGGGGGGGTTGTCCTGGCATGTCTGTACTAGTGAAGGGGGGGTTTGTCCTGGGGGGTTGTACTAATGGAGGGGGGGGGGGTTGTCCTGGGATGTCTGTACTAGTTAGGGGGGGTTTGTCCTGGGGGGGTTGTACTAATGGAGGAGGGGGGGTTGTCCTGGGATGTCTGTACTAGTGAAGGGGGGGTTTGTCCTGGGGGGGTTGTACTAATGGAGGGGGGGTTGTCCTGGGATGTCTGTACTAGTGAAGGGGGGGTTTGTCCTGGGGGGGTTGTACTAATGGAGGAGGGGGGGGTTGTCCTGGGATGTCTGTACTAGTTAGGGGGGGGTTTGTCCTGGGGGGGGTTGTACTAATGGAGGAGGGGGGGTTGTCCTGGGATGTCTGTACTAGTGAAGGGGGGGTTTGTCCTGGGGGGGTTGTACTAATGGAGGAGGGGGGGTTGTCCTGGGATGTCTGTACTAGTGAAGGGGGGGTTTGTCCTGGAGGGGTTGTACTAATGGAGGGGGGGGTTGTCCTGGGATGTCTGTACTAGTGAAGGGGGGGTTTGTCCTGGGGGGGTTGTACTAATGGAGGGGGGGGGGTTGTCCTGGGATGTCTGTACTAGTGAAGGGGGGGTTTGTCCTGGGGGGGTTGTACTAATGGAGGTGGGGGGTTGTCCTGGGATGTCTGTACTAGTGAAGGGGGGGTTTGTCCTGGGGGGGTTGTACTAATGGAGGGGGGGGGGTTGTCCTGGGATGTCTGTACTAGTGAAGGGGGGGTTTGTCCTGGGGGGGTTGTACTAATGGAGGTGAGGGGTTGTCCTGGGATGTCTGTACTAGTGAAGGGGGGGTTTGTCCTGGGGGGGTTGTACTAATGGAGGGGGGGGGGTTATCCTGGGATGTCTGTACTAGTGAAGGGGGGGTTTGTCCTGGGGGGGTTGTACTAATGGAGGGGGGGTTGTCCTGGGATGTCTGTACTAGTGAAGGGGGGGTTTGTCCTGGGGGGTTTGTACTAATGAAGGGGAGGTTTTGTCCTGGGGGGTTTGTACTAATGAAGGGGGGGTTTTGTCCTGAGGGGTCTATACTAATGAAGGGGGGGTGGTTTGTCCTTGGGGGGTCTGTGCTAATGGAGGGGGTGGGGGTTGACCTGGGGGGGTTGTACTAATGGAGAGGGGGTTTTCCTGGGAGGGTTTGTACTAATGGAGGGGGGTAGACCTGGGGGGGTTTGTGCTAATGGAGGGGGGTTGTCCTGGGGGGGGTTGTACTAATAGAGGGGCGTTTGTCCTGGGGGTCTGTACTAATGAAGGGAGGTGGGTTTGTTCTGGGGGTTTGTAGTAATGAAGGGAGGTGGGTTTGTCCTGGGGGGGTCTGTACTAAGGGAGGGGGGTGGGTTTGTCCTGGGGGGTCTGTACTAAGGGAGGGGGGTTTGTCCTGGGGGGGTCTGTACTAATGAAGGGAGGGGGGTTTGTCCTAGGGGGGTCTGTACTAATGAAGGGAGGGGGGGTTTGTCCTGGGGGGTCTGTACTAATGGTGGGCGGTTTGTCCTGGGGGGGTCTGTACTAATGGAAGGGGTAGTTTGTCCTGGGGGGGGTCTACACCCAGGAAAGTACACCCAGGGCTCCAGAGGGAGAGGGAAGTGCTGAGGGAACACCATCAGAGAGAGAACCCCACTGCCCTGCACCACCAGAGGGAAAGCCACACAGCCTGGCGCCATCCCTGGCGGAGAAAGGAATGGAGTCATTGCAGGAATACAGATCTGGGTGCTACCCAACGGAGTCGCCACGGGCAATTCAGAGTGAGCTGACTCCTGATCAGGGGAAGCATTGCTGTATCGCTGGGTCAGGTGAGAGGGCCGATCGGCCACTATCTACTAATGTCCTTAGGAACTGCAGTCTCTGACCATCTCCTGTATCATGTCTGCAGTCTCTGACCATCTCCTGTACTATGATTGCAGTCTCTGACCATCTCTTGTATCATGTCTGCAGTCTTTGACCGTATTATGTCTGGGGGCTCTTTCTGGTGGTGTGGGGGGGGGGGCGGCATTGAAGGGCACGGCCTTGGGGCGGCAAAGGGAGTAAATCCGGGCCTGGCTGTATGTGTAGTGCCCACAGCGCTGCACAGAGACATCCAGGCATCCATCCATCCATGCTCAGCCATCCCCACTACACTGCAATGCTGAGCAATACTCTGCAACACCCCCACAATACTCTGCAATACCCCCACAATACTCTGCAATGCTGTGCAATACTCTGCAACACCCCCACAATACTCTGCAACACCCCCACAATACTCTGCAATACCCCCACAATACTCTGCAATGCTGTGCAATACTCTGCAATACCCCCACAATACTCTGCAATGCTGTGCAGTACTCTGCAATACCCCCACAATACTCTGCAATACCCCCACAATACTCTGCAATACCCCCACAATACTCTGCAATGCTGTGCAGTACTCTGCAATGCCCCCACAATACTCTGCAATGCCCCCACAATACTCTGCAATGCCCCCACAATACTCTGCAATGCCCCCGCCATACTCTGCAATGCCCCCACAATACTCTGCAATGCTGTGCAATACTCTGCAATTCCCCCGCAATACTCTGCAATGCCCCCGCCATACTCTGCAATGCCCCCGCCATACCCTGCAATGCCCCCGCCATACTCTGCCATGCCCCCGCCATACTCTGCCATGCCCCGCCATACCCCGCCATACTCCGCAATACCCCGCCATACTCCGCAATACCCCGCCATACTCTGCCATACTCTGCCATACCCTGCAATACCCCGCCATACCCCGCCATACCCCGCCATACCCCGCCATACTCCGCCATACCCCGCCATACTCCGCCATACCCCGCCATACCCCGCCATACTCCGCCATACCCCGCCATACTCCGCCATACTCCGCCATACTCCGCAATACCCCGCCATACCGAGCCATGCTCAGCTGTACTCGCCCTCTGTATGTGGCCAGGCTGTGGAAGTCTCACACATGTGGTATCGCCGTACTCAGGAGGAGCAGGGGAATCTATTTTGGGGTGTCATTTTTGGTATGTACATGTTATGTGGTAGAAATATTGTATAAATGGACAACTTTGTGTTAAAAAAAAAAAAATGCGTTTTACCCACTTCCCGCCCACCGGCCGTCATACAACGTCCTTGACTTTGTGCGGGGATATCTGAATGATGGTTGCAGCTACAGGCATCATTCAGATATCGGCTTTTTCAGTCGGCGATTCCCTACACCATGAGAATGATCATAGCAGCTGTTCCACTGCTTGATCATTCTTACGGGAGGCGAGAGGGGATGTCCCCCCCTCCCGCGCTTCTACCGACTCACCGCTACGATCAAAGCCAGGATCGTTTTTTTTTATTTTTTTTATTTCAGGCTTCCCAGCCTAGAGGTGAGATGTGGGGTCTTATTGACCCCATATCTCACTGTAAAGAGGACCTGTCATGCCATATTCCTATTACAAGGATGTTTATATTCCTTGTAATAGGAATAAAAGTGGTCAAAATTTTTTTTTTTTTGGAAAAAAGCATCAAACTAAAATAAATAAAGTAAAATGAACAATAAAAAAAAAAAAAAAATTTAAAGCGCCCCTGTCCCTGCGTGCTCGCATGCAGAAGCGAACGCATACGTAAGTCCCGCCCACATATGAAAACCGCGTTCAAACCACACATGTGAGGTATCGCTGCGATCGGTAGAGCGAGAGTAATAATTTGGGCCCTAGACCTCCTCTGTAACTCAAAACATGTAACCAGTAAAAATTTTAAAGCGTCGCCTATGGGGATTTTTGAGTAGCAAAGTTTGGCGCCATTCCACAAGCGCGTGCAATTTTGAAAGGTGACATGTTGGGTATCTATTTACTCAGTATAACTTCATCTTTCACATTATGCAAAAACATTAGGCTAACTTTACTGTTTTGGTTTTTGTAAAGCACAAAACAGTTTTTTTCCCAAAAAAAACGCGTTAAAAAAATTGCTGCGCAAATACCGTGCGAGATAAAAAGTTGCAACGACCACCATTGTATTCTCTAGGGTCTTTGCTAAAAAAACATATATAATGTTTTGGGGTTCTATGTAATTTTCTAGCTAATAAATGATGATTTTTACATGTAGGAGAGAAATGTCAGAATTGGCCTGGAAGCTACAGAACGCCTGAAGGTGCTCCCCTGCATGTTGGGCCTCTGTATGTGGCCACGCTGTGTAAAAGTCTCACACATGTGGTATCGCCGTACTCGGGAGTAATAGCAGAATGTGTTTTGGGGTGTAATTTGTGGTATGCATATGTGGTGTGTGAGAAATAACCTGCTAATATGACAATTTTGTGGGAAAAAAAAAAGTAAAAAAAAAAACCTTGATTTTGCAAAGAATTGTGGGAAAAAATGACAACTTCAAAAATCTCACCATGCATCTTTCTAAATACCTTGGAATGTCTTCTTTCCAAAAAGGTATCATTTGGGGGGTATTTGTACTTTTCTGGCATGTTAGGGTCTCAAGAAATTAGATAGGCCGTCAGTACTTCAGGTGTGATCAATTTTCAGATATTCGCACCATAGCTTTTGGACTCTATAACTTTCACAAAGGCCAAATAATATCCACCGATTTGGGTTAATTTTACCAAAGATATGTAGCGGTATAAATTTTGGCCAAAATATATGAAGAAAAATTACTAATTTGCAAAATATTATAACAGAAATGAAGAAAAATGCATTTTTTTACAGATTTTTCGGTCTTTTTTCTTTTACGGCGCAAAAAATAAAGAACCCAGCGGTGATTAAATACCACCAAAAGAAAGCTCCATTTGTGTGAAAAAAAGGACAAAAATTTCATATAGATACAGTCAGGGGCGTTGCTAGGGGGTGGCTATTGGGGCTATAGCCCCGAATCTGGGGCCCATAGCCCCGAGTCTCTTTCCGCAGGGTCCCTGCCTAACCAGCGGATTGCAGCTGCTGCGGCAGGCGGACTGGCTGCATGGGAGAGGTGGAGGAGAGGAAAGAAGTGAGCTCTTCACAGCCGGGCCTCTTCAATTTTTGAGCGAGGTGCGGCGAGCAGCAGAGAGATGACATAATCTCTCACTGTCCGTCACAAATCGGCGCTCTTCCGCCCTCACAGCACAGTCATCGTGGAGCTCCACTTTGCAGCCAGACCCCCTTGCTTCAATGTCGGAGGTGCGGCGGGGAGCAGCGAGATGACATCATCTCTCACTGCCAGCCCCGCATCACTGCTCTCCTGCTCTCACTAAAGTAGGTGACAATCTGCAAATGGTGGCAAGAGATGTGGCAAGTGACAATCTGCAAATGGAGGCAGGAGACGTGGCAAGTGACAATCCACCTCTGGTGGCAGGCGACATGGCAAGTGACAATCCACATCTAGTGGCAGGTGACGGTGGCAAGTAAGACGCTGCATCTGGTGGCAGAAGATGTGGCAAGTGACACGCCCAGGACTCCCACTGATTCTGCAGTATGGTGAGTTGAACCACTTCATTATATATTAGAATGTAACAGTAGAAATAATGCACTTCAATCACCCTGACATCATATCAACCATTATGCCATGATGATTGAAGTGCCAACACCAGCCATCGCCCATGAAAAATTGCTCACCACCGGTCCCCCCCCCCGCAGGCATGCAAAAAGGTTGGTGACCGCTGCTATGGGCTCTAGCCCCAGATCTTTTGCAGACCTAGCAACTCCCCTGGATACAGTGTTGCATGGCTGAGTAATTGTCATTCAAAATGTGAGAGCACCAAAAGCTGAAAATTGGTCTGGTTATTAAGGGGGTTTAAGTGCCCAGTTGTCAAGTGGTTAAAGACCCACTAAAGTGAAAAATATTGTATTCTGGCAACTATATGTGATTCATAGGCATGTGCAAAGGGTGGGACTGGTGTCCCTGGGCACACCCTTATCCCTACATGCGATGCTGATTTCCCCTACTTCTTGGGCTTCCCCCTCATGTTGAGCAGGAAGCACTTTCCATTCATTCACTGTCCAGTGCAGCTGAGACTGCAAAGAAAGGCACGTGTGCTTGAGCTTTGGGAGGGGGGGGGCACACCCTAATGCAATAAACATTATTTATATGGTTCAAACAGTTTTTTTCTAACAGATAAAATGTTATTCCTGAACTTACATAACAATTGAAATCCACAAATGTCTTTATTGGATGCAGAAAGCTATGGTAATACAACACAGGTCATATACACAAATACAATAGCATTTTCTATATTTTGACAACGCAGCTAGTAAGGAGACAGTTGCTTTCACAGATGGCACTTTTCTCTGTCTCCAAGCACTGGCCTGAGAAAGCGTCTCATAAGGAATTCAGGGGGGGGGGGGGCATTCCAGCTAAAAATGTTCCATGCAAGTGCTTGGAGATAGAGAAAAGTGGTGTCTGTCAAAGCAAACATCTCCTCGGTGGCTACGTTGTCAGATGGCTATGGAGAGAAGAGGGTTGTCTTGTCTGACCTAACAGCTAACCTTAGTTATCACACACTGTAGAAATATGGAACTAGGTATTACATGTACCCCAGGGAACAGAACATATTAGTAAATATTAGAGATGCACGATTAATCATTAGAAAACCGCAATCTCTTTTCAACCCCACTCACGATCTTAATCCTGCATTTCCATGATTCATGTAACAAGTACAGAGCACTTCTCTGCTCACAGCTGACAGCTGTCAAAAAAAAAAAAAAAAGCTGACAATGTTTATCACAACATTGCTCAAGCTGAGATAAAAAGAAACATTTTATAATTTGGTTGTTTTAGATCAAAGAGATAAACCTCCATCTGTAAATTAGGTCAGTTTATCCACTTAAAGCAGAACTTACCTTACACAGCCCACTTCCTGTTTCTTGTCTGGAAAAAAGCCTAGGCCTGTGACATCATGCTGCCCACAGTTAAAATGACTGTAGCCAGACTCAGTGGGGGAAGATTTCTGCAGCATATTTGGCAAGTACAGAATCACAGTGTATATATATAATAATATGCAAAGTGGTTGGAGGGAAGCTTCAGAATGGCAAAGATCTTTTTATTACAAATTATGTAAGCAGACTGCAGTTCCTCTTTAAAGACTAAAGCCTCGTACACATGATCGGATTTTCGGCAGGGAGTGGTGTGATGACAGACTGTTTGCCTAAAATCCCACCGTTAGTACGCTCCATCAGACAATCGTTGTCCAACTTTCCGCCAACAACTGTTGGATAGCAGGCCTATAAATTTTCGGCGGACAGCGGTCTGTTGTCAGATTTTTGTATCGTCTGTACACAAGCCCGTCACACAAAAGTCCAAAGTACAACACTCATGCTCGGAATCAATGCTCACCAAACGTGACATTAGCAGAAGGTGCCCAAAGGGTGGCGCTCCAGAGCTGAAATTCCACGTAGTACATCACTACGTTTGTGTTTGTTGGCCGACAATTGTGTGCCGTTTGTATGCAAGACAAGTTCGCGGCACACGCCCTTCAGACAAAAGTCTGGCACTTTGTCCGCCAACAATCCGATCGTGTGTACGAGGCTTTAGTCTTTTTCTGACACTTTTTGCTTACAAGTTAAAATCAGTATTTTTTGCTAGAAAATAACTTAGAACCCCAAACATTATATATATATTTTAGCAGAGACCCTAGAGAATAAAATGACGGCCGTTGCAATATTTTATGTCACACTGTATTTGCGTAGCGGTCTTTCAAACGCAATTTTTTGGGAAAAAATACACTGTAATGAACTAAACAGTAAAGTTAGCCCAATTTTTTTGTATAATTTGAAAGATGATATTACACTGAGAATCATGAAAGAATCTTCATCTTTATTCTAAGCAAAAAAAAAATGTGATTCTCATTTTATCCAGAATCGTGCAGCTCTTATAAATATGGAAGTGAAAAATGTTAAAAACTGTTAGCTTGATTTGTTCGTCATTTACTTTAAATAAAATCTAAAACTACATGCCCTATCTACAGGCTGTTGTAATTTTACTGCAGCACAAAAAGCACTGTCACTCTGTTATAGGAAGTGAAATATCAACTTAAAATGATACTAAAGCATTATTTTATTTTTTTAAGAACAAGCATTTTATACTTACCTGCTCTGTTGCAGTGGTTTTGCAAAGAGCAGCCCCGATCCTCCTCTTCACAGGTCCCCCTGCCAGCGCTCCTGGCTCCTCCTCCTGCCAAGTGCCCCCATAGCATGCCGTTTGCTATGGGGCACTCGTGTGTGCTTACTCCCGAGCCCCGCTCTGTATTTCCATAAGACTCACAGAACAGGGTTCACCGACCCCCCCCCCCTTTTTCACTGGCTCTGATTGACAGCAGCAGGAGCCAATGGCTCCCGATGCTGCCTCTCAGCGAATGAGGATGCAGAGACCTGGGACAGCAACCACTCTTGTACACATCGCTGAATCGAGCTCAGGTAAGTATTGGGGGGGGGGGTTGCATACCGAAAGTTTGAATAGAATGCTTGAAGGGAAAAAACAGGTAATAAAGCTATGTTACAGGGAGAGTCAAAAAATCACAAACTGCTGTGTTAATATATCTGATAAAATTCAGCAAACATCATTTTTGCTTTTGACAAAAGTTCTTCTTGAATTTTTTACACTGCTAAAATGACCATTGGAAAATTATTGCCTGCTTAGAACAACACTGACGCTTGATTCCTTCAGGTTTTAATTTTGCCAAAAAGACCTACAAGTACTAATGAGCCTTTGCTGTATATATTCTGAGGCTTTGGTTTAGCACCCTAAATTTCTGTTTATGTCACATCCATTGCCACTTGTCCATCAATCACTGGGATATTTTCTTTTATCATGCAGCTGCAGCCAGCAGCTCATCATCTCGAGCCCATCAATCAACGTGTCCAAACCACAACAGCTCTGCAAAATGCTGAAACTGCTGTATCTAAGGTGCTTTTATATTAGAATGTGTTTTCATGGCTTGCCAGGACTGGAAAAGGAAACTACAAACACACATCTGTGACCTCTGCTTCAGCCATTATTCACTTGCTTTGATAGATTATGCCGGACAGCTGTTTTTTCCCTCCATTCATAGCAAAATGCACGGCCTAATCCAGAGGTAGAAATAGATGTATGAATGCGGCCAGCATTGCTACAGAGATTGAAGGGGTGGGGGGTCAGCCTATCAGTGCTCAGACCATACGCCGTACATTGCATCAAATTGGTCTGCATGGCTAATAAATAAAAAACCCAAAAAAGGGTTAACGCTGCGCTAGAAAAGTGTATATTGAAGAGTGAGTTGTAAAAGCCGCCAGCACTAAAAGTCTAATACTAAACTCAAATACATCAAAAAACAAAAAATAAGTGCATCGCTGAAACTAAATATGAAATATATATCATACTGAAAATAACCATAAGGAGTGATTAACCCACCAATGATAAATTGAATAAAGAAAAATATAAAAAGTAAAAAGGAAATTTAAAAAAATCTCCCATAGAAGACTAAGACAGATACGTAATGAGGGATTGGCCAATCCCCAGACGACGTCCTATCGTGACGAAATGCGTAGGGAGGAGCCTGTGACGCTGACGTCATTACGTTTTTCTTTGTGATTGATGGGACATACACAGTAAGCAGGTGGAAGCTCGTGGAGACGCCGCGATCCTCATGTTTGGCTACATGCTTTTAATGGATGAAGATTCTTGTAAGTGCAATCTTTTAGCTCAATAAACCACATTATATTGCAATTTTACACTATGGGAGCCTTTCTTGTTTTTGTCTTTTAAGTACCACGTTTTCAACTGTGAATATCGGCATAGGTTTGTGGGTGACCTGATAATTTCCCAAATGTCTGGTGAGACCACTGTTATGGTGGTCACCTCAAGCTGGTAAGGAGCCTCATATCTCACTTGGGTGTGAATTACTCTGGATTCTGGACTCACCTATGTCACATTTCCTCTGAACATATGCACTCTGGTCTCCAATTCACTTTGTTTATGGACTTTTTGAGTTTTTTGCATTGTTTGTAACTGGGACTTGATTCACCTCCTTATATAAATTTTTTTTTTAATTTTTCACTTGTTGTATATGGTGAGATATCTGTCTTAGTCTTCTATGGGAGATTTTTTAAAATTTTCTTTTTACTTTTTATATTTTTCTTTATTCAATTTATCATTGGTGGGTTAATCACTCCTTATGGTTATTTTCAGTATGATATATATTTCATATTTAGTTTCAGCGCTGCACTTATTTTTTGTTTTTTGGTCTGCATGGCTGTCGTCCCAGAAGGAAGCCTCTTCTAAAGAGGATGCACAATAAAGCCCGCAAACAGTTTGCTGAAGACAAGCAGACTAAGGACATGGATTACTGGAACCATGTCCTGTGGTCTGATGAGACCAAAATAAACTTATTTGGTTCAGATGGTGTCAAGCGTGTGTGGCGGCAACCAGGTGAGGAGTACAAAGACAAGTGTGTCTTGCCTACAGTCAAGCATGGTGTTGGGAGTGTCATGGTCTGGGGCTGCATGAGTGCTGCCGGCACTGGGGAGCTACAGTTCATTGAGGGAACCATGAATGCCAACATGTACTGTGACATACTGAAGCAGAGCAGGATCCCCTCCCTTCAGAGACTGGGCTGCAGGGCAGTATTCCAACATAACGACCCCAAACACCCCTCCAAGATGACCACTGCCTTGCTAAAGAAGCTGAGGGTAAAGGTGATGGACTGGCCAAGCATGTCTCCAGACCTAATCCCTATTGAGCATTCATGGGGCATCCTCAAACTGAAGGTGGAGGAGTAGAAAAGGACTCCAGTGGCAACCTGTGAAGCTCTGGTGAACTCCATGCCCAAGAGGGTTAAGGCAGTGCTGGAAAATACAAAATGTTGACTGCACTAATCCCTATCATATATTCCTAAATACACCACTTAAACCGAGTGATTAATTAATTAAATTATCTTATGTGCAATATGCTAGTGCCTATGTAACATACCGTATTTATCGGCATATAACACGCACTTTTTTCCCCTGAAAATCAGGGGAAAATCGTGGGTGCGTGTTATAGGCCGATCCCCGCCGATTTCTGTGTCATCGGAGCGATCGCGGCAATTGCCGCGGTCGCCGCCGACATACACAGCCGTGGGTACATTCAAAAATGGCGCCGAGACTGCAGGGAGCCGAGATACACATACTCGAGTGTTCTCTGCTTTTTCCGGCGCCGCCGTCACGCCCAGTCCCGCCCCTGGACCTGTGTTATGTCCATCATAGGGCGGGACTGGGCGTGACTGTCAGCGGCGCCGAAAAAAGCCGAGAACACTCGGGTATGTGTATCTCTGCTCTTGACGGATCCGAGATACACATACCCGAGTGTTCTCGGCTTTTTTCGGCGCCGCTGACAGTCACGCCCAGTCCCGCCCTATGATGGACATAACACAGGTCCAGGGGCGGGACTGGGCGTGACGGCGGCGCCGGAAAAAGCCGAGAACACTCGTGTATGTGTATCTCGGCTCCCTGCAGTCTCGGCGCCATTTTTTGAATCTACACTGAGTGCACAAAGCTGCACTGACATGGCTGGACTGGGGCAGACCTGCACGAACGAAGCTGCACTGGGGCAAGGCTGCATTGGGGCAAGGCTGCACTGAGGCAAGGCTGCACTGGGGCAAAGCTGCACTGACAAGGCTGCACTGGGGCAAAGCTGCACTGACAAGGCTGCACTGACAAAGCTGCACTGATGAGACTGCACTGGGGCAAGGCTGCACTGACACTGAAAAAGCTGCAGATAGACAGATAAGGCTGCATTGATGGGCATTGTAATGTAAGTTTTTTTTCCTTAAACTTCCCTCCTAAAAATGTTTTTTCCTTAAAATTCTCTCCTAAACTTGGGGTGCGTGTTATACGCCGGCGCGTGTTATACGCCGATAAATACGGTATATGCAATCATCAAACATTAAATAATATACTGAATGGTCGAATCAATATTATAAGTGAATCAATCAAAAAATGTGACAAAAATAAAATTGCCAGAAATGAATAATAAATCAATAAGTGTCCAGTACATTAATAGGTGATAATAAATCAATAAGTGTCCAATATTGTTGCTGGCTTAAATGTGCCCGCTAGTTTAATCAATCTCAATAAAATTTCTCCTCTGATTAAACTTTTCCTGTGCACTCTTATCCCACATTCGTTATTCCGTGTGACTAATCCACCAATTCAGTGACAGCACCACCACCGAGCGATAGCGAGGCTTGGGACGCACTCCGGGCAGAGGAGATACACGGGGGACACAGCGATTTCTCTACCCATCCAAAATGCTGGAATAGTTTGGTGCCGACTTATGGGCACAGGAAAATGTGAGATTTGAGTCTCTCTTTTTTAACCTTTTAAAAATAAACAGTACTTACATATTGCGCAATGATCATTGTTCATTTTTTATGAGGACGGATACCTCTTGTACCTATTTCATTGGGAGTAGCCTATATCAACATCTTGAGTAGAGTGGTTATCCCTCTTAATGAACCAAAGGCGTGTTTTTACGGATATCTGGTGAGTGGCCAATCCATATGGTGGTGGTGCTGTCACTGAATTGGTGGATTAGTCACACGGAATCACGGATGTGGGATAAGAGTGCACAGGAAAAGTTTAATCACAGAGGAGAATTTTTTTTTAGATTGATTAAACTAGTGGGCACATTTAAACCAGCAACGATATTGGACACTTATTGATTTATCATCACTGGACCCTTATTGATTTATTATCACCTATTAATGTACTGGACACTTATTGATTTATTATTTTCTGGCAATTTTATTTTTGTCACATTTTTTGATTGACTCACTTATAATATTTATTGAACCATTTAGTATTTTATTTAATGTTTGATGATTGCATATATGTTACATAGGCACTAGCATATTGCACATAAGATAATTTAATTAATTAATCACTCGGTGGCATATTTAAGTGGTGTATTTAGGAATATATGATAGGGGTTAGCGCAGTGAACTTTTTGTGTTTAGCATTATTTTTCTTTTCCACCAAAAGGTGGAACGTTTTTTTTGACTGCAGCAAACAAAACAATTTTTTCACAATAGTTAAATTTTTTTTTTTTAATAGATTTTGTTGTGCCAGTAGCACATATATTTGATTCAGTGCTGGAAAATAATGGTGGCCACACAAAATATTGACATTTTGGGCCCAATTCGGATATTTTCACTTAGGGGTGTACTCACTTTTGTTGTCAGTGGTTTACACGTGAATGGCTGTGTGTTGAGTTATTTTGAGGGACAGCAAATTTACACTGTTATACAAGCTGTACACCCACTACTTTACATTGTAGCGAAGTGTAATTTCTTAAGTGTCACATGAAAAGGTATAATATTTACAAAAATGTGAGGGATGTACTCACTTTTTTGAGATACTGTATGTATTTCAAATGTTTATATAGCTAAAGTCCAATTTTAATCCCTAAGGGCTGATTGTTGTAGATCAATTAACTTAATCACAATATTGAAAATCTACTGTCTATCAGCTCACTTTAAAAATAATGTCATGGAAAAAGATCTCATGAGGTTTTTTTTTTTTTTTTAACAGAAGGAATGTTTATTAAGATAAATCATCAGGTTACATGTGAATAACAGCAGGTGTCACATTAGACAACAATGTTAAAGTCTATAAGGTACCCTCAGAACACGTTAAGTTCATCCAACAGGGGTTTCACTTGGACAAAACGAAAGATAAAGGAGCCTTCTTAGGCTTGTCTCATAACAAGTGGAGTGGGGATAATTACTACGCTAAACCCAAAAGTGGTTCGTATGTCAAGCAGCTGCATAAAAATGTGACAAACATATATAGAATCGGAAAGGTAAATATTGCAGCGCTAACCAAGCAAATACATAAGTGAAAGGCGTGGTGGAGAAAAATAATGCAACAAATCAGATATATAAAGTGTCCAATAAATGTACATAAACTCAGTGAATGAGTAACCAAACACCAGGGGGCCCTGGAAAATGTGAAAAAATATATATACAGGTGTGTGGGTTATAAGCCAATAAAGGCTGATCTTCTAGTGAAGAGTGGTGAAGACCCGAACACTGTTAGATATGGTGGACATCAAAGATATTGCATCATCAATAATAAAGAAGTGCGTGTGCCCTTACCAGAACGGGTGGACTCCTATGTCAGCGACATGTAGTAATACAGACATGGTGCCACAAATGGCCAAAGTATGGTGCTCAGCAGGGTCCAGGACTTCCGGGGTGGGATCCAGAAAAGAGACGGAAAACCTCAAAATGGACCTCCAAACCTTGGTGCATCAAACTGGATCTTGATGGTAGGATCAACAGGACTCCGGAGCCACTCTCAGCGAAGCATTATGTGGAAAAAGAAAATGCTTCCACATGGTGTAGATCAAAAAAGATGGTATTTTATTTCTAAAAACCAGCATACAAGTATAAAAGTGATCACAAAAATAAAAACTGGGCAATGTGGAGAGCGATAAGCCTCGCTCTCCACAACCTAAAGTACATCCAGGGGAGAAGCCTGAATCTATTCTTCAGCTCGCCGAAGGAGAGTAAACCCCCCTCAGGCATGATATCACGCAGCGTTCTCACTCCATGTCAGGCCCACAGCTGTGGATCAGGCACAGTCCCCAGGTGAGACAGAGCTGAATTACCCCATAGGGGGGTATAAGGAGAGAATGTCTGAGGCTCAGCCAGAAGCCTCGAAACCTGCCTCCACACTAGCACCTTGGTTCTCATGGGGGTGGTCGTTTGTGTACTGGATCTAGGCCCCCAATATATCAGGTTGCTAAGTTCAGAATAGGACCCCAGTATGGCCGCCTCTAGGTTCACCGACAGATTAGATTGATCCTGGGCAAATCACCACCTCACCGACACCAGAACAGCCGCCCAATAATATTTCTTAAAATGGGGCAATGCCAGGCCCCCCTCCGACAATGAAAGTTGGAACTTGGATCTAGCCACCCTTGGGACTGACCCCTGCCATACAAAGGCGCTAAAATCTTGGTCAAGCTTAGTAAAAAAATAATTAGTTATACTAATGGGGGTGTGACTAAACACATATAGAACTTAGGGAGGGAGGACATTTTAATTAAATATATTATACCCACTGGCTTAAGTGGCAAATTTTTCCAGATTGAACATTTCTGAAGGAATCGCTGTAGAACCGGATGAACATTGGCCTCATTGTAACTCAGTAGATGTCTATGGATCTGGATACCTAAATATTTAAAGCTGTCTACCCACTGGAGAGGGGCAGGTAGTTCAGGGGGAGGTCCCGTCTGATTTAAGCAAATAGCATTGATTTGTCCCAGTTGATTTTAACACCAGAAAATCTACCAAAGGAGTCAATAAGTGCCAGGTCAGCTTTAAAGGATTGGCAGGGGTCATTAAGCTAGAGGAGGGTATCGTCCGCATACATTGACACTCTTTCAATAATGGGGTGCACCGATATACCAGTGACTATAGGGGAAGATCGGAGCAGCATTGCCAATGGCTCAATAGCGAGAGCAAATAGGTCGAGAGGTGGCAGCCCTGTCTAGTGCCTTGGTGGAGTGGGAACGATACACAGAGAAGGGCATTCGTCCAAACCCTGGCCGTCGGGTTGAAATATAACAGCCGCAACCATTATATAAAAATTCAACCAAAACCAAATCTACGCATTACATTCCATAAATAGTCCCACTCCACTGACTCAAATGCCTTTTCAGCAACCAGGGAGGCCACCACCTCCTACCCCCCCCCCCCCAGCCACCCGATCAATCACCGTGAACAACCTTCTTAAATTAATATCGGTGCCCTTGCCTGGCATAAAGCCTGTCTGATCCCCATGTATCAGGGAAAGTATCACTGCATTGAGACGGTTAGCTAGTATCTGTAGGTCTGTATGATGAGCAGGGTTCCGGGTCTTTCCCTGGCTTGGGAATGACTACAATAACAGCCCTTAACATAGAAGGTGGTAACATAGAGTCCTTAAGGGACATCAGTAAAGTCTCCCTAAATTTGGATGCCAGTGAGGCACAATGGGTCTTGAAGAATTCGGCCGGGAGGCCGTACTCTCCAGGAGTCTTACCCGCTTGCATGGACGCCACAGCCATCTGAGTTTCTTTCAGTGTGAGTGGGGCGTCCAGTTTTAAGCGGCCTGCTCAGACAAAACGGGGAAGTCAATCGTGTCCAGAAAGGAGTGGAGTGGAACACAGATCCTCATAGTAGGAAGCGAAGCAGGAGTTGTCTGACAACAATCTCCCAGTTCTATCCCTAATATTAGCGATGTGAGCAGAAATTGTTTGTTCCCTGGAAAGCCATGCAAGCAGGTGCCCCGTCTTCTCCCCCTGTTCAAACACTCTCTGCAATTTTTAGAGTAATTGTTTTTGGGCTGCCGAAAGCCTAAGGAGCTGAACCTCCCTCAGAGCTGCAAACAAATCCAACCTCTGACTCTCCTCCCCAGTCATTACATATCGTGCTTCCAGCATCTGGGCGTTGGCTTCAGCTTGGGTGAGTGAGGCCCAGGAACACCAGCGTGCCGAGCCAATAGCAGATTGGTACTGCCTTCTTATACAGTAGGGCAAAAAAGTATTTAGTCACCAGGCTGGGAAGACTGAATCTGCAATAGGCAAGCAGCTTGGTGTGAAGAAATCAACTGTGGGAGCAATAATTAGAAAATGGAAGACCACTGATAATCTCCCTCGATCTGGGGCTCCACGCAATATCTCACCCCGTGGGGTCAAAATGATTATAAGAGTGGTGAGCAAGAGAGCATTTGGATGATCCAGAAGAGGATTGGGAGAATGTCATATGGTCAGATGAAACCAAACTAGAACTGCTTGGTAGAAACACAACTCGTCATGTTTGGAGGAGAGAGAATGCTGAGTTGCAACCAAAGAACACCATACCTACTGTGAAGCATGGGGGTGGCAACATCATGCTTTGGGGCTGTTTCTCTGCAAAGGGAACAGGACGACTGATCCATGTACATGAAAGAATGAATGGGGCCATGTATCGTGAGATTTTGAGTGCAAACCTTCTCCCATCAGTAAGGGCATTGAAGATGAAACGTGGCTGGGTCTTTCAGCATGACAATGATCCCAAAAACACCGCCTGGGCAATGAAGGAGTGGCTTCGTAAGAAGCATTATAAGGTCCTGGAGTGGCCTATCCAGTCTTCAGATCTCAACCCCATAGAAAACCTTTGGAGGGAGTTGAAAGTCCGTGTTGCCCAGCAACAGCCCTAAAACATCATTGCTCTAGAGGAGATCTGCATGGAGGAATGGGCCAACATACCAGCAACAGTGTGTGACAACCTTGTGAAGACTTACAGAAAACATTTGACCTCTGTCATTGCCAACAAAGGATATATAGCAAAGTATTGAGATGAACTTTTGATATTGACAAAATACTTATTTTCAACCATAATTTGCAAATTCTTTCAAAATTCAGACAATGTGATTGTCTGGATTTGTTTCCACATTTTGTCTCTCATAGTTGAGGTATACCTATGATGACAATTACAGGCCTCTCTCATCTTTTTAAGTGGGAGAACTTGCACAATTGGTGGCTGACTAAATACTTTTTTGCCCCGCTGTATAAGTTTTGAAACCTTCCCAACGACCCAAAGAGGGGTGCCGAAGAGGGTCCAGAGGCCCAATACAACAAAATGGCTGATGCTACCATTGGCTCAACCCGCTCATCTGAGACCCAGTATCTCGAAAGACACCACAAGCAGTTAGGTGGGGTTACTGTAATTTGTAACGTCAGGAGGATGGGGGCATGGTCCGAGATACCTCTAGAGAGGACAGACACCTCCCGGACCTTAGCCAGAATGGGGCTGCTGACATACCTAAGGTCGATACGTGACATAGCTACGTGTGTGGTAGAACTGCATGTGTATCCTCTAGCCCTGGGGTATTTCCACCTCCAAACGTCCGTGAGGCCAAAGGTAGCCGCCCAATGGGAGAGTGGAGAGTCTGTGGCCGTGTCAGGAGTCGTTTTGTCCATAGTGGGACAAGGGACCATGTTGAAGTCCCCAGCCAAGACCACCGCAGCAGTCGGGTAGGCCACTACCAGCTGGGTTATCTTGGTGAGAAGACCAACTGTGGCTGGAGGGGGGTTATACAAGCCCACCAATATTAAAGGCATGCCATCAACAACAGCGCGCAGTACTACGTATTTGCCCTCTGCACCTTTAGTACAAAAGCTAAGGATTTTCAAATCAGAATGCTAACCCCCTGGCATTAGTGGTATAAGTGGTGTGATAGTAATGTCCCAGACATTGCACATTTGCAGTATGCAAATGTCTGGGCAATAATTTTTAAAGAATTTGAAAACTAGGGCCCATTTAATTTTGGAGTTCAGCCCCCGGACATTCCATGAGATTAGTGTCAATGGGGCCATGGAGAAAGGGAGAGAGGCATGAGAGAAGATCCAGTCATCGCATCCGAATCCCTAGGCAGGGTCACAAAAGGGAAAAGCCACCATGGGAATATAAATGGCGGTGGCAGTCCTGGCTGCAACACCCGTCTACCACATAGGTCCAAGATTCCTTCAAAAACCAAGTTAGAACATAAAGAAAATAAAACAGTAAATCTATCCCCAACCCCCCACCTTGTACATTCACCCCAACTCCAATGTACTTGGATCCCCAAAGCAAACATGGTTACAAACCACTTAGGGTCCTGAATAGTAGTCAAGTAGGTGAGTCTAACCCGGGCACAAAGTGCATAGGGGTACTGCGGAGATGCAGCCAACGGGGCAGAGGATTAGTATCACCCGGCAAAGCCAGGGGGCATAAACTTAAACGTTCGTTGTCCAGTGTAGAACTTGGGATCCCAGTCAAAGGTAGTTGCAAGTAAAAGGTTTATGGAATCATCTAGGCTAGGGCAGTGGCAGAGTTGGAAATCCATAGTGTACAGCACATTGGCAGTGTAGGTGAAAGGTACATCCAACATATAGGCTGCATAGGAGAAAATGAGTTCAATGCTGGCAATGGGGAGACCTGTCATACTCTGGCAGCTCCAGGACCTAGGATAAGGTGACCAGACGTCCCCGGTTTCCGGGGACAGTCCCCGGTCTGAGGAAACTGTCCCCGGAGAAAGTTTGTCCCCGGTTTTGTCCCCACTTTGCAGGGCCGGGAACATCTGGTCACCAGACATCCTAAGTCTCCGCGAGGTGCGGAAGTGTTCTGCATTTGGGCTGCGGCTCCCGGACACACACCAGTTGCAGCCACCCTAACTGATCACTGGTTGCTAGGGCCGCCCCGCCTGGCGTCTAACAACCAATGATGTCACACACACAGAGACTCTCAGAGCGAGGCCGTGTCAGTGTTGCTCTGGCTCCGCCCACCTTTTCCTCTTCTGCGGCTCCCGCGGTCCGCCACCCGGCGGCCTAATGCAGATATAGGAAAGGTCTCTGGCTGGGAAGAGAGAAAGATCATGGAACCATGGGGGATGATGGCAGCGGCATCTGCACTGGCCACCTCTCTCCCCGGGAGTTACAGTCTCAGCCTCGCCCTCAGTCTACATTCCTGCCGTGGAGGACAGGAGGTGCTGAACTTAGAGAGCTGGAGGCGGTGCACTGCAGCATGGACAGGTCTCAAAGCTGTCAGACTCTGTGCAGCACAGCAGCAGGTCAGTGTGTGATCACCAGGCCAGCCGTTTAGTCACACTGCTTTAATGTATACCAAGCAGGCTGAGTGTTCCTGCCCAGTGCCCTTCCACCAGGTGCTATTCCCTAACCTATATCTACTTACCCTGATTTCTATAGTGAGTGCACACTGATATCTGTACACTGAGTGCCACTTGGTGTACAGATATGACAGATATCAGTGTCAGAGGTACTAGCATCCCGTGTACAGAGATCAGTGTTATATATATTGGGAATAGCACTTAGTGACTACTATTCCCTACATATAACACTGACATCCGTACATGGAGTGCACATCCACTCCACTCCATGTACAGATGTCAGTGTTATATGTAGGGAATAGCACTCAGTGTACAGATATCCAGGGGCGGACTGACCGTTTGGACACCCGGGCACTGCTCAAGGGTCCGGGGAACAGTGGCGGTGCGTCCATAAGGGCGCATGGACGCCGCCCCCTCTCTGACCAATGGATAGATTCATGCATTGCATGAATCTATCCATGGCCGCCACTCCCCCCCCACCCATTCAGATGCCCAACCCCTTTTCGGGGGTGTTTTTGAAGCACCTGATTAGAGCCCCAGGCTCTAATAGGCTTCAAAATAGGTGAACTGCGAGCGTCATGCTTGGTGCTCGCAGTTCACCCAGGTGTGTTAGGAAAGGGAATGAATATTCCCTTTCCTAACACTAAACCGCCTCTCCACCAATCAGGTGCTGGGTCTGTTACCCGTCACCTGATTGGCAGAAATGACAGGCGCCACTATTGGACGCCTATCAGGAGGAGAGGACGGGAGATGAGGACGGGAGGAGACGCATGAATGACCCCGCTCCTCACCATAACCCGCTGCCCCACCGAGACAGGGTAAGTGCTGAGCAGACGGTGAGCAGGTGGGGGGGTCACACTGGTGGCATTCGATGGCACACTGGCAGCATTTGATGGGCACAGTGGCAGCATTTGAATTTGATGGGCACAATGGCAGCATTTGATGGGCACAGTGGCAGCATTTGATGGGCACAGTGGCAGCATTTGATGGGCAAACTGGAAGCATTTGATGGCACAGTGGCAGCATTTGATGGGCACAGTGGCAGCATTTGAATTTGATGGGCACAATGGCAGCATTTGATGGGCACAGTGGCAGCATTTGATGGGCACAGTGGCAGCATTTGATGGGCACAGTTGCAGCATTTGAATTTGATGGGCACAATGGCAGCATTTGATGGGCACAGTGGCAGCATTTGATGGGCACAGTGGCAGCATTTTATGGGCACAGTGGCAGCATTTGATGGGCACAGTGGAAGCATTTGATGGGGCACAGTGGCAGCATTTATTGGGCACAGTGGCAGCATTTGATGAGCACAGTGGCAGCATTTGATGGGCACAGTGGCAGCATTTAATGGGCACAGTGGCAGCATTTGATGGGCACAGTGGCAGCATTTGATGGGCACAGTGGCAGCATTTGATGGGGCACAGTGGCAGCATTTGATGAGCACACTGGAAGCGTTTGATGGCACAGTGGCAGCGTTTGATGGCACAGTGGCTGCGTTTTATGGCACAGTGGCAGCGTTTGATGGGCACAATCAAAGTTTTTTTTTTCCTGAATTTTTCAGTTTGTTTGTGCCCCCCAAAAACATTGAGCACCAGCCACCACTGGTCCGGGACCAGTAGGGGCCCCATAAGAGGCTCCTGTCCCAGGCTTCACTCACCCTTGGAGGGAACAGTCTGCACAGCTGAGGACAGTGTACACACTTGGGGTGCACAGGTCCTCCACAGGTGAGGGAGCTTGTCCACAGTCCTATGCTGTGTACTGGGACAGCTCTGCCCATGTTCCATCCTCTCCAAGCCTGAACATTGGGACTATGTGGCAGGGGAAAGCCTCTTCTATGCCTGAGCTGGGGGCACACAGCACTGCCCACTACCAAGAACGACTGAGCACTGCACTCCACAGTAAGTGCCCCACCACTGAGAATACCCATTTCCCACCCTCTCTCTCTCTCACCCCTCCCCCCTCTTACCCCCTCTCTCTCTCTTTCACTCCTCCTCTCTCTCACTCACTTCTCTAACACCTTCCCTCTCTCTCATCCCCCTCTCTATCACCCTCCCCCTATCTCTCTCTCCATCCACCACCCTCTCTCTCTGAGCCCCTCTCTCTCTCTCTCAGGCCTCCCTCTCTCTCAGTCCCACTTCTCTCCCTCTCAGCCCTCCTACCTGTTTCAAGCAGAAACATTGCACATACTGACTCATACCACCATGACCATATCAAATTACTGAAGTGCTTATGGTGGTTAGAGTGCTCCTTTAATATCCCTCAGAAGAAGTAAACCTCTGTATACTGATTCCATTTCATTTGATCATCTCTAGTTGTGTTAAATTGAGTTTGCAACCTCCCTGAAATTATTTTTGCAGGTTAGAATGTCTGACACCCATCTCTATATTTGCCAGGGCTGTGAAATATCCAGTGTGGCGGCGCCCCCCCCCCCATCCTCCATTAAGTTCTGCTGGGGTTTGGTCTGTCTCGGATGGGGAGGGGCGAGCGCTGCCAGATTATACAGAGTTGGGATATCCCGCTTACCTAGCTGTCAGAAGAAGTCCTGCCTCCTTAGCCAGCTCCTATGATAGGCAGCACACTGGTGACATCTATCATAGGAGGTGGGACTTCGTCTGAGGACAGCGGCTGCTCGGGGTAAACAGGAGATCCCCGCTCTACATAATTCAACTTCTCTCCTCTAGGTAAGGCTGATCTGATGGGCACTGAACAGGCTGAGCTGATGGGCACTGAGCAGGCTGAGCTGATGGGCACTGAGCAGGCTGAGCTGATGGGCACTGAGCAGGCTTAGCTGATGGGCACTGAGCAGGCTGAGCTGATGGGCACTGAGCAGGCTGAGCTGATGGGCACTGAGCAGGCTGAGCTGATGGGCACTGAGCAGGCTGAGCTGATGGGCACTGAGCAGGCTGAGCTGATGGGCACTGAGCAGGCTGAGCTGATGGGCACTGAGCAGGCTTAGCTGATGGGCACTGAGCAGGCTGAGCTGATGGGCACTGAGCAGGCTGAGCTGATGGGCACTGAGCAGGCTAATCTGATGGGCACTGAGCAGGCTGATCTGATGGGCACTGAATAGGCTGAGCTGATTGACACTGAACAGGCTGCATTAATGGGCACTGAACAGGCTGATCTGATGGTCACTGAACAGGCTGATCTGATGGTCACTGAACAGGCTGATCTGATGGTCACTGAACAGGCTGATCTGATGGTCACTGAACAGGCTGATCTGATGGGCACTGAACAGGCTACATTGATGGGCACTGAACAGGCTGCATTGATGGGCACTGAACAGGCTGCATTGATGGGCACTGAACAGGCTGCATTGATGGGCACTGAACAAGCTGATCTGATGGGCACTGAACAGGCTGCATTGATGGGCACTGAACAGGCTGCATTGATGGGCACTGAACAGGCTGCATTGATGGGTACTGAATAGATTGAGCTGATGGGCACTGAACACGCTGCATTAATGGGCACTGGTGATTATAATACAATCTTCAACTGTGCTTTAAAATGCATGGTTTTCCCTTTTGTGAACCAGAACATAATGATGTTATGCGGTTGGGCTGGTATAATAATGCTATGGGGCTGGTATGAAATGATTTCCAGAAATAACGTATATATCATACAATCATTCCTTAAACACATACCACATACACTGCATATATCATTTGAGGAAAATATGCTTATAAAATAGTTTACTATTTGCCAATAAAAAAAAAAAAAAAAATGTCCCCGGATTTCATTTTAAAAATCTGGTCACCTTAACCTAGGAATGTCCTCTGCCATCAGGCGGCATGGGGGCCCATCCCATAATGGCAGCAGGAGCACACATGTGAATGTTCAATGGCACCCCCACCTCCATAGACTCCCGTTTTCCAAATAGGAGGCCCGCATGCGGACCAAACATGTTGTCAGGCCCGCCCAACCCAGCCCAGCCTAGAGAACAGAAAATGAACCTGTCCAGCAGTACTCACACGGCATATCCCCAACAAGGGATCCCGAAATCCCGACTTCATATGCGGGGTAGGGTATTGATCCATTGTGCAGCTTACTCAGGCAAGGTAAAAAAGCAGACGGTTTCTCCATTGACCATCCTCAAACATGCAGGGAACAACATTCTGTACTTGATTTTCCGGGAGCAGAGGGAAAGCTTGACCGTGTCAAAGGATTTTTCGGAGCTTCTGGGTGTCGACTGAGAAGTCCAGGAAGAACATAAGTCGGGCTGCTTCATGGCGGATGGAATACATTTTCTGAGCTTCCCTAAGAATCAGGTCGTGTTCTCTAAAGTTCATCAACCTGAAAATGAACGTGCGGGAAGGTGCACCCGGGGGATCATGAGTAGGTGGCATTCTACAGGCCCTCTCCACTACAAATTGAGAAGGGGAGGGCGTGCGGAGAAGGCGCTCAGTGAAGGCCGGTGTATCAGTGCACTCTGTCCCTTCAGGCAAGCCGATGATCCGGAGATTGTTACGCTGGTTGGGATTCACGGCTTCTTCCACCCTAGACTCCAGGGGCTACAGTCTCACCTGGATCATATGCAGGGTAGCAGTGTGGTCCCGCACTGAGTCTGCAGTGTCTCCCATGTGACGTTCGACCTCGTCCATCTGATGGCGGATCTTGTCATAGTCCTTCCTCAAGAGACCCATCTTGAGCTGCAGGGAGTCAATTTTAGACGAGAGGGCAGTTTGCCATCTGTTAATTGCCTGCATTAGGGCCGAGAAGTTGGCTTGCTCCGTGAGGGCCGTTCAGCCTCCGATGTTTATGTCGCCATGTTGGAAGTCTTCTCCATGTGAGCAGCCAAGCCGCAGGTTTAGCTGGAGCTCCCCCGCGCTGCTGCGGTCGGGTCCCCCGGTTGGTTTTTGCGCTTCAAGACCATCTACCTGGGTATTCAGATGAACTCATGAGTAGAATTGCATGGGTCAGGGTACATGTACAGGATAATATCCCCTCCGTGGCTGCAGAGCTCTGCACCTAGACGCCTGACCCGGTCGCCATCTTGGTCACGCCCCATCTCGTGAGGTTTTAGTAGAATGAAGGAGGGAGTGAACATCTGCAGTGGAGAATAATGTTGTAATGTGCACCTGTGCCCAGACTATGACCAATAAAGTATTTACTTAGCCTTAATAAGCAGTAAAAGAGGTTTACAACAAACCATGACTGATCTTTATAGCTGGATGTATTGTAAAAGTAATGCAATCTTAAAGATCTTCAAAGATCACAACAACTAATCTAAAATTAGGTTTCAGTGGGTTTCTAACAGCCTAAAAATACCTGCTCTGTGGGCTGTCAGGCTGCCAAGATCCCTCTTTATCAGAAAGTAATAGTAGGGTGGGAGGAGGGAGGAGTCGGATGTGGGCAGCTCACCTGACGCGATGCTGAGCCCGGAGGCTTGGGATCCCCTCCCTGAGACGCCGACCTATGCATAGCTAGGGCCGGCGCGTCCCTTCTCTCGTCCGCTCTGCTGCTCGTCTCCCCCCCCCCGCCCCGCTGTATCCCCCTATGGGGGAGCGGACCCACTGGCCGTCTGCCTGCACCGTTTGTACCGCCGAAGACTGGCGGTTCACAGCCTCCACGTAGCCTGCTCCAGCCTCCGCTGCTTCTCCGTCCACCTCCTTTCTATACAGGAACGCCGTCGCTACGGAGACGCTGCGCAGCTGATGGAAGGAACTGAACCGGCTGGGAGCTGTGTGCACCCGTCCCCTGGCTGCCTCTCTTAAATCTCTTAAATCCGCCTGAGAAAGATGCTGCTCCCAGTGTGGGGGGCTCTGGGCTAAGGTAAAAAGGATTGGACTTTTAAAAAAAAAAATAAAACTCCAAAACAGGAAAATAATAAAATAAAAAATAAATACTAAAAGAGAGAGCCTGGAGAGAGCCTGGAAACCGCAGGAAGGGGTAAGTGCTGTTAACCCCAGTTTTATTCCAGTAAGGGGGAAAACTGAAGGTAACAAAGGAAAAATAACAGCCTCCAGAACAGAACGGAGAAAGAGGAAGACGGGCAAGTAATATAAATTTACGCTTTATCTTTGGTTTGACTACTCGGTCTTATAGTGTGGATTGCATATGGCCTGGTGAAGATGATATATCCTATAATTCAGTTAAACACTGTATAAATTTGGTCTAAAGGTCGCGTTTTAGAGGGACTGCCCCCAGAGGGAAAAGATATTAATTAAAAAAAAAAAAAAGTAAATAATATCTAAACCTACACCTTATGTCCACATATAATATAACATCTTTGGATCTGGAGGAAAGGGGACTAGCTCTATCCATATAAAAGAAAAAAAAAAAAAAAGAGGATTGTTGCAACTCAAGTTGTGTATAGAGGAAAATCTGCCTGACCACACACCAAGGAACATCTGTGATATATATCTACGCATAGAGTATAATTGTGGATTTGGTTGTATAAACATTTAATCCGAGTTAAAAGGCTGTTCTGTGATATCAACATACTTTTCATCCCTCACGGCCAATATATAGCCTAGGGGAGGAGGTCATCGCCCCTGTGAGAGCAGAGGCTGAACGCTTGGGAGGGGGTACCCAGCTGGGGGGACGGGATCTACCACCCTGTCCCGGCCGGACCAGGGTTACAGTGAAAAAAAAAAAAAAAGGGGGACAGTTACAAAAATTATCTGTCAGGGCGTTGAACCACTTGTACTTATACAGAGGGGAGGTGGTGGGCTGTTCAGTCGCTGTTTAGTCGCTAAATAGCAATAATTAAGTCGAATAAATTATCTTGGTAGCCAACTCAGTCGATGGAGATGTGTGTCTAGAGACTCAGGAACCCTTTTTTTGATAGATATCGTAAGTCTGGCCCAGACCTGTTAGAGGAAGCAGGAGCTCCCTGGGACCCAGAAGTGAGCCCTTGTGACAGGACAGGCGGCCGGAACAAAGAAGCCTGATTCAAGAGCAGTTCCAGGAAAGAAATGAAAGGTAAAACCACGAAAGGAGCGTCTGCTAACACAGCTAACCCATCCAGGAACCATTAGAAAGTACATGGTGCAGGATTCCGGCAAGAATAGTCCAGGCAAACAAAAAGAGACCAAAATCAAAACACCTGAGTGCACCCCCAGGATAGGGACAAGAAGACAGACAGTAGAGGCAGACATCCACATAGGAAGCAGTGAAATAACTGAAGAGGCAACAATGGAACCCCAGCAAAAAAAACTACTCCCCACTAAAAGTGAAATGGCGGAAATGTTTGCCAAACTGGAAGTAACTATAAAGGGGGAAATAGGCTCTCTCCGAGAAGAGATGAATCATATGCTGCAAAGAGTGGAAGAAGCAGAAACAAAGATGGATAAACAAAATGAAGAGATAAAGGAACTTAAATCCCAGATGGAAGAGCTACAAAGAGAACAGAGGAATCTACGTTACAGAGCGGAAGACCAGGAAAATAGAAGTAGAAGGAAGAATTTACGGATCAGGGGCTTGCCGGAACCACAAGGGGGAACCGAAGACCTTCAAGAAGTGATGGACGAAATATTTGGGAGAATGGTCTACACTCCGGAGAATGTGAAAAAAATAAAGTTCGAGAGAATACACAGGATAAGAAAACCGGCAGAAATAAAGGGTGAGGTCCCAAGAGATGTCATCGCAAGATTTCACAAGTACAGCGACAAAGAGAAAGTCAAGGAAAATCTGAAAAAGAACTACCCAGTGAAGTACGGCGAGACAAAGTTGCAGATATTCCCGGACCTGGCAGCAGAAACACTAGCTAGGAGAAGAATACTAAAACCACTCCTTGAACAGTTAAAAGTTCATGATGTTCATTACTCATGGGGGTTCCCAGCTTGCCTTACTGGTCGTAAAGATGGCAGATCGGCCACTTTAAGATTTCCAGAAGAAACAGCTAAATTTTGCGATCGATTAGAGGTTCCTCTGGTGGAAATACCGGGTTGGTGGGTTAAAACTGGGGACATAGAAGTTCATGGGATGCAGCAGGCTTGGAGGCCAATATTTAAAACGAGAAAACCGTAGTGGATCAGTCATAAGACCTAGCCGAGCAAGGTTAAACTAAGATCTGGGGGTGTGGGAGGGTTGGGGGGGGAGTGGGGGTGGGGAGGGGGGGGACTAACCAGGCTTGGGCACCCCCTAATATCAGGGGGAGCATTGGGAAAGGGGTGGCCCAGTTCGATCTCAACCTCAGGGGGAGAACCGAAGGGGCGGGTGGAGATGGAGGAGCCACGGTTTTTTTCTTGGGCCACGAGAGGGCCTAATATCCCCATGGGGGAAGGGGAGGGAAGGGGGAGTGGGGTGGGTATTGGGAGAGGTTGGAGGGAGGGGCAGGGAACGGGTTGAGGGAATAGGAAGGAGGGGAGGGCCGGTAGGAAAGTACAGCGATTAATTTTGAATTTTGAATCCCCTGGACACCACTCTGCTGCAGGGACTAGGAAAGAACTTCTGTAAGATAGATGACCAATATTAAAATAATCTCTTATAATGTTCGAGGTTTGAACGCAAGGGTGAAGCGTATTAATATTCTGCAGGAACTGAAATTCCGGGGGGCTGATGTGGTGTTTCTTCAGGAGACTCATTTTCTCCTGGAGAGGAACCAAAAAATCTTCTCCAAGGACTTTCCAGATTGGTTCTATGGTGACTCATCCACACCACGCGCAAAAGGAGTAGCCATTGGGTTTGCCAATGGAGTAAGGTTCGAACTACATGAAAGAAGGACTGACCCAGAGGGTCGGTTTTTGTTCCTAAAAGGGAAACTCAATGGTGTTGAATGTTCACTGGCAAACATTTATGGCCCAAACAAAAACCCACATAATTTTATGATCAGGAGGTTGGCAGAATTTACCGAATTCAAGGAAGGCCTAGCTATAATGGCTGGGGATTTTAATCTGTGTTTAGAGCCGGAGAAGGATAAATCGTCCCATGTGCGGGGGGCAAGTTCGGTCTGGGTCAGTAGAGTGAGAAAGAAAATGCACCAATGCCAAATGGTGGACGTGTGGAGGACGCAACATGCTGACAGTAGAGATTATACGTTCTATTCCCCCGTACATGGGACTTATTCTAGATTGGACTTCTTTTTGATCGAGCACTGCTGGTTAGAGGAGATCGCTAGCTCAGAGATAGGGGTGGTGACTTTCTCTGACCATGCGCCTGTAGGCTTGACGGTAAACATGAGACAGACCCATAATAAGAGCTTCAGTTGGAAGTTAAATGAAGAATTAATAAATGATAAAGAGATACGGGACTTGCTGTCGAGGGAACTAGAGTTTTATTTTAAAACTAATGAAACAGCTGAAGTTTCTGAGTCAATAATATGGGAGGCCCACAAAGCCTATATTAGGGGGATCCTGATTAAGGCAGGTGCGGAAAAGAAGAGAAAGAGAAGGGAAGATAAACTTGTAATCATGAGGGAAATAGAGGAACTTGTACAGATCCGTAAAAAGGAGGGGGGGAAGAAGGTGCTCCTTAGACTCCACAACAAAAGAGAGGCCATGAGAACCCTAATCGAACAAGACACGCGAGAAACGTACACTTTATTAAAGAAAGAGAGATATGTGGGAGGTAATAAACCGGGGAAGTTCCTAGCAAAGATACTAAAAAAAAGGAAGTCCAACAATTATATCGAGAAAATCAAGACTTTAGAAGGGGAGGTAAAATATAAAACAGGAGAAATTGCCAAAGTTTTTCAAAAGTACTATGAGGGACTTTATTCGATCAACAGTACTACCTCAAAAAGAGAGACAGAAAAAAAAAGGGAAAGAACTAAAGCTTTCTTTCAAGAACTCGGTTTAAGGAAAATAGAAGAAGATATATATAATCTATTTGAGGGTCCCATTACGGAAGAGGAAATTAAAAAAACTTTGAGGGAGACGTCAGTAGGGAAAAGTCCTGGGCCTGATGGTTTCTCAGTAATATACTACAAAAGGTTCCAAGATCTCCTAATTCCTAAACTCTGTACATATATGAACGGGATAGGCACGAAGTGGGAGATGGGAAAAGAAGCGTCAGAAGCAATTATTGCCATCATTTTGAAGGAAGGCAAGGACAGTACTCTCTGTTCTAGCTATAGACCAATAGCGCTCCTAAACGCAGACACGAAATTGTTCGCGAAAATACTGGCAGGGAGAGTGAAGCACATTCTAAATAATATGATACATCCAGATCAGGCGGGATTCATTCCGGGTAGGGAGGGACGGGACAATGGGATCAGAACCCTTATGGTAATTCAAAAAATGAGAGACAGCGGAGCCCCAGGTCTACTCCTGTCAATTGACGCTGAGAAAGCTTTTGACAGGGTAGACTGGGGCTTCATGTTCAGTGCGTTGGAGGAAATAGGATTCGGACCAATTATGATCAGAAGGATAAAGGCACTGTATACATGTCCCTCAGCAAGGGTCAAGGTCAATGGAGCGCTGTCTGAACCGTTTGAAATGTCAAACGGAACAAGACAGGGCTGCCCATTGTCCCCCCTTTTGTTTGTGCTGACGCTTGAGCCCTTGCTCGAACTGATAAGGCTCAACCCGGATATTTCGGGGGTTTCGGACGGTGAGGAAGAACACAAACTGGCTGCTTTTGCAGATGATATTTTGTTGTATATTACTAGACCTAGAATAACTCTTCCTAACCTCCTAAAAACTCTGAAAGAATATGGAGAAATATCAAATTTTAAGATTAATCCAATTAAATCTGAAATATTAGAAATCAAGACTGACAAAAAAGATCATATGGTCCACAAAGAATTCCCATTTTTATGGGGAAAAAAGGAGATAAACTACCTTGGGGTAAAAATAACAGGGAATAGAGAGTCACTGTTTCAGGCTAACTTCATTCCCCTCCTAAATGAGATCAAGAAGGAGTTGAATAGAATCACAAGAGGACAGCTGTCATGGGGGGGAAGAATCAATATTATTAAAATGGCAATCCTACCAAAGATTCTATTTAAAATGCAGATGTTACCAATCCCGCTTCCACAAGTATATCTTAAAAAACTGCATTCTCTTATTATTAAATTTATTTGGAGGGGAAAAAAGTCACGTATAAGTTATGACACTCTGGTAAGGGATAAAGAGAAAGGGGGGTGGGGAGCACCAGACATTAGATTATATCACGAAGCAATCACTTTATCTAGAATTATAGACTGGGCAAAAGGAAATAACGAGAAGAGGTGGGTAAAAATGGAAAATACAATTAGTAAAGTAGAGTTAAGTAAAGTTATCTGGATACCTTCACATTATAGGAAACTTTGTTTTGAGACACACAGTATCACTAGACATACTCTGAAAATATGGGATAATTTACACAGGAGGGAAAAATGGGAGTATAACTCTCCTTTGATCCCTCTGAGGGACACCGAGTTTTTTGCACCGGGAATGGAGAATCTAAGTGGGAGATGGATACTGCAAGGAGGAGCTCAGCTAAAGGATGTTATGCAGAAAGGTAAAATATGTTCATTTCAGGACCTGAAAAGTAAAAGTGACCTTCTGACCCTTAACAGGTGGCGATACAGTCAGTTAAAAAACTTTGTCGAAATGCTCCCCCAACCAATTAGAATGATGGACAACCTCAAACCGTTTGAGAAGCTCTGTGTTGGTCAAGATGGGAAGAAGGGGATTTCAAAAACCTATAGGATACTAGTGGATCTGAAGGGAACAGACATTCCGGCATATATCAAAAAATGGGAATTAGAACTAAAATCAAAACTTAAAGAAGACGAGGTTACAACCCTACTGAAACGAGTTCATAGTACTTCGGTAAACTATAAAATGTCTGAGCTAAATTACAAATGCTTGTCAAGATGGTATATTACCCCAGATAGAGTTTCTAAATACCAGAATGAAATTTCACAATTATGCTGGAGGGGATGTATGGAATTGGGCACAATGGCACACGTTTGGTGGCACTGCATAAGGATAAGGGAATTCTGGGATGACATCAGGAAAATCACTGGCGAGATAACCCAAATAGCTGTGCCGGATGACCCATGGACATGTCTGTTCCACGGCTTTAGAATGTCAACTGAATTATACCTGAGAACACTAGTCCCCCAAATGTTGAACGCAGCTAAGAGTCTGCTTGTAAGCCATTGGCAGGAGAAACATGGTCCAACAATACAAGAATGGTACGACAAAATAAACGAAACCCAGAATTTAGAGTATTTGAGGTGTACTGAGGAAGCGGAATTGGAAGCGTTCGAGGAAAAATGGAAGAAGTGGCAAAAATTTAAAAGCTCACCCAGGGTGTTAGAGGTCTTGAGAATTCAATAGAGCTTGCTGGGGGGAACCCAGCGAGAAGGATAGAGGAACAGGCAGCAGAAGTGGTGTCCATTGTGTGAGGGGGATTCAGTTAACATGATGGAGTACGGAGGAAGAAATATAAGTTTTTGTGAAGGAGCAGGCCGAGGTAGGGGGAGGGAGGGGAAGGGTAGGGGGTTTGATTAGTGGGGTTTAAATGGGGTTTAAGTTCAGATCTACGACTAAAAATTAGATAGATCAGTCTTGATGCTATAAATAAGTAGATAGTTACAAAAGAGATCTGTAATATTGAAAGGAAAAACAAGAGACAAAAGGTATCAAAGCCACCATGATGTGAGTAATGAATCGGGAAAGTATTGAACCGTTAAGGTGAAACTTTCACCCCCGAAAACGAACACTGATGTGGCAGGAAAAAAAAAAAAACAAAAAAAAAAAAAAAAGAAAGTAATAGTAAAGAAGTTTAGATTTCAGTGTGTGACTTGTGAACATGGAAGATGAAAATTCTCCACAATATCTATAGCTACAGGAATGAATGCAGACGTATTTTAAAGTGATTTTATTGCTTTATTTTAGAAAGTGAAAATACTCCAGTGTGCATATGTGGGTGGGATTATTTTCACCCTATATGATGGGTACAATGTCTATCGACTGGTTGCTTGGTGTCTTGAATTTGGGCTTGGTTACTCTTAGTAACAACACTCCTTCTTCCTTGTCTTGCCAAGTTATCCCCTTGTGCCTTACAGACCCAGGTTCTTTAGATATGCCAGAGCCAACATGCACCCCTTTGAATAACTTCAGACTAGGCTCAGAACGGTTAATAAAACTTTACTGAACAAGTTGCAGCATAATAGTTTAATATGAACAACGTCCTTGTCCCTAATCTATGATTGTGCGGCTTCCCAGGTATAGCTCCATGAGATTATAGTCCATCTTGGTATTCTCCATGACTTGGCTGTCCTCCGAAAATGTTGGTGGCTTCAGTGGACTGAAGAACACAGCAGTCCTGATACCACAAGCCGTAAGCAGGAACAAAACCAACCACATAAGGACCCTGGACCTCAGCCATCCCCCTTTTTATAGCACATGTGGGCTGGCTGGGACCAAAAAGCCCAGGAATTGAACTCATATAACTTAACCCTTTCCCCCAACCTGGGCCAACCACTAACTTACTAAGGGCACTAGTTCCTAATAAAGAATAAAATTAAAGTGCAACGTTACCTAAAAGTTGTTATTGATGCCTGTGTGCCCACTGACAAGATTCGCCCTCTCTGTTTGTCCCTATAGCTATTGATATAATTATAAAAGGAACCAGTCACTACCACTGACCCAGTAAACTAACTGTAGCACCCTGGTGTTTAGGCAGGGTTGCTAGTACATTTAGTTTGCCAGGCGGTAGTTGCCCTGGTTAATAGTTAGTAGATCCACTGATTCCGCTCTAGTTCTAGACTTGCTGCACCCTCTCTCTTCTGTTGCTAGGTGGCATTATGTTGGTGACATTAGATAGACAAGGGCTTAGCAAGGTCAGGTTATGAATGGATGGGGTGTCCCAGCCAATTGGCAGGGGTGTCTTTAGTCCCTTGGCCTGCTGGGAGAGCCTATTTATTTGGGTAGAGTCCGATGATCGTTGTTCTGTGCCACCTGGATGGCTGTCTGGGTGGACGTGTGTTATACTTACCTGGGCTGCTAGGCCGGAAGCCTGAGGCCTATCTCAGGGACATCTGGCTGCTAGGCTGTCTGAGGCCTATCCAGAAGCAGGAGAAGCAGCGCAGGGTTGGGACTGCAGAATTGGAGTCCAATCGAGAGTAACGGTTCAGCCGGACGGGGAACCAGTTGTGGTCGGAGGTAGAGGGGAAACTGTCATCACTGAGGGACCATCCACCTTGTTACCGGAGACCACTCTGAGTGAGCTGGAGCCAGTACGAAAACAGTCTTTTCACTAGCGGGGACGGTGAAGAAGTGGGATAACTTCAGCAAGTGCCAAGCCAGGGACCCAGCGGGACTGCAGAGGTGACGCTTAAGAAGCATCAGCGAGTGCCAAGCCAGGGATCTAGCGGGTCAGCAGGGGTGACGCTAGAGGAGGATCTGTGAGTGCCAAGCCAGGGACCCAGCAGGGAAGCGGGGTGACGCTTGAGGAAGATACCGAGTTATGGAAGTGGAAGAGCTCAGGTGATTCAGTGGCTGAGAGTCTAATGAGAGACTGGGAGCTCAGTGAGTGAAGACCTACAATGAGAGACTGTGGAGTGTGAGGAAAACTATTTGTGTTACCTATAGTTAAATACAACTACCGTTAGTGACTGTTACAAGATTTTTTGCCATAGGAGACAACTGTCCTACCTATACAGAAGTGGTATCCGGCTGGAGGCCTTCCACTATATAGCTGTCTACCTATAGAACTCTCGGAGTCTGCCAATTATCATTGCATTTACTTAAGGGTGTCCTAGCCCTAACCCTCTCTCCCACAGTTCTTGTTCAAGAGACAATAAATCTCTTTGCATTCAAAACGTGTCTGGCTCCCATCACTTACACCCACCATGCCTTGTAACCCACTCTAAAAAGGATGTCAGCTCTCTCTGACTTTGGAGGTTACCATTAGGCCTCTAGAAGTCTGGGACCTCGTTACATAGCTATTGAATGAAACACCACCAGCTGATGATAGGAGTCATCCTTTTTCAATTACTGCTGCAGTACATAAATGTTGATGCCATGAAATGCTACCTCATCTCTCAATTTAATGCAAGAATCCAACCAATGGATTGCAGGGCCTAAGATATTTGTTTTTCTTGGGGTGGGGTTAAGCTATGGTCACTGAGAGGAGAACAGTTAAATGGAAATTTGTGGGTAAGGTAAAATAGCACCTAAAAATTGAGCCACGGTAATGAGCCATGTACGGTAACATATGCCACAGTCCTTGTACCCCAAAAATATGCTTTCATTACTGTGCCATAAGCAAGAATCTAACAGACATGCATAAACCTCTGCACAATTATTTGTAAAAATGACGCTCTAACATGAAATAGGTTTTCTGCACACAGGCTACCTTGAGGAACTTCATTAAAATCATCAGTGATTTCTTAGCAACCAGCAACAGTTGTACAATATAAAGAATGCAGTCATGAGGGCTATTAAATACACAGCATAGTATACAACTTAGGGATCAAGGGTGTGTAAAGCACAGAGTGCAGGGATCAGAATTTCATAACACACAGAGCACATGCCTAATAAGTTTATATGACACAGAGTACAGAGGTCAAAAGTGCACAATGAAGTGCGCAGGGGACAGGAATGGTTATTATTACAGGAATGCAGGGGTCAGGTGTGTGTAATGCAAAGAGTTCAAGGGTTGGGGTATGTTTAAGCACAGTGTGCAGAGTCAGGAGAGTATAACGTACATGTCAGTAGACTGAATACAACAAAAAAATGGCCTCCCTTCCCAAGCACAAATTCCCTCTTTAGTACAGGTCTTCCCCCTCCCACCAATACAGATTTCTATCTCCCAGTATAGATCTCACCCCAGTACAGATCCCCTTTCCTTACCAGTGTAGCAAGAGTTTAACAAGACGAAAGCTCTGACCAAAGATTGGTGGTATCTATTAATGTCTGTGATGTGAGTCTGGCATAGGAAAGTTTCAGCTTGAGTTTCCTATAGCTCAGAATTTGTGTTAATACTGTAGCTGCCAAAGGCATTCATAGACTAAAGCAACCTCCTAATGCGTAACCTTACCCTACTGCACACTTAGCCTAACTGCTAAAGCAAGCCCTTTACACTTACCTGCTCCATCCCTCCAACACAAAAAAAATTCTTAACCTACCCCACATAGGTGTGCGCAGCCTATTGCATTAGGGTGTGCACTACAAAGCTCAAACTCTCTCACTTTTGAGACAGAGAAAGGGACTGAGGACAGAGATTCCCCAGTCCCTTTCTCTGCAGGTTTAGCTGCATAGGACAGTGAATGAATCGAAAGTGCTCTGTGCTGAGCGACAGAGTTTACTATGCTTCAGTTATGAATGAACACAGTGAGCGATTGATCACTCATTCTGTTTATTTACAAAAAGAAGGGGTCGGTAACTGATATATTTATTGGCCCCTTCCCTGCTCTCCAATCTGAAATGATACCCTGCAGCATTCATTGGGAGAGGAGGGAAGCCGCACAGGGTGGTTAGTGTGTGCCCAGGCACACCCAGGACACCCTGTGCACACGCCTATGCTACCCTATAATACTTTAATACTAACTCTTAATTGAGCCCATAACACTTTTGCCGCGTACACACGACCGGTTTTGCCGTCGGAATAAACTCCGAAGGTTTCTCCGATGGAACTCCGACGGAATTCCCTTCAAGCGGTCTTGCCTACACATGGTCAAACCAAAGTCCGACCAAAGTCTGACCGTCCACAACGCGGTGACATACAGCACGTACGACGGGATTAGAAAAAGGAAGTTCAATAGCCAGTGGCCAATAGCTTCCGTCTCGTACTTGCTTCAGAGCATGTGTCGTTTTTGGTCCGTCGGAACAGCATACAGACGAGCGGTTTTCCTGATAGGAATTGGTTCCGTCAGAAATATTTAGAACATGTTCCATTTCTAGGTCCGTCAGAATTTTCGAAAAAAAAGTCTGATGAGGCATACACACGATCGGAATAGACGATGAAAAGCTTCCGTCTAACTTTTCCTGCTGGACATTCCGCTCGTGTGTACACGGCTTTACAGGTCTATAAGAAAATTGTTGTGGAAATGTCTGAAGCATTCACACAGCCATCACAAAAAAATCCCCGTAATTTGTGTAATATGTTTACTATCTGTAATCATTAGGGTTGTCCCGATACCGATACTAGTATCGGTATCGGCACAGATACTGAACATTTGCCCAAGTACTTGTACTCGGGCAAATGCTCCCGATGCTTCCGCCGATACTATGACAGTCAGCGGTGATCAGCGCGAGTTACAAGCTTCTCCCCCCGCGGCTTTAGTGACATACAGCAGTGATCGGTGCTTGTAACTCCCCCGCACGCGATCACCGCTGACTGTCACTGCATCCTCCATGCCCCCTCCGTTCCTCTGTCCCCCTATGCTGTTCCCCTCTGTTGCTCTGTCCCCCTCCATTCCAGCGTTCCGCTGTCACCCTCCGTTGCTCTGTCCTCCTCCGCTGTCACCCTCCGTGGTTCTGTCCTCCTCTGCTGTCCTCCTCCGCTGTCCTCCTCCGTTGTTCTGTCCTCCTCCTCTGTCCCCCTCTGTTGTTCTGTCCTCCTCCGCTGTCACCCTCCGTTGTTCTGTCCTCCTCCGTTACACTGTCCTCCTCCTCTGTCCCCCTCTGTTGTTCTGTCCTCCTCCGCTGTCACCCTCCGTTGTTCTGTCCTCCTCCGTTACACTGTCCTCCTCCTCTGTCCCCCTCTGTTGTTCTGTCCCCCTCCGCTGTCACCCTCCGTTGTTCTGTCCTCCTCCGTTACACTGTCCTCCTCCTCTGTCCCCCTCTGTTGTTCTGTCCCCCTCCGCTGTCACCCTCTGTTGTTCTGTCCTCCTCCGTTACACTGTCCTCCTCCTCTGTCCCCCTCCGTTGTTCTGTCCTCCTCCGTTACACTGTCCTCCTCCTCTGTCCCCCTCTGTTGTTCTGTCCCCCTCCGCTGTCACCCTCTGTTGTTCTGTCCTCCTCCGTTACACTGTCCTCCTCCTCTGTCCCCCTCCGTTGTTCTGTCCTCCTCCGTTACACTGTCCTCCTCCTCTGTCCCCCTCTGTTGTTCTGTCCCCCTCCACTGTCCCCCTCTGTTGCTCTGTCCTCCTCCGCTGTCCCCCTCTCCGCTGTGTGAATGGACAGAGTCAGCTGATTCTGTCTATTCACATAACTGAAACATTGTAATCTCCTGTGATTACGATGTGTCAGTTTATGAATGGAGAGGAGCCGCTGTCTTCTCTCCATTCATTCTCAGTGCAGCTGAGGCTGCAGAGAAAGGGACTGGGGAATCTCTATCCTCGGTCTCTTTCTCTGTCTCAAAGGGGAGATATCAGAGGTCTGTTAATACCCCTGATATCTCACCAAAGCCCCCCAACAGGGCTGATAAAAAAAAAAACACACATATTGCAATAAAGAATAAAAAAAAAAAATGATTGTAAAAAAATAATGAATGTAAATAAATAAAAAAAACACACACAAACCGTTCACCCCCTACCCCCCCAACACCCCCCCCCCCCCTAAAAAAAACACAAAAAAAAAACACTGTCACGTGACATTAAAAAAAAAGTATCGGTAATCGGTATCGGTGAGTACTTGAAAAAAAGTATCGGTACTTGTACTCGGTCCTAAAAAAGTGGTATCGGGACAACCCTAGTAATCATGATCTACATCTAGTGGCATAGTGTAGTATTTTTCTGATTGGGGTATTTTCAGGAAAATACCACATTATGGGCACTAGATGGAGCTGACAATCATAGGAAGCAAACATATTACACAAACTACAAGGATCATTTGTGAAGGTTGCGCAAATGTTTAAAGGGGTTGTAAAGGCAGAAGGTTTTTTATCTCAATGCATTCTATGCATTCAGAAAAAAAACCTTTTGTGTGTAGCAACCACTATAACTAGACCCCTTAATCTTCCCTCAACACGTTTCCAAAAAGCTAAGCCCAACATTTACTTGGCTTCTAAACTAGACCTAACAGTAATTAATTCCTATCCAACCTCCCCCTATCCATGAGACAGGAGCCTCTGTGTGCCAAAACCATGTAAACAGTACATTTCTTATACCGAGAGCAGTGCAGCAAGCATGACTCCCAAGCTGAAGGAGAGAAATCTTACCCTGTATGGCCAGCTTCAAGTGCACAGAAAAAAGACCAATCACACTGGTCATCGCAGCTGCTACTTCTTGACCAGACTTCCACTTCAATGTACTATTCTTATTAATCATTTATTGTTTTTTTATCTTATTTTAATAGTACTATTGCGTCTTTCCTGGCACAGTAATGAACAAATAGTGTACTATGCCAACACTTCATCTTTAGGATCCATGCTCTTCTTCGTGTCTTGTTCTGGCAATGTAATATGACGGCTTGTTTATATAAATGGGAACAGCCTAGGATTTGTACACTGAGCAGACAAGAATGTGACATGGAACATGTAATGTTATGTTTCTGGATAAGTTACTTTTACTTAAGCAATAACAAGGAGATAATATTGCTCTCAGGTGAGAACACAGGGATGAAATAAATAATTCAGTGTGGTAAAGCAGTGTAGGGTTTTCCTCTTGTGCATATCTTGATTCACTTGGCACACAAGGCTCAGTTATTTTGCTTAGACATGTAATAATACGAAAATCATCTACATGCTCTGACCTATAAGCAACATTTACAGTGAAAGTCCAGCCATTTTCTTGTTATTTTGGACAGTATGGGTTAGACTCTCAGACTTGTACTTCTTTTTGGATTCACTTTAAGGATGGGAAGTAAGGGGAATCACAAATGGGGACAGAGACAGCAATAAAAACAAAGGGGGAAGAGCAGGGGCGGACTGACAACTCATGGGGCCCCCGGGCAATAGGAGATTATGGGGCCGCCGGACAATAGGAGAAGATTATGGGGCCCCGGGCAATAGGAGATTATGAGGCCCCCAGGCAATAGGAGATTATGGGGCCCCAAGGCAACAGATTATGGGGTCACACAGTATACACACACACACATACAGTATACACACACAGACACACAATATACACACACAGTATACACACACAGAATACACATACACACACTGAAAAGGTACTGGAGAGGCGAGGCAGCTATAATCTTGGGATTTTTTTAAAAACACATATTTTTACATAGTGTTCCTGGTTTTATTGAGGCTGGCAACCCTGATGGGGCCCCTTAGTGGCATGGAGCCCTCGGGCAGTGCCCGAGTGCCCGAATGGTCAGTCCGCCCCTGGGGAAGAGTTAGAATACCTGTCAAATATACACTATATTGTAAAAAAGTATTGGGTCACCTGCCTTTACACGCACATGAACTTTTAATGGCATCCCAGTCTTAGGTCGTAGGGTTTAATACAGAGTTGGCCCACCCTATGCAGCTATAACAGCTTCAACTCTTCTGGGAAGGCTGTCCACAAGGTTTAGGAGTGTGTCTATGGGAATGTTTGACCATTCTTCCAGAAGCGCATTTGTGAGGTCAGGCACTGATGTGAACTAGAAGGCCTGGCTCGCAATCTCCGCTCTAATTCATTGCAAAGGTGTTCTATTGGGTTGAGATCAGGACTCTGCGCAGCCCAGTTAAGTTCCTCCACCCCAAACTCGCTCATTCATGTCTTTATGGACCTTGTAACAGAGAGATATAAACCTTAGTGCCTTTGGATAAAAGAACTGATCATCAAACCCCAGCTGCAGTAAAAAAAACTTTCTAATTAGCAAATGGCAAAGAAGCAAAGTAGGAATGTAAAAACAGTTTGTTGCCCTTAGGGTTGATCAAATTCATCTAAAACATGCAGAACACGCAAAAAAATGCAGAACACACAAAGGGTTAATAATTCCCATTAGGTGATGAAATAAAGTGCTTGTGCTCAAATTGACATCTCCTGTGCAATGGTGTTCAGACTGGGTGCCTCACATAGATGAACACTCACCCTGGATGTTGACCAACTATCGCTAGTATGGTCTAATAGGCATGTGGGGATACCCCTAGGGAGCCTGTTGAAAGAGTGCGCCTCATAAATATAGATGGAAATGACAAAGGAAAACCTTCATTTCGCAATGCCGTAAAACCGGGTTTATTGAATACACAGATTAAAATAGTTCCACTCACATTTAAAAGTGCCTTATAGTCCTGGCACCCAGCGTGTGTAGCAGGTGATTGTTAAGGGTAATTGGCCCTGATAAGAAAAGCCACCGTTTACGGCGTTCTGTTCGATTCCCGGGTAGTTTTGTATGGGCGGAAGAGATGCGATGACGCAGTGTAACCTTCGACATTTCGGCCTATCACAAAGCCATCATCAGGAAGTGGTATCCCCACATGCCTATTAGACCATACTAGCAATAGTTGGTCAACATCCAGGGTGAGTGTTCATCTATGTGGGGCACCCAGTCTGAGCACCATTGCACAGGAGATGTTAATTTAAGCACGGGCACTTTTTTTCATCATCTAATGGAACTTTATTAGCCCTTTGTGTGTTCTGCAATTTTTATGCATGTTCTGCATTTCTTTGCGTGTTCTGCATGTTGTACATGAATTTGATCAACCCTAAACACAGCAAACTGTTTTTACATTCCTTCTTTATGGACCTTGCTTTGTGCATTGGTGTGCAGTCATGTTAGAACAGGAAGGGGCCATCCCCAAACTGTTCCCACAAAGTTGGGAGCATGAAATTGTCCAAAATGTCCCGGTATGCTGATGCCTTAAGGGTTCCTTTTACTTGAACTAAGGGGACGTGCCCAACCCCTGAAAAACAACCCCACACCATCATTCCAAATCCACCAAATGATTTGAATCAGTGCACAAACAAGGTCCATAAAGACATGGATGAGCGAGTTTGGGGTGGAGGAACTTGGCTGGACTGCACAGAGTCCTGACTCCAACCCGATAAAACACCTTTGGGATGAATTAGAGCAGAGACTGCAAACCAGGCCTTCTCTTCCACATCCGTGCCTGACCTCACAAATGAGCTTATGGAAGAATGGTCAAACATTCCCATAGACACGCTCCTAAAACTTGTGGACAGCCTTCGCAGAAGAGTTGAAGCTGTTATAGCTGCAAAGGGTGGGTCAACTCAGTAATGAACCCTATGGATTAAGACTGGATTGCCAGCAAAGTTCATGTGCGTGTAAAGGCTGGTGTCCCAATACTTTTGGTAATATAATGCATATTGTTGGCTGCAGAAAATGTGGTCAATGGGAAAGAAAATTAGGAAAATTTCCCCAAAAGGTGGTGCAGACAGCTGTAAAAAGTTGGCAAAAGTTTACCACTTTCCCCAGGTCTAATGTGTTTCCCAAACCCAACATTTTTTTTATTATTTTGCATAGAGCAGTGAATGGTTACAACCCCTAACCCTTCCCTTCTTGTGTGACACAACAGGAATTGAGAAGAAATCCCCAGAGAGTCGTCAGCAAGATCTTTGTCCCCATTGGAAGATTTCCCTTCTATTTCTGCTTAGAAGGCAATCGTAAAATGTTAGATTATCTTCACTTTCTGTGCCCATGACAATGGCCACCAGGATTTGTATCTCTGCCCATCCTGTTGCAAGATTTGTGCAGCTCTGCCACACAGCATAGCCCTGCCTAGCAGGGGAGGGGGCCCGATCTTTCCCTGCTACAGTTTCACTTTATCTTCAGGTCTCCTCCCCAACCTCAGCACTGTGACTGGACAAGGAAAGGAGAAGCAGCACATTGATGAGCTCATGTTTTTTATGACTCTGCATTCTCCTCCTGTCAACATTCTCCCTACAATGCAGCACACCTGATTTGCTCCTTGCACTGATCCCCTCTCTGAACTCTGCAATGCGGTGGATTACAAGAGGTCGATGCTATCAAATTAAGTCATCAAGATTGATAGAATTGACTCTTCCTATGCTCATTTTATTCAAAAGGCAAACTTTAACAAGAAAAATGTTAATTGGTCAAATGGGCACTTGTTGGGCAACAAGGGTTGTAAACACTATAGTAGTCTTATTTTCAGTAACTGCAAGTAAACCCTTTTCATATTAAGATCATAAGTGTTTAATCAACCAATCAGCTGCCTTAGTAGATGGGGAAGGAAACTGTATATCAGGAAAAGTATTTGATTGCTGGTAAATATTTTGTGAAGTAACAAACCAGAATATAATATACAATATTGCGTGCATTAAAGCCTCCTAGGTGCATAATGTAGATCGGACATATATGCTGGATGGGTGGAGTGTCTATATGCTTGCTAAGATAGGATACCATAGGAATACTGGGGACTCTGGAGGCTTTTAATCGTTATATTATTTTGCAAGGGTAGCTCTTACTTCCATAGGAGCCACTGGATTTTCAATCTTCCCTTTACACACAACCAGGTAACGAGAATTTTGCAACGCTCTCACAGGCTCAATCAGTCCAGGAGACTTTTGTTTTGTTTATTTTTTTTTTTATTTAGTGGATAACTTTGGATAGGGAATGAGAAGCTTGGGATACCCAGAACTGTAGAACTTGAATGAAATCTTGGGATTTACTAATCTCTCTGGCTTCTAGGAATTGATGTAAAAATGCTATTTTCCCGTGGGATTGATGGCCCAGCTAAACTGACAACAATAGGTTCTAACTGAAGAATGCAGGTGCTGCTCCTTAGAGAAATTCTATCGCAAGTGACTGCTTGAGGTGCGGGATGGCCCCTGATAGCTTTGTACTAGCACTGGGCTGTCCCTTGGTTATAGATAAGCAAAGTATTGCACCTTGTTGTCCCCTCTATCCAGGCTTGAGGTGTAAAGGAAGGAAGTTACATACTCAGTCCCTTTTTGGTGAACGCTGAAGTCCAAAAGGCTGCTGCGCAGGCTTCCTGCCACACAGACCACGTCTTGTTAAGCCTTGCCAAGCCTAGCCGAGGCTGGTAAAAAAGGGTAAAAGAGGTGAGACTTCTAACTGCACTTTCTCTCTTCCACCTGCTCTCTCCTTCTCCAGTCTTTTCTTCTCCTGCCTAGGTGCAGAGCCCCCCCTTCCAGCACAGAAGTCCCCTCTAGGCAACTGGACCCCAGACTCTGGTCCCTCACTGCCATGCTCCTGAACATGTATGGCCTATTTCCCTACCTTACCTCCTCAGGGATTGGTGGAAACTCCATAAATTTTCAGGCTTTAGCACCTGTTCTGCCACCCTCCAGAATTATCCTGAAAGCCTCAGAAGCCAGGGGGAGGTAACAGAGGTCTGCATATCTAAGCACAAACAAATTAACCCCAGCTCCTCTGCCAACAGAGGAGCCAAACTAAATTTACTTACTCTGTACACTGAGGGTGCTACACAAGTACTCTGTTGGACTTTGTCAGAATAATTAGAATAAGACTGAAATGGAAATTAGCAGCTGGCTTACTAAAACTTCCAGTTTTAGTCCAGTATCCTAAGTTAATCTTGACGTTACCTGGATGCTCAAAATTCATTAGTTGAGCATTTTTTACATAGTTACATAGTTACATAGTAGGTGAGGTTGAAAAAAGACAAAAGTCCATCAAGTCCAACCTATGTGTTTGATTAGGTGTCAGTATTACATTGTATATCCCTGTATGTTGTGGTCATTCAGGTGATTATCTAATAGTTTCTTGAATTTTACAAAAGCTTTTACCAAAAATTCTGATCTGAACAGTCATTTCTTATGAAAATTAAGCACATTTTAAAAGATCCTATTTAATTTCAGCTCATTGAAACTATAGCTCTATGCTAGATTCTTGGAGCGCAAATCTTGCCCAAATCTCTCCATTAGGATTTGTCTGAATCCTGGATTATGTTCATCCTTAATTGTTATTTCACACACTGCTTCTCTCTCCACGTTCCTGTGAAGATTATCAGGCTCGCTCTAAGGAATCGCTGTCTTGGAGAAGCTTTAATATATATACTGTGTACATATCTCACCAAAGCCTCAGCAATCTCCTTTTATTAATTTCCTCTGCTAAAGCCGGCAGCATGCGATTGATTTTTCATGCCATTATTATTTTATAATAACTTAACTCTGCAATTTTTCTTTGTGAAAGGAGAAGAAAATGGCAAAAATGTCAAATAATCAATGTCTTACTGTAGCAGAAAGGCATTGTGCAACCTGGCCAGGCAATGTTAGGGTTTTGCTTAGCATGGAAAAGAACGTTTTAGATTTTCAGGATTTTCAGCAAAAGCTTAGTTTTATTAGGATATTTGTGGCTACAACAATCCAATCTCCCATCATTACAGTCTTTTATAAAAAATTCCCAAAGCATTTACGCAAGCTTTAACAAGGATATTTTTTTTTAGATAGATAGAACTACAATGAGCATTGCTTATTGCCCCTGATGTTAGATATGAATTTTTCATGAACTGAGCTGGAAAAAAGGAACAAAAGCATATGATTGAATCAAGATCATATTAGCACACTGGCCCAGCAGCAAAGAGGATCAGTATACAGAGAGGTGCCTGTGTCAAAGACATGTGCTGGGTGGACTAGCTGCATAATGACAACTAGTGGCAGATAATCAGTTTATGCACTGTATATCTGAAGGCTCTGTGTACATGTGGAAGTGGACAATGCAGAGTGCACACTATGTCCTACTTCATGTTGAGGCATAAAGATTTTGAGGTATTGGTCCAGTTCTAATGGAAGGTCAGAAATCGGTTTGGTGTACTGACCCAATGGACCAGTACTAATAGAGCCTCAGAGATCTGTTGGTGCACTGAGCCATTAGTCCAGTGCTAATAGGGGTTAGAAATATATTTGGTGCACCAAGACAAAGGCTCAGTACTAATGGGGGCTCAAAGACCTTCTGGTGCATTGGGGCAATGGCCCAGTACTAATGGGGGCAAAGAAATGGCTCAGTACTAAACAAAATCTGTTTGGTGCACTGCACCAATTGCCCAGTATTAAAGAGGGCTCAGAAATCTGTTTGGTGTACTGCACCAACAATCCAGTTTGAATAGGTGCTCAGAGATGAGGGCTCGGAGATCTGTGGGTGGAATAAACAAATAGAGGCTCGGAGATAGGTTTGGTTAGCGGGCCAATGGCCCAGTACTAATGAGAGCTCCAAGGTCTATTGCTAGAATAAATCAATGGCCAAGTAATATTAAAAGCTAAAGATTTGTTTGGTGCACAGGGCAATGGCCCATTACTAAAGGGGACTTAGAAATCTGTATCGTACAATGTGCCAATGACCAGGTACTAATAGGAGCTCAGAGATGACGGCTCTAAAATGGCGCAATGAGCTAATGGTTTAGTACTAATGTAGCCAAAGAGGTTTGGTCTGTGAGCCAGTGGCCTAGTACTAATGTGAGCTCAGAGGTCTATTGGTTCTATGAGCTAATGTCCTAGTACTAATGGAAGCCAAAGATCCATTTTGTGCATTGAATTAATAGTTCAGTGCTAACAGGTGCTCAGAGTTCTGTTGTTATGCTTAGCTAATGGCTCAACACTATTGGGGACTGACTCAGAGATCTGTTTGACAGCATTGACATTACGGAACCCCCCCCGTAGCCTGTGTCATTGCATCTTTCTTTAGGCAACTTTCTGAAGTCTATGTTGACTTGAGAAATTAAAGTCCTGGTAAGTTACAACACCTGGAGCAGTAAGGCACCTATGAATTTAGAAATTTAATATATACAGTCTGGAGGAAAGAAGGGAAAGGGGGAGACATGACTGAAACCTTTAAATACATCAAAGGGGCGAAAAGGTTCAGGAGGGCAGCATATTCAATGAAACCAAAATCAAGAACACTGAGATATGACCTCAAACTACCTGAAGGAAAGTTCAAAACTAATCTTAGAAAATATAATTTTACCGAAAGGGTAAAAGGGTAGTTGGTGCTTGGAATAAACTTCCAGCAGAGGTAGTGAGCCAGTCAACAGTAAATGGCTTCAAACATGCTTAGGACAAATATAGATCTATACTCAGACAAAAAAGTTAACGAAGCAAAAAAAAAAATACAAGACATAAATAAAAAAAAAAAAAGAAAAAGGGCAGACTCAATGGGCCACTCAGTCTTTTTTTATGCTTCTTTTTAAGTCCTTTTGGACTACATGTAACTAGAAGCATTGACCTGCACAGATTTTGCTACAGGTGCAGTTAGTTAACATTCATACAAAGAAGAGCACATTTTAACATTCCTGATAGACACCTAGCACTTTTATGTATTCAAACCATGATAATAAATGTGGATTGAAGTGCTGCCCCACATTATGAAGATTTTAACACCTGTTACTTACTTTGGAAGATCGCTGAAAATAGATGCACTTCTTTAGATTTACATGGATTGTGGAGATGGGTGTCATAGGTACTCGTTTTTCGAAACACTGTACACATAGGTTGGACTTGTGTCTTTTTTCAACCTCACCTACTATGTAACTATGTAACAATACAACCAGCAGGTAGAGTTTATATTCTGCTTTTGTCCAGGAAGAACATTCTAAATATATGCAGCAAAATTCAGCAAAATGATCACTGAAGCATGTGAAAAAGACCATAAGAAAACATGTGTCATAACACTCATTAGCAATGCAAGAAACTGCGATCTCAGCCTAAAAGGGTCTCCTAAGGATGAATTCATGTTTGGAAACACTGTGCTGCAAACACAGAAAGAAATGACAATTGTGTAAGTATAAAAAATTGCTCTAAACATTTTTGCAGCAGGAAATAGACTTCCACTAAAAAAAAAAACCTCATGAAACTATTTCCTATTTTAAGCCTTTACAGGATATGCTTTGTTATCTATGGTGGAATAACTTTTCGCCTGCTCTATAAAATATACAGCAGATAATTCTTGAACTTTCAGTTGAAGATGAAAAATGTTTCAAACTTAAAAATGCACAGATAGGTTCCACTGTAATGAGGAGATATTATACTCACCTGTCCCTAGTGGCGTAGCGTGGGGGGAGGCCCAGCAGGGGGAGCCGTGGCCCCGGGCGCAACATTTAGAGGGGCGAATCCCACGCCAGTTTGTGTCACTCTGTCCTAATTCCTATTATTTGTATTTACTGTGTCGCTGCACTCTGGCCGACATGTTCAGTCTCAGCAATGGGCAGCCCAAACCCTGTGATTAGGTGAATGGGGTCATGTTCGGCAGCGGGGCTGGCCTGTCCATGATCGCGGGTGGCGCATGTGCAAAGGTCTGGAGTCCCACCTCTGCCTCACTGTCAGTCTGAGCTACCCCCAGCATGTTAGACATAGTACCTTACGACACTGATACATGCCCACTAGGGCATTCCTATTGAACCCAAATTTTCAAACAGAAAAGCTAGAAATGTCAAAAACTCAGTGGCCCCCAGCAAGTATAAATCTCACTCAACTTCACCCACACAAGCCCTATGCCTCATTCCCCTAGTGGGCATATATCAGTGTCGTAAGGCACTATGTCTAACATGCAAACATGTAACTCATGGCTAAAATTTATACCTTGGATCCTCTCACACCCGGAGGTCTTAATGAGGAAAGAGAGGTCAACAGTCTGATCTCATCCGTGATCTGGTCCAATCCACTATTGCACTTTGCTTTGGTTCTTTTTATACATCCCCCTTTTTTGCCATTTCCTTCTCCTCACCCCTTCTTTCCTTTCCCCTTTTCTCCCCCCCCCCCCCACATTGGAGTGTGTATAAGTACATGTGTGTATTTAATCTCACAAATATAGTGTGGTTATATATGTACACACGTGTGTATATATATTTCCATATTTAAAATTTTTTTTTATTACATTTATATATATATATATATATATATATATATATATAAAACCTGCTGACACGGTTTCAGCATGTATGTGTATGTATTTATGTATATAGATGCATTAATGTGTGTATATGTATGTATATGTATATATTTTTAATTAATAATTTTTAATTCCAATTATGATTGCACCAAAATAACTCCAATTTATAATTTTTCATTCGGGATTAATTTATTCAATTTTTAGATAAGAGTTTGGACCCTTAAGGTCTTCACCATATAATATTTATAGTATTTATTTATAGTATAAAATTCAGTATAGCTGTTCAACATCTCATATCCCACACATTTTGGTAATTTTTAAAAATATACATATCAATTTTTTAAAATAAAAAGCACTAATTACAATTATTAGTGTGTATATAGAGGCTCACAAGCATATACTCCAACACAGTAGTCCCATTTCATATTTTTGTTTATTTTTATTATTATTATTATTATTATTATTATTTTTTTTTTTTATTTGTATTATTATTTTTGTTATTATTTTTATCCTTTTCATGTTTTTATTATTTTTTATTATTTTTATTATTTGTATTTATTATTATTTTTATTCTTTCTTTCACATTTATTCTTTATTGCACATTTAATTCATAATTTTTGGCATGTTTAAGTGTATTCATAACTCCATGGTAACTGCATTCATTTTTACTTCATCCATCTATTATCGTGTATCCCCTTTATTGCATATTGAACTTGTTTGTACAGTCCCAAACAACTTCTACTACAATTTAGGCAAGTTCCACCCTCATAGCAATTGTAATTTATGTGTTTCTAAAGCCACAAGACTTTAAGACCCAGCAGCAGCGGATATATTGCTTATAAGCCCTTTTTCAAAATGGCATCAGCTAGGCATAAAGAAGGAGCACATGCTCCGAAAATGTATCGCCTATTCTCTCACCGCATCCCTGAAGTGACGTCATCATGTTTTCCCTGTGCGTTCCAGGACTCCAGGAAGCGTCGGCAACCACCAGCGCGGTCCTTTCGAGCACCACACTGCAGAAGCCATCCTGATACATGTTTCATGGACGCCATTGCACTCTTGTGCCTTTATTTTATCCTTGTGAGTACCTGTATCCACATTTTGTAATAAATGACCTTACTCTCTACACTTAGATTGGCGCCTGTGCTTTCTTCTCAGTTCTACAATGTATGTCACTGCTCTTCAGGAATTTGATTCCAAATTGTGTAATCTTAAACTGGCAATACACCAACTGATTTCTTTTAATCAGCATATTAGCCTGAAGCATGACGATAGCATGAAGCCAAATTTAACCTGGTTGTCACACCACTTCCTCAAACTCAATCTATCCAAAACCGAGCTTATATTTTTTCCTCTCTCACATGCCTCTTCCCCTGATTTCTCTGTCAAGATCGATGGCCCAACTATCAACCCGTCCCCGCATGCCAGGGTTCTAGGTGTACTCCTGGACTCTGAACAGACCTTTCGGCCCCACGTCCAATCACTGTCCAAATCTTACCTCCACAAGATCTCCAAAATATGCCCCTTACTAATCAATGATCCCACAAAGCTCCTAATTCACTCCCCGGTCATCTCCCGCCTTTACTACTGCAACTCCCTCCTCACGGGATTACCTTTACATAGTCTATCCCCCCTTCAGTCCATCATGAATGCTGCTGTCAGACTCATGGACCTTACCAACTGCACAGTGTCTGCTACTCCTCTGTCAATCCCCCACTGGCTTCTGCCTACCCAACTAATAAATTCAAAATACACCAACAACAACTTACAAAGCTATCCACAATTCGGGCTCCCAACTACATCACTAACCTAGTCTTAAAATACCAACCTAATCGTTCTCTTCATTCCTCCCAAGACCTCCTGCTCTCTAGCTCCCTTGTCACCTCCTCTCATGCTCGCCTCCAGGACTTCTCCTAAGACTCTCCTATCTTATGGAACTCTCTACCCAAATCTGTCTGACTATTTTCTATTCTGTTTGCTTTTAGACGATCCCTGAAAATCCTCTTCAGAGAAGTCTATTCTTCCCCTACTTAACAACTGTACTTTTATTTTCTCCATCCCCCACAGCTGTTACCTTTTGTATCACTTGACCCTCCCTCCTAGATTGTAAGCTCTAACGAGCAGGGCCCTCTAATTCCCCCTGTATTGAATTGTATTGTAACTGTAATGTCTGCCCTCATATTGTAAAGTGTTGCACAAACTGTTGGGGCTATATGAATCCTGTATAATAATAATAATAATAATAATATAAAGAAACAGAAACCTAACAGATTCCTCCATCTAAACAGTACAGATGGACAAATCCCCCACTGTTAAAATACCCGAACAGTGGCTGAATCTGAATGGAATGGAGCACTGTTTGGCTGACAATTTTCTACCCGACTCCTTCAGTTGTTCAATTAAAGGATGTTGGGCAGAGTGGCGCCAACAGGGCCACCCACTGATGACCCAGTTTAACAGAGAAAGATTCTTTTAATACCGATTTATTAGTTCTATTGTGCAAAAATTATGGCAGCTAACGTAGCTGATTTCGTTCTAAAAATGCTAGGTGCCTCACTGTCAAGCTAATCTCAGCCTCAGAGCTTTCTGGGTCACTGCTGTACAGATTGGGATACCTTTGCTTATTGGGTATCTTTACCAGGTATGTGCCTTAGAAAGTACTAATGCCAGAGACAGCCAGGCAACTAACATTTTTAGGGGGAGGTCAGTAGTAGAAGCATTCAAGTTTCTCTTACAACAAATTTCCTTGAATTTTTCAGGTCAGGTTATTTTTATATAGTGGAGAATGGAGATCAGCAGGCAAGGGCCACTGAACCAGGATGTGTCTCTCGCTGTCATCTCCTATATAATCAAATTCCACTTTGCCAGCTCTATTGACAGGGACTACAATGCTGCAGCAGCATCCTATTAATCTTATTTAGCTGTACCTCCCAGCGTGCTCACACATCCAGGAAAGATGGATATGCAAAACACCATAATGCATATATTACCTACCCAAAAGTCAAGCAAGAGTGAGTGGAAAATGACAAGTCCTATGTCACAATCGACCAGTGCTGTTATTATAAATAACCTCTGTCCTTTTCTTTTTACACTAATGTGTTCTTGGTTTCTTGTTTTAAATCACAGGTAACATTTACACAGCTGATAAATCTATGTACATTATCTTCAAGGCAATACAGTTATTTTAAATGTTCAGCTGATGGATTGAGAAAAAACATCTTCCCAAAGGAAAGAGTACATTAATAACCGATGAAAGGTACAAGTTGTATCAATATGTCTGTGTGATCAGGTTTATTGGCCTGTTCTCTTGTAATCTGGGGAACATTGCATCTGCAGATGTCTGAAAAATGACCCCAAGCTTGGCAAAGACTTGCAGCAAAAACAGAGAAACAATTAGAAAAGAAGGTTAACTAATTTCTGGTGGCATTCCCTTTTACAGTAGATGTAAACCCTGAAAAAAGACATATCTACAACAAAACAAAGATTCCATTATACCTATATATAAAATGAATTGTAGTGAGGGGAAAGAGTCACTGCTTGCTTATCCAAGAAAGACCAGAGCCCAGATGACAGTCAAGGTAGGGACACCACAAGGGATCCCTCACGGCGGACACGGGGGTGCAAAATTTGTAAGTATGTCAGTATATCAATAATTACTGAAAGTAAACACAATATACTATTCTAATTGCTTGGTAACAGTCCATATTGTATCTATGGTATAGGGACCTATGGTATAGGGACCCAACGGGAACAATGTGGAGGAGGATGGGAGAGGTGGTCAGTGAAGGAGGAAAGGGGGAAAGGGGCTAGGAACAAAGGGTTCACTACAATTCAATGATATATTGGTATAATGGAATTTTGGTTTTGTTGTATATGATACTATATATAACTCTATATCTCCTGAAGAAGCAGCTTCCACTGTGAAACATGTAGAGGATCTAAAGTACGTTGTGAATTATATGCCCTCAGCATCTGACCAGCTATGTGACCAGTTAGACATGTTTGTATAACTTACTGTCTGTTGATGTTATCAAGAATTGCTGTTTTATCACAATTGCAGATTTATGTCTTTTTATTATTTTTGTATAAATAAACATTTACATATTTTTTATATTTTTGTTCAATAATTGGGTACCGAGATAGTCCATTACTCTTCTTACTGGGGGCTTTGTAGGGTTCACCCCTGGTTATTTCTTCTAAATAACCTTTTAAATATCTACACAGACAGAGGCTTACATGCTCCTTACAATTGTATTTGTGTTACAAATACAATAGTTAGCCTATAACATTGATAGCCTTGTTGGATGAAAATGAACCCCCAGATCTCATTGACCAGATCGACCTTGAGCAATTACTCGGTCATTTTGATCAGTCAGATCTTCAACAACCTTCCATTAAGACTTTTAAGAAGAAATCTGATAAGTTCCCTGCACTTAATACTAATTTGAACGTACTGGCCTTTGTCCAATTGACATGCAATGCAATTCAAAAAATTAAAACTACATCTAACAAACAATACGATCTCAGTCTCATGAACGCGAAGCATTAAGATCCTTAGCTTCGAACCCCTCCATCACAATAAAACCCTCGGACAAGGGGGAAAACATTGTTATTTTGGACAATGACCAGTATGTGGCAATCTGTAATAAAATTCTGTCTAACCAACAGTGGTACTGTAAGATCACATCAACTAAGATTGAAAGGTTCAATAAGGGATTCTATAAATTAATTGATGAGCCCTATGCTGCCAATATGCTTACTCCGACTTACTTAAGTCCGAATATGACTATGTTAGGACCGCACTACCCCGCATTCCAACTTTTTATGCTCTCCCCAAGCTGCATAAGGATATGCGCCAGCCTTCTGGTCGGCCCTTAATTTTGGGAAATGGGTCTATAATCGAGAAACTCAGTCAGTTTATAGATGGCCACTTGCGACCCTATGTGATGAGAATACCCAGTTATGTGAAAGATACTATGCATTTGTTGCAGATTATTGACGGCCTATATGTCACTCACGAGTCTTTACTTGTGGCACTGGACGTAGAGGCCTTATACAGTTCAATACCCAATGCCCAGGGACTTCCTTGTATTCGGCACATACTGTCGCAAGATGGACATCTTAGCGCAGAAAAGAGACATTTCCTGATTGATGCTTTGGACTTCATTCTGAACCACAATTGTTTTATGTTTAATGGTGCTTTTTTCCTCCAGGTACAGGGGGTTGCGATGGGGACTTCTTGTGCCCCATCGTATGCCAACCTGTACCTGGGGGAATGGGAAACCTTGTTAGAGCAATCTGAGCATCTACCTACCTATATGGGGAATGTGGTGATCTGGCGTCGATACATCAACAACATTTTTTTGGTATGGGATGGCACCCCAGATAGCCTTTAGAGTTTCTTACAAGAACTGAATATCAACCGGTTTAATCTTACCTGTACCATGACATTCCATGAGAGTAACATTACTTTTCTGGACGTGACGATTCACAAACAGTCAGATGGTCTTTTGACCAGTTCTTTGTACCGTAAGCCAACCGCCGGAAATTCGATCCTACATGCCACCAGCTTCCACCCCCAACCCCTTATTCGTTCGATACCTTACAGTCAATACTTACGTGTCAGGAGGAACTGCACCAATGAGAAAGTCTTCCAACGAGAGGCTGACTTGTTGATGGGGAGACTCCTGGCACATGGGTATTCTGAAACTTGTTTTAAAAAAGCCTATAGACGAGCATGCTTAAAATCCCGACATGAACTTATCTACAATCCAGAATCCAATAAGAATAAAACCAATCCAATCCGTATAGTAACTAAGTTCTCTAATCAACATAAGACTGTTAAAAACATTATCGAAAGGTATTGGCATGTTCTTAAACTAGATCCGACTATTGGCCCATTTGTGCCAGACAAGCCTTCGTTCACGTTTAAGCGTGCCAAATCTCTTAGGGATAATCTAGTATCGAGTGAATATCTTAAAATAAATAAAATATATGTGTATGCGCTAAAAGCTATAAATACGTGATCAAAGAATATAATAAATCTATACAATATTAATAAATAATAAACAGTGTCAAACGCCTGTGAAGAAAGTGACTGAAATCCACAACTGAATATGTAAAAAAATAGTAGCATGCAACATGCAAAAATGTGAGAAAAATTTTTTTTTAAATATTTTCAAAAATTATTATTTAGGTGCTACTTAATAAATGAAGTGTCCAATAGTTAGTCCAAAATCAATTCATAAAAATTTAAATATATCTCAGTCCAATCAATTCATAAAAATATATAAATCAAAGTGCACAATAGTGTCCAGACAAATAGCAGGCATTCCTCATGCTCGTTTTTTAAAGAAGTGCTAAATATTCCTCATGCTCTTCTTAAAAGATGTGCACATTATGGCATGCTCCAGTGCTCTCCAGTGACCACCAATGGTTAATGCGCTCACCTTAGAGCGTGCGACACAGTAGCTAAACAGTGTCAAAACACGCATTAGAGCCACTCCAGGGCTCATACAGGGTCTGCTGGTGATGATCTGTACCTCGCTCAAATGGTGACATATATGAAAGAAGGGAGACTCATAGCATAATACCGCCAGGGATTTATTTAAAAAGCCAAAAAAACAATCCCTCCAGGAGGGTACTCACAATGTTTGGGTGCGTCAGTGCACCATCCTATCCAAAGTATGTAATACAGATGAATCCTATGGCGTGCGGTGCGGTGTAGACAGGCAGAGGATTATACACTGCACCACACGCCATAGGATTCATCTGTATTACATACTTTGGATAGGATGGTGCACTGACGCACCCAAACATTGTGAGTACCCTCCTGGAGGGATTTTTTTTTATCATCTCTATGACCCCATGGCCTTCCTTTGGGATTGATCCATCTGTGGTCTAACACAACTTGCTGTTAACTTAATACTTTTGAGGTGTTCTTCATGGATACATGATATCCCTTTATGCATCAGCAGGTATGTAAGGGTTAGATTTAATCATATATCTATTAATCCCCACTATTACCACCCTTATATTCTCTATATTGGGTTAAACCTCAACAGTAGCAGGCCTTTATAAGGCTTACTCTACTGCTGTTTCCTCTCCCTTTTTTCCTGTTGGAGTAAATGACCACGCTTCCTCTCTTTTTTTCTCTCCCCCCTCCCCTATATCCCCCATTTTTCTTTCTTAGATGATCAAGGGGTTGGGGGTTAGGGGTTTCTCGAATCCAAGGTGACACTCTTCAGTGGTAGGACGCCCTTTGTGTTCAGTCTTGGTGTTGGTCCTGTGCGTCCCCTGATGTGAAGCTCTGGCCCCCGGATCCAATCCCTGGCGGCAAACTATTTATCCCCAATTTTTCTTTGAAGCTGGATGCTACCTTGATGTTCAAAAGTGATACGGTTAGAATACTTTAAATGTACTCAATTGGATGATTTGTATGTCTAGTGTATATGACCATTAATTGTTCTGTATCAGTTATGTCTGCTTACTTTGTAATTTTTGTAAAATATTTCCAGACAAACATATACTTCACCATCATCTCCTGAAGAAGAGGTCTAACTACTTACAACCTTGAAATGCGTCGGGCTTGCTGTCCCAGCTCATTGCTTGGACAGCCGTGTATGGTGTTTCTCTATCAATGTTGTATCAGATTCACATATATTGTGTATGCTAACATCCAACTTCATTTGCATCCATCTCTTTTAATACTGTGATGTTTTAACTTTTCAAAATAAATTTATATTTTTGAATTAAACATTGTTTAAAGACTCCTGCCTTTCAAAGTCCCACAAGAGGAAAAATCTTTGCTTTTTGTGTAATCTATCAGGGATGTGGGCAGTGAGTCTTTTTCCACATTGCTCTTGACACTACCATACTTACAATTGTATTTATGTTGTACATTGTAATATGTTGAGCCAGCTGAAGCAAATTTTGTCTCGGACAGAGTTGTTGTAATATACAGTATCTCACAAAAGTGAGTACACCCCTCGCATTTTTGTAGATATTTTATTCTTTTCTATATCTTTTCATGTGACAACACTGAGGAAATGACACTTTGCTACAATGAAAAGTAGTGAGTGTACAGCTTGTATAACAGTGTAAATTTGCTGTCCCCTCAAAATAACTCAACACACATCCATTAATGTCTAAACCGCTGGCAACAACCTGACCTGAGGGAGGAGGGGGAGACGGACTTCTTATCACAATTTGGATTAGCAGCAAGGATGGGAAGTGTTATCATAATGGGGGATTTTAATTATCCAGACATAGACTGGGCGGATGGAACTACACAATCGTCTAAGGCTCGCCAGTTCCTAGACGCACCAACTAGAAATAAAGCGTTACTAAATCTACTGATTACCAACAATACAAAACTGATCACGGATGTGGAAATGCAGGGCAATTTAGGAAACAGCGATCACAGGTCAGTTGACTTCCGTATAAATCACACAAATAGGCAACATAAGGGAAATAAAAAGACACTGAATTTTAAAAGAGCCAACTTCCCTAAACTACGAACCTTGCTAGAAGGCATAAATTGGGATAAAATCTTAGGAACAAAGAACAAGGAGAAGAGATGGGTTCACTTTAAGAGCATATTAAATAAGGGCATTAGCCAGTGCATCCCATTGGGTAATAAATTTAAAAGAGCGAACAAAATTCCTGGATGGCTTAACCCCAATGTAAAAATGCATATAAAAGCAAAAGAGAAGGCCTTCAAAAAAATACAAGGTTGAGGGATCATCAAGGGACTGTATACAAGATTTTAGTATGAAAACAGTATCATTATCAGTATTTAGCATGGATACATGAAGAATCGTTCTTGCCAAACCAATCTATTAACCTTCTATGAGGAGTTGAGTTGCCATCTAGATAGAGGAAGGCTCATAGACGTGGTGTATCTGGATTTTGCAAAAGCATTCGACACAGTTCCCCATAAACGTTTACTGTACAAAATAAGGTCCGTTGGCATGGACCATATGGTGAGTACATGGATTGAAAACTGGCCAAAAATGGCGAGTTCAAAGGGTGGTGATAAATGGGGAATACTCAGAATGGTCAGGGGTGGGTAGTGGGTTCTGTGCTGGGACCAATCCTATTTATTTTGTTAATAAATGACCTAGAGGATAGGGTAAACAGTTCAATCTCTGTATTTGTGGACGATACTAAGCTAAGCAGGACAATAGCTTCTCAGCTTCTCTGCGGGATGTGGAAACTTTGCAAGAAGATCTGAACAAATTAGTGGGGTGGGCAACTACATGGCAAATGAGGTTTAATGTAAAAAAATGTAAAATAATGCATTTGGGTGGCAAAAATATGAATGCAATCTATACACTAGTGGGAGAACCTCTGGGGGAATCTAGGATGGAAAAGGACCTGGGGGGTCCTAGTAGATGATAGTCTCAGCAATGGCATGCAATGCCAAGCTGCTGCTAACAAAGGAAACAGAATATTGGCATGCATTAAAAATGGGATTAACTCCAGGGATAAAGCGATAATTCTCCCACTCTACAAGACTCTGGTCCGGCCGCACCTGGAGTATGCTGTCCAGTTCTGGGCACCAGTCCTCAGGAAGGATGTACTGGAAATGGAGCAAGTACAAACAAGGGCAACAAAGCTAATAAAGGGTCTGGAGGATTCTCTCTGTAGAAGAGACGCTGTTCTGAGTGGAACCTGTCCTGTTAAACCGCCGTATGGTCTTGGCCACCGTGCTGCAGCTCAGTTTCAGGGTCCTAGACATTGTCCTATAGCCTAGGCCATCTTTATGTAGAGCAACCATTCTTTTTTCAGATCCTCAGAGAGCTCTTTGCCATGAAGTGCCATGTTAAACTTCCAGTAACCAGTATTGGAGAGTGAGAGCGATAAAACCAAATTTAACACACCTGCTCCACATTCACACCTGAGAACTTGTAACATTAATCAATCACATGACACTGGGGAAGAAAAATGGCTAATTGGGCCCAATTGGATATTTTCACTTAGGGGTGTACTCACTTTTGTTGCCAGTGGTTTAGACATTAATGGCTGTGTGTTGAGTTTTTTTGAGGGGACAGCAAATTTACACTGTTATACAAGCTGTACACTCACTACTTGACATTGTAGCAAAGTGTCATTTCTTCAGTGTTGTCACATTAAAAGATATAATAAAATATTTATAAAAATGTGAGGGGTGTACTCACTTTTGTGAGATACTGTATATCAGGCATGTCCAAAGTCTAGCCCACGGGCCAATTGCAGCCCGTGGTCCGATTTCATATGGCCCCACTGGTAATTTGGATATATATATATCTTTTGTAGCCCCCAACGAATAGGCGCTCGGGGATTCGTTGGACGGCCACAAAAGATATATACTGTATTTATCGTTCCTTGAAGGGGGCAGGGAGGGGGCGGGACGAGTGCCATCAGATTACATCCAGGAGAATCTCCTGTTTACTCGGCAGCCTCTGTAATAGGAAATCCCATCCCCTGGGCTGGCATTGGACGACTGTTTTGTTTATCATAGGAGGCGGGACTTTGTATTAAAGAGGCCTCTGAGTAAACAGGAGATTCTCCTGTATGTAATCTGTTGGCGCTCATCCCGACCCCTCCTTGTCACCTCCGAGGCTGTAAATGGGCATGGGTCAGGCTGCACTGATGGCAATGGTGAGGCTGCATTCATGGCAGTGGTAAAGCTGCATTCAGAGACTGCATTCATGGCAATGATGAGGCTGCATTCATGGCAATGGTGAAGCTGCATTCAAAGTCTGCATTCATGGCAATGGTGAGGCTGCATTCAGAGGCTGCATTCATGGCAATGGTGAGGCTGCATTCAGAGGTTGCATTCATGGCAATGGTGAGGCTGCATTCAGAGGTTGCATTCATGGCAATGGTGAGGCTGCATTCATGGCAATTGTGAGGCTGCATTCATCTCAATGGTGAGGCTGCAATTAATATCAATGGTGAGGCTGTATTCATGGCAATGGTGAGGCTGCATTCATGTCAATGGTGAGGTTGCTTTAATGATAATGGTGAGGCTGCAGATGGGCACTGATTAGGCTGCATTGATGGGCACTGACCCTTATTTTGCTTCACAGTTCTTTATTTAAAATTTCGTTTTTCTCCTGAAACTTCCCTCATAAAGTGAAGGTGTGTGTTTTACGCCTGTGCGTGTTATACGCCGATAAATACAGTATATACAAATAACACGCCCAAGCTCATCCTTATGCCGCGTACACACGGGCGGACTTTTCGACCGGACTGGTCCGACAGACTTTCCAGCAGACTTTCGATGGACTTTTGACGGACTTCAGATGGACTTTTTAACGAACGGACTTGCCTACACACGATCACACCAAAGTAGGACGGATTCATACGTGATGACGTACACCGGACTAAAATAAGGAAGTTGATAGCCAGTAGCCAATAGCTGCCCTAGCGTCGTTTTTTGTCCATCGGACTAGCATACAGACGAGCGGATTTCTGGGTCCGGCGGAGTTACGATGTAAAGATTTGAAGCAAGTTCCAAATCTAAAGTCTGTCAGATTTGCGACTGGAAAAGTCCGACCGTGTGTACGCTGCATTAGACTCTTCACCACACACAGCCACATAGGCAAGAGAATTCTTGTTGGGCAGTGTATTAGTTAATTTGCATTTCATTTTAATCGTGTCAGGCAAAATGGTCGGCCCTCACGTATGTTCACTTCATCAAATCTAGCCCTCTTTGAAAAAAGTTTGGACACCCCTGCTGTATATTAACAGTCCAGAGTAAAATGTCAGTCTATGTTATGCCAAGAGCGATATCAGATGCAGTGTCAGTGAAATGAACATGCCAGCCCATTCAGGAAACTCTTTGAGATCGTCTGTATTCCCAAACATAACAGGAAATAATCTTTGTGTTAATCTTTTATGTACACATGGTTGCAGAATAGGTCCTGTTCTGCATAAGAAGGCAGTGACAGTTTGTTGGGAAGATGGGAACATGACATAAGATGCTGCCACCCAGGAATCATGCTGGACATACACTCAGACTGCACACGCATCATGCATTTGTCTTCATTTCCAAAACAGGCAAGTGTGTAGGCATGAGAAAAATCATTCTTATTGGTGGAATCTGTTGTGATGATCTTGTTGGGTTGTAGTGTATTAGATAAAAGTCTTGCATGCTGCATTTAGGTTGCATTGACCCACATTTTGCCATTTAAGTCAATATATGTAAAGTGCTGCGTAAATTGACGGTGCTATACAAGAACCTGAAATAATAATAATAATAATTCACTTGAAGTTTTTTCCAAAATACAAGGAGGCTGATTTCCTGAATTAAGAATCTTTACTCAGAAAAGTGTGTAAATAATAACTTCAATTATCCATTCATGTGAAAAGCAAACCCCTCTTCCACTGGAATATCAAGTCATATGCAGATGTTTTGCATTTCAACTCCTTTAGTATATCAATCCAAAAGTATCTAAAATACATATTAGAGCTTGTTAACCCATCCATGGTGGTTTGAACAAGCACCTAAATCTGACCACCAGGCAAATGTTAAAACAAAATAAAAGAAGAAACCTCTAACTTCAAAATGTTTTGTCCTGAGTTCTTTGTAAACCTAAATATGAAGTCAGAAAGAGAACATCTATCATCTATTCATACCCCCCCCCCATGGGCTTCCGACAACATAGCTAGCAAAGGAGGCGGCTTGTATCAGCTACAAGCGCTTGCCTGAGACAAGAGACGGCAGTGGCGTCACTAGGGTTGGTGTCACCTAGTGCGGCAAAACATGGTGTCACCCCCCCTCCTGTCTATCCCGCCCGACGCCCTGCAGGCAGCACCCTCAAACGGCCCCTGTAAATGATGGTATAGGGTGGGATAGGGCAGGTTAAGATGGTATAGGGCAGGCTGGGGAGGTATAGGGCAGGTTGGGGTGGCGTAGGGCAGGTTGCGGTGGCATCGGATAGACTGCGGTGATGGTGACATAGGGCAGGTTGCGGTGGCATAGGGCATGCTGGGGTGGTATAGGGCAGGCTGGGGTGGCATAGGGTAGATTGAGGTGGCATAGGACAGGTTGCAGTGGCATAGGGCAGGTTGCAGTGGCATAGGGTAGGTTGGGGTGGCATAGGGCAGGTTAGGACTCTATGTAGAGACAGACAGTGTGCAGTAACTTACAGTACCCGGAGATGAAGACACACGGGGGCTGCTGTGTTCCCACCTTTTGCTCCTCCAGGCTCCAGCTGCGGGATCAGCCAGATCAGCCAGAGTGAAGGAGTCAGTGGGAGGAGTGGAAGAGGCAGCCACATCTCCAACTCCACCCACCAACTCCAGCTGTATCCGGAGATATTGGAGATCCCGAGGGACAGGCAGCTTAAGACAGGGGAGTGTTACAGGCAGCCTCCCCCGCACGGCTTGGTGCCTTGCTCGCTCCGCTGCAGCTCTGCAAGCAGAAGCAATATAGCACAGCATGTAGCGGTGGGTGCCCCCCCTCCCCCGCACCCCCATAGTAACGCCACTAAGAGGCAGGAGGAAGAGGAGGCTATCACTCCCCCTTTCCCTCTGCATTCCTCAGACCAGCACTTGTCTCATGCAAGTGCTTGGAGCTGAGATAAGTGCTGGTTATTAAAGTGCTTGTAAAGGCAAAAGGTTTTTTACCTTACTGCATTGTCATGCTGGAAGACCCATCTTCACTGGAGGGAAGAAGGTTCTCATCCAAGATTTTACAATACATGGCCCCATCCATTGGCCCTTCAATGCAGCAAAGACAGCCTGTACCTTTAGCAGAGAAACAGCCCCAAAACATAATGTTTCCACCTCTCTGCTTGACTGTAGAGCTGGTGTTTTTAGGGTCATAGTCAGCATTTTTCTTCCTGCAAACACAGCGAGTCGAGTTAATGCCACAGAGCTCAATTTTGGTCTCATCTGACCACAGCACTATCTCCCAAACCTTCTCTGAATCATTTAGATGTGCATTGACAAACTTTAGACGGGCCTGTACATGTGCCTTCTTGAGGAGGGGGACCTTACAGGCACTGCAGGATTTTAATCCATAGGGACGTATTGTGTTACCAATGGTTTGTTTGGTGACTGTGGTCCCAACTGCCTTGAGATCATTCACAAGCTCTCCCATATAGTTCTGGGCTGATCCCTCACTTTTCTCATGATCATCCTTACCCTATGAGGCGAAATCTTGCATGAGGCTCCAGACCCAGGGCGATTGATGGTTATTTTGTATTTCTTCTATTTACGAATATTTTCTCCAACAGTTGTCTCCTTCCCACCAAGCTTCTTGCTGATGGTCTTGTAGCTTATTTCAGCCTTGTGCAGGTCTACAATCTTGTCCCTGATGTCCTTTGACAGCTCTTTGGTCTTGCCCATGATGGTGGGTTTGAATGGAAGAAAGAGATACTGTGGACAGGTGTCTTTTATACACATAACAAGTTGTCGTTAGGAGCCCCTTCCTAAATTGACAGGACTAATCTGTGTACCACATGAGCACATACCGTAGCCAGTCTATGGGAGCCAGACTTATTGTTGGTTGGTAGGAGATCAAATACTTATTTTACTCACTGAACTGCAACTCAATTGATAACATTTGTATCATGCGTTTTTTCTTGATTTTTGCTTTATATTCTGTATCTATCATTTAAAATATACCTATGATAACAATTATAGACCCTTAATTTCTTTGTAAGTGGGCAAACTTACAAAATCTGCAGGGGATCAAATAATTATTTTTCCCACTGTATATTTCACATGTGTATTTAGCTGTTTGCTTGCAGCTCATGTACTATTTGCTTGCAAACTATTACTAAAGGATAAACAGGGGCTGCAATTGCTGACCTTCTTCCAAGAATACCAGCTGCCTGGCTGCCTTTGGCTTCAATACTTTTGACTCATTGACCTGGAACATGTATGCATAATAAAAAAGTGTGAGTAAAGTCAAATCTCATTATCTGCATACACCCTTGTTCTAGATCGGTGACTGTGCCATTATATCATCATGACAGCCAGACAGCTATTTTCAGAAGGAGACGTTGACAATGGCAGCCTACATAATTGTTCAATACAAGTTTCCTTTCGATCCTCAGCATTACTAAATTGTGAGCATTCTGAAACCATTAAAAACTAAACCTTTAGCACCTTTCAGAGTTAATGAGAGCAAGCAATTATATTCTATTTGGATCTGTATAATACATTTATCAGTGTGAAGCTCGACTGGAACAATGCCATATAGAAGCATAAAGTATACAGGGGTTCCTATTTTCATCCACTCTTACACCATCAGACCAATTTTTAGATTTCTAATTATTGGGCTGGCACCAAAATCGGCGCTTTTATTATTTCCCTAATGCCTCAGCTGCGGGCTTCCTATGGGTTGATGCCTTAATTGTGTTTTCTAATTTTCCCCTTAATGACATCCATTAATAGATCTCTTGCTGATCACCACGTGCGCACTACTTAACCACCATGCAGCTACTTTAGAAGAAAGTACAGGCAGTGAAGATGGGACGAGACTTAATAATACATTGCTAGAATGTATCAGCGGTGTTCTAGAATAGTCCCATAGGTGGTTAAGATCTGTCCGTGCCATTGAAAAGGTTGTTTTATCTATACCTCTTTTATTTCTAGCACTGCTACTATACATTTAGCTGCTGGTTGGCAGCTGAATTTTTTCTCATAGCAGTGTCTGCTTCTTTTATGAACAGTGGACGCATTAATAGAGTTTTAAGGCTTGACGTTAACTGGCCATACACCAAGAGAATCCCTGATGAAGCAACCAAATTTTGCTCAGTGGGTGGTCCTGCTGGCCCCCTGCCACCCAGCATCTCTATATCAAAAATCAAAGAAGCCATGCAGAAATGTATTGGCCGAGCAGCATACGCATCCAATCAGTAGCAGGCACTCTTCAGGTATTTTGACAGCTGAATGGGGTCAGCTGTCAAAATTCAATAGCTGCAGTAGGGGATGTAGTGTAGATTGAGGGATCTGTTAGATTTTTTCTTTTCAGGCTGCACATGTATGGGCAGCTTTATATAGTTTTATCACGTAATTCAAGAGGTTCCCAATCTTTTCTGGTCATAAAGCACTGCAGCATGATACATGGTACATGATACTAACGCCCCTTTCACACATACGGACTGTTTGTCCATTTTTCATCCACCCATTGACGGATAAAAAACAGACATCAATGCACCTCAATAAAAATGGCATTGACATCCGTTTACATCAACTTACACCAACATTCGTTTTTTGGAATGGATCAAAACCCTATTTTTCTTCCGTTAAAAAAAAGGATTGGATAGAATACAGATGTAAACAAACGGTTCATTTTTGCATGAAAGAGCGGCTCCGGGACTCAAGTCGTTAAAGTAATTATAAAGTCTAATTTTTTTTCTATTAAAATACTAAACTTGATATATTTACCTGCTCTGTGCAGTGGTTTTGAAGGTAAATTTAAAGGAAATTGAACAAGAAAATTGTATAATGTATGGCCAGCATTAGACCTTGGGGGGCCTGGGGCATTTCAAGTTCAGGGGCCCCTCAACATAGAAATGTAATTATATGACAAATAAAAAATTAACTGAAATGAATGATAAACCTTGTTCTAAAAAAATTTTAGGTTCCAAAGAAGACACTTGTCTGATTTATTTATTGATTCTGATTCTATATTTTATTGACTGTAAAGCAACATACACACTATCAGATTTTTTGCTGATTTTTGTCTTCAGATTTACCAAAACCATGTAGTGCAAGGGCCTGTCTGATTGCATACAAATTGAAACTCCTAAGGTTTGACCTCATATTATATGGTTTTGGTAAATCTGAAGACAAAAATTAGCAGAAAATCTGATAGTGTGTATGGGGCTTTAGAATACACATTAAATGGGTAATTGGAACTTGACAAGTCATACATCACAGTTAAGCATCACACTACGATATTTCTCTGTAAAATCTTTCAAAGCAAGTCCCCTCTCTTTTTTTGTGAGTGGACGTCATTGACAGGTGCATAGGAGGTGGCGTGTACGGATCCACGGGCTGAAAGGTTTGGGAAAGAGATAATCACTTATGGGAAGCCTGGTTGAAGGATTCAAGACACAGGAAAACATGCTTATGTTTTAACAAATACATTTAGTGATGTATTACTTAAAACAGAGCTACGTTAGTGTGTGTTTTATTACTGCTTGGAGATCGGTTTAATGAATCAGCTGAGGATTAATTCACATCGATCATCCATATATTTACAAACAAAGGTACAGCTTTTTACAACTTTTCTTGCATGCATTTGGGTAATTAAAGTGAACATAACTATACTGTATTAACTAAATTAACATTCTGTACTACTTTAATAAATCAGCCCAATAGTAATATACATTATGAATGATACATAATTTTCACAATAAACATTATTTAATTAGTATGATTAAATAAACTGCACCAACAGCCTAATATAGTATAGTATTCCTATCACCAAGATAAAAAATGCACCACAACAGTATAATATTTCCATAACTAGGATGAAATATCTCCTATCTACACCCAAGACTAATATAACTGCTAAGGAAGCACTGTGCCAGCCTTTCTCAGGGGCAACAATAACTGGCTGGGAAAATGCTCCAGCTTTTCCTCAACAGGGCAGTTTATGTCAGATATGTGGTGGTGACTATAAAAAATGGACATTTCTCATTACAAAAATAAATTGCTGGAATAAACACGAAAACAATTTCTAATTGCTATAGCCCCCCTAAAGTGGGCCTACCTTAAAAACCTAAAAAAAAATGTTATTGGGGACACCCAATCAGTACACAAAAATTCTAACTTCTGCTCCATTCATTCTGTGAATCTGTGCTTCCTCCACATCTTCAGCTGCTTCATGATAAACCCCCTACCAGCCAGAAGGACAGCTCTGGTTTGAGGTAGCAAAGAACAGCTTGTAGCAAGATGGCTGCCTCCACAAAGTAAACCACAAAGTAAACCAGTTGAGCATGAGTATGAGATGTCAGTAATAGGGAAGAGTTGCAGGGAGCCTAAAGACAATCCTCATGAATATTCCTTTAAACCCCTCAGGTTGCCTTGTTTGGGCAAAGCCACAGTACAAGGTCCTCTTTGAAGCTATTTTTTGTTATTAAAATAGCAAGCATGTCACAAGCTACACTCTTCCTCTGGAGAACCCCTGCAGCACTCCTCGAGAATAGTACCAATGTTTCGTGACCATAACGCAGCCCTTTACAATATAGATTCGAATGCTTCTCCTACAGAGACCGCACAGAAGAGAGCACGCATTGAGGACTATCTCTCCTCTGCTGGCTTTCCTAGCCTGTCCCCTGAGCAGCGTGTCGATTTGGACCTTCCCATATCTCCCACTGCATTGTGGGCTACTATAAGATCCCTTCCTGAAGGAAAGAGCCACGGGCCCGATGGCTTCATCAAGGCCTATTACTCAAAATTCTTTACCCAGCTGCAGGCCCCTTTGTGTAGTTTTTTTAATTCTCTTGCTACGAATGGGTGCTTTCCACAAGGTGCCTCATTGGCATACATCTCAGTCATCCTGAAGGAAGGCAAAGATCATACCCTCTCACAGAGCTACCATCCCATTTCTATGTTGAATACGGACTTCAAGTTATTTGCTAAAATCCTCGCCAATCGCCTTAAACACCTCCTTCCTGAGTTCACCCTGATCAGACGGGATCTATAATGGGACGGGAGGCAAGAGACAACTCTATCAGAGCTCTCCAGCTCATTCATTGCATCCGTACACGCGATCATTTGCCACCCTACTTGATCCTTTCAACTGGCGCTGAGAAGGTGTTTGATCGCATGGACTGGAACTTCCTTAATGCTGTGCTGGTGAGGTTGGGTTTGGATTCACACATGTTGTGTTAGATCTCAGCGCTATACACGTCCCCTACGGCCCAGGTCAGGGTGAATGGGGGCTTATCCCCAACGTTCCCTATTCGGAATGGCATGAGACAGGAGTGTCCACTTTCACCCCTACTATTTGCTCTGGTACTGGAACCACTGTTACGGAAAATATGATCCAATCAGAATATCAAGGGTGTTCCTGTAGGTGCTGTGCAACATAAGCTCGGCTTATGCGGACGATGTCCTTTTCGACATTGTGGACCCCATTGTCTCGCTGCCAAACCTGATGGAGGAAGTATCGGCCTATAGTCAGGTGTCTATTTTTTGGATTAATTATGCAAAATCGGAAATCTTACCAATCACTGTTCCTTCCCCTTCACCTGGGCGTCCCATGAGATACCTTGGTGTACATCTCACGGACAACTTAGATACCCTATACACTTGCAACTATCTCCCTTTAAAAAATCAGCTTAGACCTAAAAACATGGAACAAAGAGACTTTTACATGGCTTGGCCGCACAAATATCATTAAAATGACAATATTGCCCCGTGTAATGTTTATCCTGCAGATGGGGCCAATACCTCTACCCCCACGCTTTTTTAAGGAGCTTCATAACCTGTTCATTCGGTTTGTGTGGAGTGGCAAGAAAACCGTGCCTAGCCGTGGTGATTCTACAGCGGTCTAAGCAAAATGGCGGTTTGGGTCTACATAACATTTCCCAATATTACCAGGTAATTGCATTACAACATATTCTCAACTGGAGGTTCCACACAAGCTCTAAATTGTGGGTTCAAATGGAGAAAGTTATAGCCGGTCGGAACCTGTCGTACGCTCTGTGGGTTCCAACAGAGGACAGGGGACTTTCAGATTGGGTGTCTCCGTTGACTGCCCATACTCTGAAGGTGTGGGACAGACTGAATAAAGATCTCGCCCTGGCCCCCCCAACCTCGCCACTGGCCCAGGTGGCTGGATTCCCTAGGTTCCTCCCTGGTGAGCAGCTGTCCTTTCTTGGAACCTGGGCGAGAGATGGCATCCACAGATTGGCACGTTTTGTTTCCACTTTGGTTCCACTTACTACCCTACGGGAACGTTACGGCAGTTTCCTCTTAGATTTTTGGCGCTACCGCCAGCTTTCGAACTTTGTCACATTGCAGCATCATGCGGCACCGATTAGAGCTACCCTTACGGAGTTTGAAAGCCTATGGGTCGAACAAAACCCTCAGCCACACATGATCTCTGCCCTTTATAAACTACTAGAAGCAGCTAAGCCTAGTCCTAAACCACTTTATATCAAAGAATGGGAGCATGACTTCCAGTGTGAGTTTACGAATGAACAACTGAACTGTCTATATTTCCTACTGCACTCAAGTTCAGTTAAATCTAAAACTCAAGAGAATAACTATAAAATACTTTCAAGGTGGTATTAGGTACCTACGATCCTGGCTAGGATTTATCCCACGGCTTCTGACTGGTGCTGGAGGGGTTGTGGACAGAGAGGAACACTTGGTGGGAATGCCCCATACTGAGACCTTTTTGTTAATGGTTGGTAAGCATATCTCTGATGGTTTCGGTGTGGACATCCCTGAATTACAGAGTCATTTCCTCCTCCATCTCCCCTCCATGCCCTTAGTGTGCTATATATGAAAATGTATATCAGCGCACATATGACACGAAAAACTGGAAGCAGCTGAACACCAGGGTCAAACGATCAAATCCCTCCAAACAAATAAATAAATCAAAAGGTGCAGCGCTAAATCAATAAAACAACCATAGAGAATATATAAAAATTGCTATATCCCAGAGGGAAAGGAAATACTGATGTGATGAACAACACAAAAAGTGTCCAATTACAAAATGTCCAAGTATGAAGACATGAATCCACCAGGCAAACGTGATGATCACAGCAAAAAAGTGTGGCTGATAGTAGAACCCTTCACCATGAACCAAATGGCCTCTCACCTGGTCCCAAAGATCAAACAAGCAATCTCATATAGGTCAGCAGATAAATGGCAAGGTCCTAAGGCAAGGGACTCCTCCAGATAACCAGGTAGCAGGTGGGTGTCGTTTTCATGAAATCACAAAGGGTACAGACATAGTGCTCTCCGTATAAAACAGTTTATTAAAGAAAGTGAAATAAAACTTACATAGCAGGCACTTCTCAAGTGCCAGGAAGCAAACACAGAAACACAGCAGAGTGTGTACGAGCGGTGGAGCATGCGCAGTAGCCGCGGATGACGTCACGACGTCACGTTCTGGATGCGTTGCGTCCCAGTGGGCGGGGACTTCCTCAGCAGATGTCGTGACTACGTGGGCACCCGCGCTATAAAGAGGTGAGTTGTTATGGCAACACCAAAACAACTTTGAATGACGTGTATCAGATGTGGGCCGGCTCCGGAAGTGTCTCCACACACATCATTCGGAGCAAATAAAGCCCAGTCTGATATTAAAGGCTCAAAACTGCACATGATATAAGATTAAAAATATGTGAAAAATATATATAATCAGATATTAAGAATACATATATGATCTGGTGTTGACACAAGACACGCATGAAGTGTAATCTTGACAGAACAGTGACAAACACCTAGGTAACAAAAATAAATGATTATTAAAATGATTAAAAAATGCATAATAAATACCCGTCATCCGCGACCACCGACTGCTCACCAACATAATTAGATAAAATTATCATCATAAAAATTCTCGTCATAAAAATTATCTAAAATCTTATCGATCAGATATAAAACAATTAGTATCGAATTCTACATTTAACCCATCGGGGCACATAACCCCAGTCTCATAAATCCAATGGGATTCTCTTTTACTAAGCTGCCGGATAAAATTACCCCCTCTCCAGTGCTTTGTAACCCTTTCTATGCCCCAGAATTTTAGACACTTAGGGTTTTGTTGATGGAAGGTCTTAAAGTGTCTGGACACGTTGTGGGTCTTGAGGCCTTTCTTAATATTATTAACATGTTCGGCTAATCTAACATGTAAGGGTCTTGAGGTTCTTCCAACATACTGGAGCCCACAGCTACACTCCAGCATGTAGACAACCCCAATGGTGTCGCATGTGATTAACTGTTTGATCTCGTACTCCCTGTTAGTGGCCGAAGCTAAAAATTTTTTTCTTTTTTTGATGTTTCCCTTGGAGTGCCTACAGGGGACACATCTACCACAAGCGTAAAAACCTTCCAGGAAAGAGAAAAGCCTATCTGAGGTAGGTACTGGGGGGTTAAGGACACTCGGTGCCAGACGATCCCTTAGCGTGGGGGCTTTTTTGTAGATAAACTGAGGTCTGTCAGGTAGTATAGGACCTAAAACTCTGTCTTGTTTCAGAATAGCCCAGTTTTTCTGAATAATTTTCTCGAATTTCCGGTATTGTATGTTATAATCCAATACCATTTTAAAATTGTGACTATCACCAGTAGGGGCCTTAGAGGTATTGGTAATAAGTTCATTTCTTTCCATTAGCATGATTTTAGATACCTCTTCATCTAATGAGGCCCGATTGTACCCCTTCTGTTCAAATCTGGAGGTAAGGACCTCGGACTGGCTAACAAAATCCTCCACAGTGGTACAATTACGACGCAATCTGATATATTGACCCCTGGGGATGTTGCACAACCAAGAGCTGTGATGGCAACTCCCCAGGGGGATATAAGAATTGCGGTCAGTGGGCTTAAAGTAGTTAGTAAAAGAAAACTGATCATGTAAAATACTGATGGATAAATCCAGAAACACTACCTTTTCAGAACTGATGGTCCATGTAAGAGATATATTTTTGGAGTTGTTGTTTAGTGATTGAATGAAGTCATCCAACCTGGATCTCTCACCATTCCAGATTAAGATGAGATCATCAATGAATCTCCTGTAGCACAGCAGCTCAGGGGGGCGATGGAGAAAAACCGCTTCATCCTCCCAGTGGGCCATAAAAATATTGGCCACACTGGGAGCAAAGCGGGCCCCCATAGCAACACCCCTGGTCTGCAGATAAAATTCTCTGTTGTACCAGAAATAATTCCTCTTGAGGCAGAAGTCCAGGCAACTCAAGAGGAATTCCTGGTGGCCACCAGATAGGGTAGAGGAAGCCAATGCCCATTCGACTGAGGTCATGGCATCCTCATGGCCAATAATGGTGTACAGGGAACCTACGTCCGCTGTTACCAAAAATGTTGAAGGCGAGCATTTCAAAGTTTCAAGGATCTGAATAATGTGTTTTGTGTCCTTCAAAAATGCTGGAGTTTGCATGACTAGGGGCTGCAGGAAAAAGTCGATATATTGTCCCAATCTGGCGGATACAGAATCGATCCCATTAACGATGGGTCGTCCAGGAGGGTTAACCGTATCTTTATGAATTTTTGGTAAAAAATATATGACGGGTGTTCGACAAAATAAAGGATCTAAATATAAGGCCTCTTTCTTATTAAGGATCCTACGATCTTTACCGTCCTCAATAATGCTGTGCAACTCGTCCTTAAAGGACAACATGGGGTCTTTGTTCAGGATGTGATAAGTGTCACGGTCTGATAAAAGGCGGGACATTTCATTTTGGTAATATTCCTTACTCAGAATAACCAGCCCCCCTCCTTTATCCGCCGGACGGATCACAATGTCCTTTCGTTCGGTTAGAGATTTAATTCCCCGTTTGATAAACAATGGGTCAGAGACTTTTTTAATATGTAACTTCTCCAAGTCATTAGAGACCATATTCTTAAAAACATCTAAATGTTTATTATCTGAGATGTGGGGGTTAAATGTAGATCTATTACGCAAGGTGGAGTAATTCTGTCCAGAGGGCCTGGACCCTTGAGTGAGATGGGATAAAAAATATTTTTTCATATTCAATGTTCTGATGTATTTTTGAATACTAACATGAACGTTAAATTTATTGAGATTTTTTATGGGTGCGAATTTTAAACCACGATCAAGGACTTTAACTTCATCGTCATTGAGGTCAACATGACTGAGATTATAAATCCCTATACCTGATGCGGCTTGGATTTTTTGTACTCGCTTCCCTACCCCACTGAGCCCCAGCCCCACCATAATCATAATGGGTTCAGGAAAGTCAATAACAAAAGGAGGAGAAACACAAGGGGAAAAGGGAGAGGAGGAAGTTCTAGGCCATATACTCAACAACCACAGAATTCGAGGGGCCCTTCCCACTCTGACCCCCCTCCTTATAGGGATAGTTATCCAGCTCAGAATGGTAGAAGAGATTGTCAGGTCAGAGACAGTCCTTACCCTGTGTATGATAGGCCTATCACCACACAGAATAGGTATGCACCGCTTACAGAATATAATCATTATCAAAATAATGATGATTTTTTAGGGCAACGGGGGGCACCGAGATACCCCCCATCACAATATCAGGCTGCCCAAGGGGAACCTTGGAAACACCGGGCACCATACACACCATCAAACTCCAACCCCCCCCCAAAAGCGAAAACAAAGAGAGGAAGCAGAGGGGGGAAGCGAGTACAAAAAATCCAAGTCACGTCAGGTATAGGGATTTATAATCTCAGTCATGTTGACCTCAATGACGATGAAGTTAAAGTCCTTGATCGTGGTTTAAAATTCGCACCCATAAAAAATCTCAATAAATTTAACGTTTATGTTAGTATTCAAAAATACATCAGAACATTGAATATGAAAAAATATTTTTTATCCCATCCCACTCAAGGGTCCAGGCCCTCTGGACAGAATTACTCCACCTTGCGTAATAGATCTACATTTAACCCCCACATCTCAGATAATAAACATTTAGATGTTTTTAAGAATATGGTCTCTAATGACTTGGAGAAGTTACATATTAAAAAAGTCTCTGACCCATTGTTTATCAAACGGGGAATTAAATCTCTAACCGAACGAAAGGACATTGTGATCCGTCCGGCGGATAAAGGAGGGGGGCTGGTTATTCTGAGTAAGGAATATTACCAAAATGAAATGTCCCGCCTTTTTATCAGACCGTGACACTTATCACATCCTGAACAAAGACCCCATGTTGTCCTTTAAGGACGAGTTGCACAGCATTATTGAGGACGGTAAAGATCGTAGGATCCTTAATAAGAAAGAGGCCTTATATTTAGATCCTTTATTTTGTCGAACACCCGTCATATATTTTTTACCAAAAATTCATAAAGATACGGTTAACGCTCCTGGATGACCCATCGTTAATGGGATCGATTCTGTATCCGCCAGATTGGGACAATATATCGACTTTTTCCTGCAGCCCCTAGTCATGCAAACTCCAGCATTTTTGAAGGACACAAAACACATTATTCAGATCCTTGAAACTTTGAAATGCTCGCCTTCAACATTTTTGGTAACAGCGGACATAGGTTCCCTGTACACCATTATTGGCCATGAGGATGCCATGACCTCAGTCGAATGGGTATTGGCTTCCTCTACCCTATCTGGTGGCCACCAGGAATTCCTCTTGAGTTGCCTGGACTTCTGCCTCAAGAGGAATTATTTCTGGTACAACAGAGAATTTTATCTGCAGACCAGGGGTGTTGCTATGGGGGCCAGCTTTGCTCCCAGTGTGGCCAATATTTTTATGGCCCACTGGGAGGATGAAGCGGTTTTTCTCCATCGCCCCCCTGAGCTGCTGTGCTACAGGAGATTCATTGATGATCTCATCTTAATCTGGAATGGTGAGAGATCCAGGTTGGATGACTTCATTCAATCACTAAACAACAACTCCAAAAATATATCTCTTACATGGACCATCAGTTCTGAAAAGGTAGTGTTTCTGGATTTATCCATCAGTATTTTACATGATCAGTTTTCTCTTACTAACTACTTTAAGCCCACTGACCGCAATTCTTATATCCCCCTGGGGAGTTGCCATCACAGCTCTTGGTTGTGCAACATCCCCAGGGGTCAATATATCAGATTGCGTCGTAATTGTACCACTGTGGAGGATTTTGTTAGCCAGTCCGAGGTCCTTACCTCCAGATTTGAACAGAAGGGGTACAATCGGGCCTCATTAGATGAAGAGGTATCTAAAATCATGCTAATGGAAAGAAATGAACTTATTACCAATACCTCTAAGGCCCCTACTGGTGATAGTCACAATTTTAAAATGGTATTGGATTATAACATACAATACCGGAAATTCGAGAAAATTATTCAGAAAAACTGGGCTATTCTGAAACAAGACAGAGTTTTAGGTCCTATACTACCTGACAGACCTCAGTTTATCTACAAAAAAGCCCCCACGCTAAGGGATCGTCTGGCACCGAGTGTCCTTAACCCCCCAGTACCTACCTCAGATAGGCTTTTCTCTTTCCTGGGAGGTTTTTACGCTTGTGGTAGATGTGTCCCCTGTAGGCACTCCAAGGGAAACATCAAAAAAAGAAAAAATTTTTTAGCTTCGGCCACTAACAGGGAGTACGAGATCAAACAGTTAATCACATGCGACACCATTGGGGTTGTCTACATGCTGGAGTGTAGCTGTGGGCTCCAGTATGTTGGAAGAACCTCAAGACCCTTACATGTTAGATTAGCCGAACATGTTAATAATATTAAGAAAGGCCTCAAGACCCACAACGTGTCCAGACACTTTAAGACCTTCCATCAACAAAACCCTAAGTGTCTAAAATTCTGGGGCATAGAAAGGGTTACAAAGCACTGGAGAGGGGGTAATTTTATCCGGCAGCTTAGTAAAAGAGAATCCCATTGGATTTATGAGACTGGGGTTATGTGCCCCGATGGGTTAAATGTAGAATTCGATACTAATTGTTTTATATCTGATCGATAAGATTTTAGATAATTTTTATGACGAGAATTTTTATGATGATAATTTTATCTAATTATGTTGGTGAGCAGTCGGTGGTCGCGGATGACGGGTATTTATTATGCATTTTTTAATCATTTTAATAATCATTTATTTTTGTTACCTAGGTGTTTGTCACTGTTCTGTCAAGATTACACTTCATGCATGTCTTGTGTCAACACCAGATCATATATGTATTCTTAATATCTGATTATATATATTTTTCACATATTTTTAATCTTATATCATGTGCAGTTTTGAGCCTTTAATATCAGACTGGGCTTTATTTGCTCCGAATGATGTGTGTGGAGACACTTCCGGAGCCGGCCCACATCTGATACACGTCATTCAAAGTTGTTTTGGTGTTGCCATAACAACTCACCTCTTTATAGCGCGGGTGCCCACGTAGTCACGACATCTGCTGAGGAAGTCCCCGCCCACTGGGACGCAACGCGTCCAGAACGTGACGTCATGACGTCATCCGCGGCTACTGCGCATGCTCCACCGCTCGTACACACTCTGCTGTGTTTCTATGTTTGCATCCTGGCACTTGAGAAGTGCCTGCTATGTAAGTTTTATTTCACTTTCTTTAATAAACTGTTTTATACGGAGAGCACTATGTCTGTACCCTTTGTGATTTCATGAAAACGACACCCACCTGCTACCTGGTTATCTGGAGGAGTCCCTTGCCTTAGGACCTTTGCCATTTATCTGCTGACCTATATGAGATTGCTTGTTTGATCTTTGGGACCAGGTGAGAGGCCATTTGGTTCATGGTGAAGGGTTCTACTATCAGCCACACTTTTTTGCTGTGATCATCACGTTTGCCTGGTGGATTCATGTCTTCATACTTGGACATTTTGTAATTGGACACTTTTTGTGTTGTTCATCACATCAGTATTTCCTTTCCCTCTGGGATATAGCAATTTTTATATATTCTCTATGGTTGTTTTATTGATTTAGCGCTGCACCTTTTGACTTAGTGTGCTATAAACGAACCGCTCTCCTACACCTTCTTAATGCGCTAGTTGCCTAATTCCAATTTATTGGAAAAGCTTGCGCATCCCAAGTGAAGTGGAATGGATGGGGAATGTGGGGGAATGACTTGCCACATGTAGGAGTAACCAGAAACAGTTTGACTCCATTTGGGCATCCTGGAGAAACCACATATCTGGGTTCCTCTAAATCTCTTCCAGCTTGGACACTGCCTTGCTGGCTCTGGCTGACCCCAAATTTAAACAACTAGTCATAGCGAACCAAAACCCCCCGAGTGTCAAACCCAGGGCTACGGTGTCCAATCAATCAGCAAACCAGGCGTGAATATTGAGTTTGCATGTTGTGAACAATAACTTTGACTCAACATTTTTCTGGTCATCAGTATAATGATTATGTTGTGAGTCCTATGTTGGTAAGGATTTTGTTTGAAGTTAACAGGGTCCTCCTCCCTCTCCCTGTTAGGGGGGAGGGTTGTGTCCATAGGGACCGATTGTCGGGGAGGAGGACTTCACTGGTTTAATAAAGCGATGACATATGACATTGTCTTTCAAAGTCATAGATGATGACGATTACTTTGCTTTTTTCTATGCTTTATGTTTTACTTTATTTTTCCCCTTTATGTGTTTTTATTGCTGACCTGTTCTGATGAAAACTCTAAATAAAGATTATATAAAAAAAAAAAAATAGTAAGCTTGTAAGCTTGCAGCAAAAGTCAGTAAAGACTTGAGTTGTTGACTTTTGCACAGAATTTATATTGTTTACAATATTTATGCACTATATTGCACAGTGATTGTTACAGTTGAAATATTGTGTGTTATTGATTTATGCACTTTACTTAGTTAAGGATGCAACTTTTCCATATGTACAGTACAGTTCCATGTGTATGGTGTCACTGCAGGGAATATTGTATTTACTTAACTTGGTTGCATCCTATTCATAGGATATAGGCATGGTGTGGGCAGCTGCACTTGGTAACAGACCCATAACATGGAGCATTGAATTGATTGATAAAAGTAACAGTGTTTCTTTGTATCTTTCTATGTCCATTTGAACATTGTTGCTAAACATTAAGTCAGACGGTTCTTTTTTTGACAGCAAAAGTTGTTAGAGCTGCTGTATTTACACAGTGACTCCCAGCTTTATTTTCAGGGACCAGATTTGCTGGGAAGTGGGGGGGGGGGGCAGCAGAAGGGTAGAAAGACTGGATGTGTTACACATGCATTATGTACTTTGATGGTGTGTTTTTGAGTGTGTGTGGCATGTCCAGTGTCCTCAAATAAGTACATTATTTTTAGGTATGCTCTGTGCATGGAAACACATAACAAATATATAGTGCATATAGTGGAGATCTCTCAAATTTGACTGTGAAAGTGGAACTACACTTTGAAGTTGCCCATAGACATTAGAGGACAACAGGGTGACCATTCACCATCTTCCATGGTCAGGACTGGGAACTAAGGAGCTTTGCTTAATCATCAGGGTAAATTAATATGAATGGAGATCAGAGGAAGAGAGGATGAGTAGCACAGTCATGGTCATTGCTTGAGCTAAGCTGTGCATTTGACTGTTCCCCGCAACTTTAGCCAGTGTAATATTGCCCAGATTGGATATATTTTCTAATCTGGCTGAATTGAATGACCATCCTCATATGTTTATTTTGTACACCATGCTAATCTGTCATTAGTTCAGAACATCATACAGGTAACAAAGAAAAATATTTTGTTTTTAGATTTCATTGTTTGATCTGATTTAAAAATAACACAGGAAAAAAAACGATCAGTTTGACTGAATTTAGGTGAATTTTCGCCTAGAATCAATCTTTCCTTTTTAGTATAAACAAATGTGCATTATCCAAACTGTCCATTTGGGAAGGGGTGAGCAGATACCTGTCTAATACAGGTATTTTACTCCCACTTCCGGGCATAGATACCCGAGCCACCCGCGGGTACCTACCCCACTTCCAGCGCCTTCTCCGTCCCCCCCCCCGCTGCATTCTGGGAGACACGCCGGTCCCAGAAGACAGCAAGGCTTCCCTTCCTGATTCCCTTACCGAAGATGGCGGCAGCAGCATCTGACAGCCGAGGGATAGATCGGCTTCAGGTGCCGACATCACGGGCGCCCTGGACAGACAAAAAAAAAACCAGCGGACCTCCGCTTTAAGCTGGGTTCACACTAGTGTGAATTGGATGTGGTTTTCCCCGCATCCAATTTGCATGACAGGAGATTGTGGCCGGCTCTCATGGGAGCCAGGTTCACACAACTCCGGAGTGGCTGTGGAGCGAATTGCACTGGGGTCCTGTGCATCTTTGCCTCCATTTCAGGTCCAAATTCAGGCAAAAATTTGCACCGGACCCCTGCCGTCAGCCACATCTATTTCAAGTGTGAACCCAGCCTTACCCATAACAGTTTATTAACAAATAACGTTCTTTAAAAAAATAACATACATTCCACATTAATAATTATGTTACCAAATTAGTGTGTGCTGTAAATTGTCTCCAGTATTGCTCATGTTTCTTTTTGCTGGAGGCTGCCATTTTATTGCAGCCCAGAGCACTTACTTCTTTATTGGAAACTCTCCTCCTTGGTCTCAAAAACTATATGTTACTTTCTTCAAATAAAATATGTACATTTCCAGCCTTGATTGTATTTCTTGACTCAGCTAGAGAGGAAGGCTGACAGAAGCTTTACAGTGCTGAAGTTTACAGGCTGCCATGAGGAAGAGAGGAGTGAATAACAGAGAGATAAGACACTATTCTTTTAGGTTTAACTCTTTTGTGACTCCCTAGCAGCAGAGTTTGTCCTGCCACCTCTCCAGCTTTTCTTTTCTCCCTCCCTAATCATTTTTTTTATTGTCACAGTTTGTGTCATTCATATTGCTTTCTTCTCCCTTCAGTAACAGTAAGTCCTAAAGCTGTCTGCAGATCTTGTCTCTAGGGGCTCTGATTTTAGGCACAATGCTGAGAATAGAGAGAAACTGACTATGTGCAGAGCAGGGTGAGACAGCGCCATACTGAGCTTTAAACAATATAGGCACTTATTGTTAATGTTTTACATAGCTATACCTGCAAAAGGACCAGCATTAAGTGATCTATCAGGACCTAATTTTCTGACCGAAGTTCCACTTTAATTTTAATAACATACATTTTTTCATTCTAGTGATTGTTATTTAACCACTTGCCGCCCGCCATATAGCAGAATGACGGCAGCAAAGTGGTTTCAAAATCCTGACTGGACGTCATATGACGTCCGCAGGATATTGAGCCGCTGTGCGCCCCCGGGGGCGCGCATTGCGGCGATCGTTGTTGCGGTGTGTCAGTCTGACACCCCGCAGCACCGATCTAGGTAAAGAGTCTCTGACGGAGACTCTTTACCACGGCTGATCACTATGTAAATAGGAAGAGCCGGTGATCAGCTTTTCCTCACTCGCGTCTGACAGACGCAAGTAGAGGAGAGCCGATCGGCTGCTCTCCTGACAGGGGGGGTCTGCGTTGATTGTTTATCAGCACAGCCCCCCCCTCGGATCCTACCCAGGACCACCAGGGAAGCCGTCCAGGACCACCAGGGAAGCCGCCCAGGACCACCAGGGAAACCAATCACACTGGACCACCAGGTATGCCCCCTAGACCCCCAGGGACATACTAATCAGTGCAAAGGCAGCTGCCAATAAATGCCCAGGCAGCTGCCAATCAGTGCCCACTCCAATGCCTACCACCACCAGGGATGCCTATCAGTGCGGCGTATCAGTGCGGCGTATCAGTGCCCATCAGTGCCACGTATCAGTGCCCATCAGTGCCCATTAGTGCCGCCTATCAGTGCCCATCAGTGCCGCCTATCAGTGCCCAGCAGTGCCACCCATAAGAACCCATCTTTGCAGCCTTTCAGTGCCCATCAGTGTCGCCTATCAGTGCCCACCAGTGCCACCCATGAGTGCCCATCAGTGCCGCCTATCAATGCCCATCAGTGCTGCATATCAGTGCCACCCATCAGTACTGCCTACCAGTGCCCATCAGTGCCCATCAGTGCCGCATATCAGTGCCCATCGTCAGTGCCCGCTAATTGGTGCCACCTCATCGCTGCTGCCTTATCAGTGCCTGTCAGTGCCGCCTTATCAGTGCCCATCAGTGAAAGAGAAAACTTACTTATTTACAACATTTTTAAACAGAAACAAAAGCAAAACTTTTATTTTTTTCAAAATTTTCGGTCTTTTTTTATTTGTTTCGCAAAAAATAAAAACCGCAGAGATGATCAAATACCACCAAAAGAAAGCTCTATTTGTGGGAACAAAATGATAAAAATTTAGTTTGGGTACAGTGTTGTATGACCGCGCAATTGTCATTCAAACTGCGACAGCGCTGAAAGCTGAAAATTGGTCTGGGCAGGAAGGTGTATAAGTGCCCTGTATTGAAGTGGTTAAAAGATCAAACCTTTATGGCCATAGCATTGGCAGCAACAAATTCTAACCTCTGCAGTGTCTATAAGTATGTACAGTATGCAGGGCTTGTCAGAGAAAGGGCTGCTTCATTTGGGCGGAGGCAAAGCTTAATTTCACCCTCCCAAAATACATTTATGATTGAAATAAGAACTCCTATAATTTCTGCTTTTTCAGTTCAAAATATTGAATAAAGTTCCCCTATAAAACCGATTGTGTTGAATAATAGTATTTATTTAGGTATTTTTTTGCAGTTATAGTAATAGTATAGGACAGTATATTAATTGTTGTCACAAGCAATGAATCAAACAAAAGACACACACAGATATTACAGAAATATTTCTTTAAAGGAGCTATACAGCGCAGAATCTAATCAAATGAGGAATCTTCCCCCCCACAGAATTGTAATATTCTCTCTGTGAGATTGAATCTTGTGCAGCCTGCATCAATATTGCCAGCAGAAAGCCAGGCGGAGATGTTATGAAACTGATTTGTTATACACAGAGATGACTTGTTGGAGTGACAGGGACAAATGTGTCAGGTGACAACTCCCATCAAACCCTTTTACTGACTGACTGGTTTGCTATTACAGAATGCATGGTGGTTATGTGGTCTTTCCATAAACCATTTAGTCAGAAGCACTAAACAATATGAAGACAAAAAAACATTATATGGAGAAGATCATCAGTTGTTGTTAAAGTGTAAAAAACCAAGGGATGCTCCAGGTACAAACCAGAAGGGGTGTCTGGAGAAAAACAGTCCCTTGTAACCCATGTCTTCAATATTGCAAATCCATTGTCAAGTCTTCTTGGACCATTCTTTACTGGTTTATCAAATGATATTGCCTTTGCCCTCTTAATCTGGGCATAAATAAGTCACAATTAGACTGATGAATGCTAAATCGGCCAAAACTCAAGCCATGGGTGGCACTTCAATTGTTTTCATGCAGCCATGGATGCCACAGGTGCTTAAATACAATGCAGATTCCTTCATCAATGCTGTTAGGAGAATGGGGGGAATCAAGTCATTTTCTGTCTGTCTCTTGCATGCTGAATGGCTAAACTTTAAGCCATCTATTCCCAGCCTTACTGCCTACTATGTGTAGCCTTGCTTCTCTGTTTTACTATAAAAACTGATATAATTGCTCCACAAATAAAGTTGCATTTTAAAGTAGATCTAAACCAATCATTAAAATCTTATATAATCATGTAAGTATTCCCGGCAGACTTTCCCTTCCTTTAGTCTAAGGAAGTTATACTAAAAAAATGTTGCCAAGTACTGTATATAACTAACCAGAAAACTACTGTTTATTTTTCTCATTAAAAAATATAACGTACATCTTCACGTCTTAACCCTTACTTCTTTCTTTTCTTCCCTGTTTATTTTCTTCCAACTTACTACCCCTTTGGATAGCTTGGGGAGCAGTGTGGGGTCGCTGGTTGGCCACCATTGGTCCCACTCCCAGTTTGAGGGCTGTGTATACAAACACAAAAAGACCAGCTACAGTGATTCATGGCTGAGAGGACCCTTCATCTTCGATAAAGGTGTCCTCCAGTCACGCAGATCCTCTTTGGAGGATGTCTCCTCTACTCTTAAGAATCTGGTCATAGCCCAAAATAGCATAAGTCCGGTTCTTTAGCGACCTCCGATGTATGTTACTAATGTTTTTATGTACCGGTACTTTTCTATTTTGTATTGTATGGTCTTATATATGTACGGTTTATGAAAATGATTGGAAAAGAAAAATATAACGTACAGATGGCTGTCTTCAAATCTCTATAATTTTAACTGGGTTTGAGCAACATCTATTGGTATCAAAAAACAAAAGCAAACACCCCTATCCAATTGCACTCAAGGGAGTTGGCAATTAGCTGGTTGGGATTTTTTAAGCTTCCAGTTACCATTTCCCCTGAGATTAGCCTGGGGTCAGCGAAAACTAGCTGCTCGACCTCCATGAATATTAACATATAAGCTTGGGAGCTGGAACATGCATTTTGATGTCATAATCAATCAATGCTATTTTCCATGGGCAGAGTGTGCCCACACATCTGACTGCTGTTTTTACTGTCTGAACCAGCTCTAGACTGTAAGCTTATTTAGATCACACTCTTTTTTGCCATGGTTTAGTTGGAATGTTGGAAGCATGTTATGTGTATTTCCTTACAGAAGAGGAATCACAACTTTCAGCCTAGTGCCCCTCTTGATACCATGCTCCATCTGCAAGCCAATGCCACTTTTAAAATAAACAATAATAATAAAATATAGCACAAAGCAAAATTACAGCATAGAATAGTAAATTGATATTATTTATTTAAAGAATAACTCCACTTTTGAAACACATTTAATTTTTTTTAAAGTGTATGTAAAGGCTGTTTTTAGTTTTGGATAAAGGGTGAAAGGTTAGATCCTTTGTCAAGTTGTTATTGCTGTAACAGAAAAAAACAAACTGAAACATAACACCACTTCTAAAAATTCCAGAGACAACTTTTTTTCAATACAATTCATGGGCACAATCCAAAGCGTAGCCAACACATTTTGGGGTTTCAAAAACCATTTACTGCCAAAAAAGCTACTGACAAGGGCTGTGCTCGTACAGTGCTTTGAAAAAGTATTCCTATCCCTTGACATTTTCCACATTTTGTCATGTTACAACCAAACAAACGTAAATGTATTTTATTGGGATTTTATGTAATAGACCAACATAAAGTAGCATATAATTGTGAAGTAGAAGGAAAATGATAAATGGTTTTCGATTTATTTTACAAATAAATATCTGAAAAGTGTGGCGTGCATTTGTATTCAGCCCTCCTGAGTCAATACTTTGTAGAACCATCTGTCGCTGCAATTACAGCTGCAAGTCTTTTTGGGGATGTCTCTACCAGCTTTGCACAGCTAGAGAGTGACATTTTTGCCCATTCTTTGCAAAAAAGCTCAAGCTCTGTCAGTTTGGATGGAGAGCATCTGTGAACAGCAATTTCCAAGTCTTGCCACAGATTCTCAATTGGATTTAGGTCTGGACTTTGACTGGGCCATTCTAAAACATGAAAATCCTTTGATCTAAAACATACCATTGTATCTCCAACTTTATGTTTAGGGTCATGCTGGAACCTCCACCCCAGGCTCAAATCTTTTGCAGACTGTAACAGATTGCCCTGTATTTGGCTCCATCCATCTTCCCATCAGCTCTGACCAGCTGCCCTGTCCATGCTGAAGAAAAACATCCCCTCAACATAATGCTGCCACCATCATGTTTCACGGCCGGTGTGGCATGCTCAGTGTGATGTGTAATGTTAGTTTTCCGCCACACATAGCATTTTGCTTTTAGGTCAAAAAGTTCAATTTTGGTCTCATCTGACCAGAGCACCTTCTTCTACATTTGTTGTGTCCCCCACATGGCTTCTCGCAAACTGCAAACAGGGCTTCTTAATGCTTTCTTTCAACAATGACTTTCTTCTTGCCAATTTTTCATAAAGGCCAGATTTGTGGAATGCACGACTAATAGTTGTCCTGTGGACAGATTCTCCCACCTAAGCTGTGGATCTCTGCAGCTCCTCCAGAGTTAAAATAGGCCTCTTGGCTGCTTCTCTGAATAATGCTCTCCTTGCCCGGCCTGTCAGTTTAGGTGGACGGCCATGTCTTGGTAGGTTTGCAGTTGTGCCATATGCTTTCCTTTTTTGGATGATGGATTCAACAGTGCTCCGTGAGATGTTCAAAGCTTGGGATATTTTTTTATAACCCAACCCTGCTTTCTCCACAACTTTATCCCTGACCTGTCTGGTGTGTTCCTTGGCCTTCATGATGCTGTTTGTTCACCAAGGTTCTCTAACAAACCTCTGAGGGTTTCACAGAACATCTGTATTAATACTAAGATAAATTATCTATTAAATTTCTATTTACTATTATTTAGGTGACTAGGCAATTGGTTCCACTAGATTTTAGTTAGGGGTATCAGAGTAAAGAGGTTTGAAAACAAATGCACGCCACACTTTTTAGATATTTATTTGCAAAAAAAATTTTGAAAACCATTCATCATTTTCCTTCCACTTCACAATTATGTGCCACTTTGTGTTGGTCTATCACATAAAATCCCAATAAAATACATTTACGTTTTTGGTTGTAACATGACAAAATGTGGAACCTTTCAATGGGTATGAATACTTTTTCAAGGCACTGTATTTACACTGGAAGAAATTACTAGGTCCAGTTCACTTTTATTTCATTCACATTCTGTTGAATTATGCCCCTGGTGAAGGGGACATTTTTGGACGCTTGAAACATGTTGGGTTCTTTCTGGGTTTTCCTCTTAAAAACAAACAGACTCTTGCGAGCTACCATGTGAAAATCCAAATGATAATTAGAGATGATTAAAGGACAGCTGCTAGCATTGATCACGTCCCATATGCTTGTGCCAAGAAGTTTTATACCAACATAATGCTGCGCTATCCAAATGTAATCATACGCTAACCGTACTAAACCATCATATTACTGGCTGCGATTAAATAGTGGTGGTGGGATATACTATTCCTATATAAAAAATCTAGTGAATATAATATTGCAATCTTATGCGATTATAAGTTGCGATCATGAACAATAAAAATTGCAATCCTATGCGATCCTCCCAATGACAACCTGTGTAGCATACACACCTCTATATATACACACACACACACACACGTAGCATTCATATGCAATAGAGAAATTTGCAACCCTGTGCGATAATTGCAGTGACAATCTGTAATTTACATAAATCTATATAAAAGTGCATCAATATACAATAATCAATATAGAAATAAAGTGAACTGTGTTTGGAGTGCTCTTGTGCCAAACTAATTCATGCATTAATCTGTGTCCATAAAATCTCAGCATAAAGTCCATTCATAACTACTCCATTCTTCTGGTGCTCATTGTAAATGATAAAACAGATGATATAACAGTAAAGTGCTCGTATCCACTCTTGTGCTCCCCCTTTGGTGTATACGCTCACCTTAGAGCGTGTGACCTTGCACTTAAGCTCAGTCAAAACATGCTTTTAAACCACCTCTGGGTTTATGGTCAACATTGAGATCCTTGGATGATTGCTTGCGATAATATTCATATGCAAACCAGAGGAAACTGGATAGTGTATTACCGTTTTAAAAGTTTTATTTAAAATGACAATATTCCCTATATTAGGGTACTCACATTTAATAGGTGCTATGAGAGCACCACTCTCTATCAAGCCAAATATAAAGGCGCTGTGCTGATGTGTCCTCTCCTGCTCCGAGAACACTCCACTGTCTCCACTGAGTGATAGATGAAGCAACATTTAAAACACATTTTTACACTAATGTATAAGAAAAGAATCAGTTTGACACCAAACACACCTATGGTACAAAGTGCAGAAGGTCATTGGGACACATCACCTAAGAAGAATATGCATAAGATCTATATCATATTTGGTGTTTAACAAATCATAATATAATTCAGTTCAATAATAAGTTGGTTGTAAGATTGTAAAACATGGTCGATGGAACTATAGATATAGTTAGGATGGCTGATATTAAGTGAGTGTCTGCTGGAGCATCATAACATTTTTCAACACTCCTGCAGCACACCCCTCAGACCCATGGATTGGTTACACTAATTCTGTAAACGCCATCTTCAGTTACCTGAAAAGATGGCTACAATTGGCAGCTCAGCCCTCTTGATTACCATGGAACCATGAAGGAATCCTAATGTGAGCCAGTGACTCTACTATATCAGATTTTACTACTCTGCAAGCGTATTGGACTCTGCATTAAACCTAATATCAGGTGAACATTTTTAAAGTGGAGTTCCACTCAAACTTCCGCTTATCCGGTGCCACATGTGGCATCGTTCAGGGGGGAACAGGACCTGTTTTGGACAGGTACCGTTCCCCACTTCTGGGAGACAGTTCTCTCGGCCAGTTCTCTCAGAAGTTCGGCCCCCTCCTCCTTCTTACTCCACTGGACCAATTGGAAAGCGCAGCACGCTTCACGCATGCGCAGTAGGGAACCATCTGTGAGGCCGAAAGGCTTTACTGCTGGGTTCCCTTATTAGGAATGGAGGCGGTTGCACCCGACAGCCGATCCGAAGATCGGCTTGGGTGCCGACATTGCGGGCTCCCTGGACAAGTAAGTCCATATATTAAATGTTAGCAGCTGCAGTATTTGTAGCTGCTGACTTTTATTTTTTTTGTGGGGGGGCTGGACCTTCTCTTTAAGTATTTTTTTCACTTTCACCGTTTTGCAATATCTTTTCAATAATATTTTTTTGTTGTTTTTCTTTTATTTATAAAAAACTATAATTAAAAAGCATTATGCTGAATTGCTGAATGGTTTAAATCAGAAATTAAAGAATGTTTGCTGATGTTAGGGCTACAACATTTTAAAACTCTGTTACATCCCTATCTGGACTTGGCAGCGAGTGTCAATGACATATCTCCAAGGTCAGTGTTGCTAGAGCTGATGCTGTGAACAATGCATGTTTCCATTAAAACACATGGTGACGGCTACTGTTTGTGTGTGTTCCATTAAAGTGATATTTAAGCTTTAAGCTTTTTATTTGATTAAAACAATTAACATGTTATATTTACCTGCTCTGTTCAATGGTTTTGCATAGTCCCGATCCTCTTCTGGAGTCCCCGACCAGCACACCTGGCTCCTCCTCTTTGGCGAGTGCCCCTATGGAAAGCCGCTTTCTATGTGGTCACTCATGTGGGCTTGCTCCCAAGCAACCCTATCTTTGTTTATTGACACAGAAAGGACGGCTTTGCCCTACCACCCAAACCCTCATCACAGAATTTGATTTACAGCAGAGGAAGCCAATGGCTGCCACTGCTATCAACTTGCCCAGTGAGGAGGCAGAGAGCCTGGAGAGCTGCTGCTTTAATGCACATTGCTGGATTGAGATTGGGTTTGGGTAGGTATAAGGGGGGATCCTGCAGCACAGAAATTTTTTTACCTTAATGCATAGAATCCATTATGGTAAAAAAAACTTTAATGCCCCGTACACACGAGCGGAAATTCCGCCAGCAAAAGTCCGATGAGAGCTTTTGGTCCAAAAATGCGACCTTGTGTATGCTCCATCGGTCTTTTTCTGGTGGAATTCCACCCAGCAAAAGATTGAAAGCATGTTCTCAATTTTCAGTTGGAAAAAGTTCTGATCAGAAATTCCAATCGTCTGTACCAATTCTGACGCACAAAATTCCTACGCATGCTCAGAAACAATTCGATGCATGCTCGGAAGCATTGAACTTCATTTTCACGGCTCGTCGTAGTGTTGTACGTCACCACGTTCTTGACGGTCGAAAGTTCAGCGAACTTTTGTGTGACCGTGTGTATGCAAGCCAAGCTTGAGCGGAATTCCGTCATAAAAACCATCCAAGATTTTTCCAATGGAAATTCCGCTCGTGTGTACACGGCATAAGACTTTAGAACCATTTTAACGTACCTCAGCGATGATCATTCTCAGTTTACTGGTGCTTAAGTAGTTGTCTGGCAAACTGGAAAATCTCTTCACAGGGTGAGTGTGTAATGCGAGTGTGTCATGTCACACTGTTCACGTAGCAAAATAATTGTTATTAAAAAAAAAAAAAAAAGTGTAGCTGTGTTCACTTTTTGATCTGGCATCATGACTAGCAAATAATCCTATTTCTTCTCTCTTAAAACATATTTGGATATTCCAAGTTACTGCTAACATTCAATTTAGTAGTAAACAGCCTTTTATTTAGCAAGTCAAGCCCAATGATAGACACAAAGCAAATGAGTAAAATAAAAAATAAAAAACTTTTATGTAGTACCCAAAAAAATACAATAAGCAACCAATCAGATTCTTTCAAGACAACAAATGTCTGATTAAAACACTATTTAATTTTGCACCATAATCACCACCTTTTTGTAATGGGACACCTTTCCAGTTTCATCTTACAGCTGTGACACAGAGTATGGAAAACTTTAGCTGTGGTTTCTGATTACTGAGATTCCATTATCAAATTAGTCCTGGCACAATTCTAAGAGCTCTGTATTTTTCCCTAGGCAATCTGATCCTGCAGCAAAGATAAGTAGTCAAATTGTGTCTGCTTCTCTTTTATATAACGATGCATGCATGCATCAGCTAATGCACTGAACTAAAGGGTACATTTAAAAGGATTCATAAATATAAAATAGAATTATAAAACGGCGAATGATTTTCAAGAATGAATCTAATTCTCATTGATTATTCACACTTAATGGTCAAGTATGTTTGTGAATGGACATCATTAAAGAAAGGAGTAACTATAAAAAAAAAAGCCACTTATATAATTTGTGAGTTGTGCTTGCAGTGTCCTTACATGATATCACACTGCTAGAATCAAGAGGGAAAGTACATTGGCATGACATGTCATGGAGTGAAAACAATTGGAGCAGACCACCTTCAAACTTTGGAAGTTTATTCAGACGGTCGGTCTGGAACATTTCATCTAGTCCCCTGTACTGTTTGAAAGAGATTAAACTGTGCCAAGAGTCTGTGTCTCTGTCTTTGAAGAATGCAGGCCCTGTCCTGTGAAACAACTCTTGTCTTTGCTGTCCTAGTCACACAATGGGGTTGATTTACTAAAGGCAAATAGACTGTTCACTTTGTAAAGTGCAGTTGCTCCAGAGCTTAGTAAATGAGGTAAAGCTTTAAGTGTTTAACCCCAAAAAAATATATAGATCATGGTCCCTTAAAGCAGATTAAACAGCAGAGTGCTTGTTCTGTGTAATTTGCCCCCCCTCTAAACTGTAGAGAACCTGCCTGTTCCTGCCACTTGCTGTATCCCTCTCCCTGCGCTGACCACGATAACCAGGGCTGCTGAGCCCTGACCACCGTGGTCAGTTTACATCCCTCCGTCAGCCGCAGCCCTGCTCTGCTCTCCTCTCTCCCCCTCCTCCCTGCCTGTCAGCTCTGGGTTTTGTATCTTTGTCTTCGCCCCCTCCCCCATATTAGTACAATCAAAAATAATAAATGCTCACTGCCAGCCCCTCTACTATAGCTTGGTATAGTACACTGTATTATTCTTTTTTAAAAACGAGGCTTGTAAATACCTGTTTAGAGCGATCTTCAGGTCGGTCATGTGACTCTCGGCTGGTTTCTAGGGCTCCTGCAGGAGGGGCTGAGCGTCCATGTGACCTCTCCAGCTGATGTCAGAGGGAGATCTCGGACCCTCCTGCAGAAGCTGTCTATCGGAGCTGTACAGCGGCCACGTGTCATATGATCGGCCTGAAGATCGCTTTAAACCAGGGGCGGCCCGTCCAATAGGGGTGCCTGGGCACTGCCCCCTCTCTCCTCGCCACCTCCTATATGCAATGGATAGATTCATGCATAGCATAGTTCCCTGTATTCAAATCAAAAGATATGTCACACACCATAAAAGGGTCCAACATTTTACTAAACAATCCCATCACAGCAAAACACAGTAACGTTCCGCAGCCATGCAGGACAAGCATGTGACATGCCTGGCGAAGGGGTCCTGCATGACTCTGAAACATTGCTGTCTTGTGCGGTGCTGTGTTCATTTAACAAAACGTTGGACCCTTTATGGAGTTCCCTGGTGCGCTGGTGACATATCCCTTGCTCTGAGAAATTCCATCCAGCAGTTTCTACAATACTTACTCTACAGCCATTCACAGGAACATATGCGTTGAGAATATTGTTCTGTATCATATACAAGGAATGCTTGCTATTTTTTAAACACACTAATAGCACCAGCCTCTGCCCCTCTCCCACTTTTCCCCTCTCCCAGAAGTCCCCTCCAATAATCTAATAAATAAAGCACTTTATAAGTACCATTTTTTTCTGCAGTATTCAGACCTGGACAAGTGGCACTTCCGGTCTTTTCTCAGCAGTGGAGGGGAGCGGCCCTTTCTCTTGGATGGGTCAGCTCTCATGTAATGATGTACGAGCACTACCCAGTCCATGAGTTTCCAGGCTGCTGGATGACATCCCCTCAGGCGTCAGGTGTCTCGACTGCCTGAGATCACTTGAAGTGAGTTGGATGATGCTGGCCGTCACTCAACCTAGAAGATGAGAATACTGGATGTCAGAGTCAGGCCCAGCACCAGGGATAAGGCAAGTATTGCAGTAAAAGCTGCTATTTTAAAGGGTAAAAGAAAAAAAACGGTGGTTTTCCAATTTATTTAGGTATTTAAAGTGAATCCAGCTTCCCTGGGGTGTTCTTTTTTCCACTCCTTTAGTAAATCACCCTCAGTATATTTATGCTGATTACATGCTGCCACAGTAAAGCCAACCATACATGGATCTAAATTCAGCCTGTTTAGTGGGTACCCTCGTATTTCAATGTATGTATCGGCAGGTTGGTTGTACAGAAGTCAATCTACGAATCAACTTCTGTACAACAGCCCTATTGGGTATTTCCTGATTGATCAGTGCTGTCACTTTAGCCGGCAGCACTGATCAGTGTATTCTGATGGCTGGGAGGTCTCCTCACTGTCAGAATACAATAGCTCAGTGGGAAGGATTCCCCCTCCCACATATCAAGTGTGTGAATAGGGGAATTGAATCCTTGTTTTTTTTCAACCCACTGGTATAATGGTATGTTCATCCAAAGCTGGTGTCAAAGCTGAATAGATGTTTGCTGGCTGAATCATCTCCTCCTTATACCTTCTACGGACTTAATTTGAGAATTTTCTCTACTAAACGGAAATTTCCATTCACTGTTATAAAGAATTAATCAGTGTGCCCTTCTGTTTTCATTTATTTGCTGTTTCATACTTTAGTGAGGATACAACGAATCATATATTGTGAAAGCAAAGGGAACGATGACTGCAAAGCTAGTAATAATCTCGCAGAGTACTGGGTCAGATGAAGCAATCTCACAAATTCCAGTTGTGCAATAAAAGAAGAAAAATCCAGTATGAACTTTGCAGCAAAGTAGAGAACAGTAATGAGAAGAGACAGTGTTTGAATACCCTGTCCATAAAGTTTCTGTAAAATTAATGGATCTTACATCACATCTAACTAAAGATCTGGCATTATATGGTCAGAAAAAGTTTGGAAAAAAAAAAAGCTGGCCCTGAATAGAAGGGACCACAGTCACTTAAATTTTCAATTATTCACTATTGCACAGTACTAAAAACCACACTAACAACCTCTGAGCCAATTTTAATTCAGACATTTTTAAATATTGATTTAGTTTTAGTCATAGTCTTTGGACTAATATGCCATTTTAGTTTTAGTTGTATTTTAGTCATCTGAATTGCTTTAGTTTTAGTCTAATGGGTCTAATGGGTTTGGTTAAGCCAGTGTTTCTCAACTCCAGTCCTCAAGGCACACCAACAGGTCATGTTTTTGGGATTTCCACTATTTTGCACAGGTGATTTGATCAGTTTCACTGCCTTAGTAATTACCACAGCTGTTTCATCTGAGGGAAATCCTGAAAACATGACCTGTTGGGGCGCCTTGAGGACTGGAGTTGAGAAACACTGGGTTAAGCATTAATCTACAATCTCCAAAGTCATTATATACTCCTGGAGTAAAAACCTAACATATTATTTGGTATTAAGGTTTGGACATGCACTACAGACACAGATTTTGCCATTGTGATATAAAACGTCTTGATAAATAAAATCAAGTTTCATAAACAAACATAAATATTGCTTTGTGACAAACAGAAGTGCAACTTTAAAATATAAAAAATCCTAAAGACTGTAAACTCTATTGGCTATAATGCTATTGCACATATTACCTGAATAAATTACAACAATAAATATTGATGTAGCACTCTGATGTATAGGCAGGGTTACTAACAAATTTAGTTTGCCAGGTAGTAATTATCCTGGCTAATTGTTAGGAGATCCACTGACTTCCCTCTAACTCTGGAGTTGCTGCATTTTTCTCTACTGTCACTAGGTGGCATTGTGGCTGGTGACATTAGATCGACAAGGGCATAGCAAGGACAGATTATGAATGGATGGGGTGTCTCAGCCAATAGGCAGGGTTTTCTTTAGTCCCTTGGCCTGATGGAAGAGCTTTGTTATTTGGGTGGAGTCAGGTGATCGGGGTTCTGTGCCACCTGGACGGCTGTCTGGGTGGACGTGTGTTATGTCGTCCCAGACTGCTAGACCGGAAGCCTGAGGCCTATCCCAGGGACACCTGGCTGCTAGGCTGCCTAATGCCTATCCAGGAGCAGGAGAAGCAGCGTAGGGTTGGGACTACCAGATTGGAGTCCAACCGAGTTATGAAGGTTCCACCAGACAGGGAATCAGTTGTGTTAGGAGATAAAGGGGAAGCAGTTGCCACTAAGGGACCATCCACCTTATTACTGGAGACTACAGTGAGAAAGCTTGAGCAAGCACCAGAGCAGTCTTCTCACCAGCCGGGGACAGTGAAGAAGTGGGAAAGCTTCAGCGAGTGCCATGCCAGGGACCCAGCAGGTTAACGGGGGTGACGCTTGAGGAGTATACAGCGGGATAGCTGTGGAAGAGCTCAGGAGATCCGGTGACGACTGGGATCTGCAAGTCTAGTGAGAGACTGGGAGCTCAGTGATTGAAGATCTACAGTGGGATACTGTGAGATAGGAAGTGGACTGTTCTGTGTTACCAAGAGTTAGGTACAACTACATTTAGTGACTATTACAAGTTTAGTGCCATAGGAGACAGCAGTCCTACCTATACAGACGTGGCATCCGGCTGGAGGCCTTTCCCTGTATAGCTGTCTTCCTATAGTGTGTCAGAGTCTGCCAACTAACATTGCATCTACCTAAGGGTGTCCTGGCCCTACCCACTCTCCCACAGTTCTTGGTAAGAGACAATAAATCTCTTGTTTGCATTCAAAAAGTGATTGGCGCCCATCATTTCATCTTGCATTACACCCATCATGCCTGGTAACCCACTTTACAAGGAAGGGTGTCAGCTCTACCTAACTCTTGAGGTCATCATTAGGCCTCTGGGGGCCCAGGCTACATTAGAAAAAGACTTTTTCTTAGTTTTTTTCTTTCAACAGTTTAGTAGATATTGACAACAAATTTCGATTTAGTTTAGTCATAGTCATTTTTCTAAAATGCCATTTTAATTTTTTTTTTTTTTTTTTTTTTTTTTTTTTTTTTTTAAATCTCTTTTTATTTGAAAAAGTTGTCCAATACAGCACATACAGAAAGAAAACAAGAGTACATAAATTGGGATTGTCACTAAAAACGTCAGCACAATAATGTCAGGTATTCCCATAAAATTCTCTGTATCTGAAATATACCAATTCAAAAGTATCTATACGCTGTACCTCTCTGGAAGCATGAAAAACATTATTTTATTTCCCCCTAATCCCTCCCCCCCCCCCTCTCCCTCCCCTCACCCCTCCTGCATCCTCACAGTTATTCTACATCCCCCTCATCCTATGCCTTCCTTACTCCACTCATCCATCTCTCACCCAATCCAGCCATGCTTTCCATATTTTCTCAAATTTCTTATAGTTACCCCTTTTCTTATAGATATATTTTTCTCTACAAACCACCTCCCCCACTGCATTTACCCATTCTGTCAATGTTGGGGCCTCCTTCCTCTGCCAATGCCGTGCGATAAGCCTTTTTCCCTGAAACAAGCATCTGTCCCTTGCCGTCTGCACATCCTTTGAGATCCTTCCCTCCCCCTCCCAGCCCAGCAGGCACTCCCCCGCCTCCACCCTCAGTGATGTCCCAAACACTGAGTTTATTTCTCCCACTATACCTTCCCAATATCTATGCAGCTTGGGGCAGCGCCAGAACATGTGAATCAAGTCCCCATGTCCCCCTCTGCATCTCTGACATTTCGCGTCAGGTCTCTTGCCCCACTTGAATAGCTTCAGAGGTGTATAATATGCTCTATGTAGCAAATACAAATGGGACATCACTTGTGAGGGAGAGAGAGTGACCCTGGGACCCAGCGCCAAGGCCTGATTCCATTGATCATCAGACATTATGCCCACATCCTTTTCCCATCTAGCCTTGTTTTTATTTTCGACCCGGCCTTCTTGCGCTGTTACTTTCAAACACCCATACATGTCCGAGATCAGACCCTTTGTGGATCCCGCATCGATCAGCCTTCTCAAAAAGGTCATTTCACACCACACTGGCATTTCCTTCCCAAATTGTGCCTCCAGGGCATGCCTGAGTTGCAAATATTTATAAAATGACCTATTGGAGATCGCATACTCCTCTACCAGTTCCTGGAAGGACTTTAACCTCCCTGCCCTATACACCTGTGCAAGGTAATGGATGCCCCTATGATCCCATTCCTCTACACGCCCCATTTTCTTAAGCTCGTTAAGGCTATTATTATCCCAGAGTGGCGAGAATTCCGCAAAACCCTCATATCCCAAAATTTTTTTAGCTTGTGCCCAGACTCTACTCATCAACCGGATAGTGGGACATTTGGTACAGAATGAGTCCGCCTCTAACCCTTCCGCCACTGTATCATGTCTGGTGTCGTTCAATAAAATGCTACCCCCTACTCCTGCTTCTCCTGGCCTATTACTACCTCCCATTTGCTGCAGTTGGGCTGCCAGGAAGTAACCTCGTGGATCTGGTACCGCCAGACCTCCTTTCTCCTCTGGTCGCCGCAGCGTCTCCAACCCAATCCTGGCCACCCCTTCCTTCCAAATAAGTTCTCTAAATATACTGTCCAGTTTTTTGAACCAGTGCTTGGGAATCCAAACAGGAGAGTTCTGCATAACATATAGGATTTGAGGTAGCCAGACCATTTTAATCAGATTGCAGCGCCCGGCGACCGAGAGGGGTAAACGTCTCCATACTTGACACTTCTGTTTAAGTTTCTTCATCAGTGGGACTAGGTTTTCAGATATATACTGGCTTGGGTCTCTGGTAATATTAATTCCCAGGTATTTCATATGCCTAACCACTTGGACCTGGGATGCCTGATGTGGGAGAGGCTCACACAGGGTATCAATGGGCAAAATCACCGATTTCTCCCAATTGATTAACAGCCCAGAAAAATTTCCGAACTCCCTCACTATCCTCATAGCTGTTTCCAGTGACTCCTGCGTATCCGCCAAAAATAATAAAATATCATCGGCATACAAGGCCACTTTATCCACCCCTTTCTTCCTCTTGAATCCCTGTATGCCCTGTGCCATCCTTAGAGCCACTGCCAAGGGTTCAATTGCCAGTGCGAAGAGCAGGGGGGACAAAGGACACCCCTGTCTTGTGCCCCTGCTCAGCTGAAACCCCTCCGAGCATTGCCCGTTGATTTTTACCTTGGCCCTTGGTTCGCTATATAGCAGTCTTAGCCACCGAACAAACCCGGGGCCAAGCTGATATTCCGCTAGTACCTTCCATAAGTAATGCCATTCCAGGGAATCGAAGGCCTTGGCCGCGTCTAGTGAGAGAATTGCTCTCCTACCGCTATTTTCTATGGGGATTTGCATATTGAGATATACCCGCCTTATATTGGTGCTTGTGGATCTATTTGAGATAAACCCCGACTGATCCGGGTGTATTAGTTTAGGGATTACTTTGTTAAGCCTTGCAGCCATTACTTTGGCAAGGATCTTCACATCCGAGCACAAAAGCGATATGGGCCTGTATGAGGACATATCCATTGGGTTCTTCCCTTCTTTTAACAGAAGTATTACTATGGCTTCTGCCATGGAGGGGGGCAAGGCCCCCTCTTCCTTAGCCCCATTAAATACTTTCAGCAATAAGGGTAACAATACCCCCCCATATTTTTTATATAATTCTATAGGCAGGCCATCCGGGCCTGGGGACTTTTGAGCCGCCATATCTCCAACCGCACTCTGCAGTTCCTTAAGGGTCAATGGGGCATCCAACATTTCCCGATCTACCTCTGATACCGGGGTTGTCTCCAACCCCTCAAAGAAGCTCTGCATTTCCCCCTCTACATTTACCCTGGAGGAGCTATATAACTTCTCAAAGTACATTTTAAATTCATTTACTATATCCGGAGTGTTTTTTCTTATCTCTCCTTCCCTCCCTATAATTGCCGGTACTGCACTCGGGGGGCCGTTCGCCTTGATTATCAGAGACAGAGCTTTCCCTATCTTCTCCCCCTCTCCAAAAAAGCTCAGTCTCTGAAAGGATCCTATCTTTTCTGCCTTCTCCCGGAGCACCCTACTGTACTCTTCCTGCCTCTTCACCCAACACTCGTGGTTGACCTGGGATGGTGTTGCTACATAGTGCGCCTCCGACAGTCTTGCATTCTCTTTAGCTTCCTTTTCAACAGCTTGAGACTGTTTTTTAACATGCGCTATTCTCTGGATTAAGGCTCCTCGAATATACGCCTTCAGAGAGTCCCAGACCACCCCAAGTGGGGCCGATCCTAGGTTTATACTAATATATTGTGAAAGCCCTTCCATCATTTTCTCCTCCTCTCCTATAAGTTCGAGCCAAAAGGGATTAATCTTCCAGCTCCCCCTGCCATACTGTCCCCCCACTCTCACGGAGGCAATAACTGGGGTATGGTCCGAAATGCCTCTTGGCTCATATACTATCTCTTCCACTACATTTAGAGCCTCCTCATTCCCCAGTACGAGATCAATTCTAGACAGGGTGGCATGAGTCCTGGAGTGACACGAATACTGCCTCTCTCCAGGATGCCTCCTTCTCCAGATATCTACCAATCCTAGTTCATCACAATACTGAAGAAGGGGACTCCTGTTGGCCCCTCCCGCTCCAGGCTTTGGCGGGAATCTATCTATGCTCCCATTCATCGTCATGTTAAAATCTCCCAAAGCTATTACCGGTGTCCCCGGGAACTCTGCTACAAACCTGGCTAAATCCTCCATTACCTCTGTGCAAAATGGGGGGGGGATATACACGTTCGCCAGTATATATCTTCTATTTTCTATTGAACAGGAGAGGAAAATATACCTTCCCTTTTCGTCTACCCTACTCTGCCCGCAGGAGAAGGCCAGCTCCGTACTTATCAGTACACTCACCCCTCTCGAATATGATGAGTAGGTAGAGTGAAACTGCACCCGGAACTGTTTGTTGCTTAAAGTTTCACATGTATCCTTCACCAAATGCGTCTCCTGCAGGCAGAGTATCTTGACGTTCCCCTTTTTGGCTAATGAAAAAATGATTTGTTTTTTGAGCTTATCTTTTACTCCTCTTACATTCCATGAGCAAATATTGATCCTTTTACCCGTATCTAAAATTTTGCCCCTCCCTCCTTTAATGCTCCTGGACCCTTCTATCTGGTACCATTATGCTATTTTGATCCCCTATCCGGACTAATCTCTCATTATAAATGCAGTAGGGGGGCACATAACATATCTCCCTATCATTTACCCGCCCCATTAATCTAACAACCTGATTCCACTCATATCCACTCACACCACTCCCCAGCCTCCACCTCGGATTATGTGCATACCTCTTCCCCCCCACCCTCCCTCCCTTATTCCCCCTCTCCCTCCCAACACCCCCCCTCATCCCCGCCTCCCCACCCCCCCTCCCCCACCCCACCCCCATGCCCACTTTGGGGCCTAACCCTCGGGCTTCTATTGTGACCTTCGAAAAACTTTTTGAGGTTTAAGAACAAAGAAGAAAACAACCCTGAACTGAATCCAGTAGGGGGGGACTTTCCCCCTCTTAGAGAGAGGAAAAAAAAAAAAAAAAAAAAAAAAAAAAAAAAAAAAAAAACCATGTATTTTGTGCTATTACCCTGTGCATACATTGTGCATTTTTCTCTATGGATACATTATATTACTATTTACTAAATAAAAAAAAAAAAAAAAAAAAAAAAAAAAAAACCATGCATTTTGTGCCATTACCTTGTGCGCAATTTGTGCATTTTTACTCTATAACTATATTATATTACTATTTGTTACTATCTACTTAGTCCCCCTGGAAATACAAAATACACACAAAAATATAAAAATATATAAAAAATAAGGGGGCAAAAACATGCATTTTGTGCTATTACCTTATACATAAATTGTGCATTTTCCTCTATAAATACATTATATTCCTATTTTCTTAATCCCCCCCTCCCCCCTCCCCCACTCCGCTCGCCATTTATCCCATCAAATGGAAAAAAGGAAAAAAAAAAAAAAAAAAAGTCCAGTGAGAAACCGACCCAAAAATAATACAAAAATAACAAAAGATAATTCCAAACAGCACTCAGTTTCCCTCTCCTCTCTTAATTCTTTCCTCAATGTCCTCCAACCAAGTTGACACTTCATTAGGGGTAGAAAAAAACCTAACTTCGCCCAGAGCCGAGACACGCAGTCGCGCCGGGAACAACAGCGCATAATTAATTTTAAGTTGCTGAAGCTTGCGCTTACAATCTCCGAATTTGGCTCTTTGCCTCTGCAGCTCAGGGGAGAAGTCCGGGTAAATTGAAATCCTGACTCCATTGTGCTGGATGTTCCTTAGCTCTCTTGCCTTCTGTAAAATAGTAACTTTGTCCCGGAAACACAAAAGCTTAAAAATGAAGGGTCTAGGGTGGCCTCCTGGTGCTAAGGTCTTGGGACCTATTCTATGTGCCCGCTCAATAGCAAATGTAGCAGAAAATGAATCCCTGCCGAACTTCTCCCTCAGCCAGTTCTCCATGAATTGAATGGGGTTGTTCCCCTCACAGCCTTCTGGGAGCCCAAGCACCCTCAGGTTCTCCCTGCGTAGCCTGTTCTCCATACTGTCCATTTTCTGCAAGCAATCCCTTAGTTGGATTTTCATGAGTGCCACCTCTTGCTTTAGTGGGTACACATCATCCTCCATTTGGCTGAATCTCTCCTCAAGTGCTGTTGTGCGAGTGCAAACTGTGCGCACTTCCCCCTTAACAATAAGCAGTTCATCTCTAATGCTTTTGAATTGCTCAGATAGCTCGGTGATTGATTGCTTGCAGGTGTTAACAGCTGTGAGGATATCCTGCAGGGATGGCTCCCTCTCACCCAAGCCGCCCTGGCCTCCCCCTGCCGCCCCTTCCAGGCCCAGGACCTGTTGTTTATCCAGGGTCCCTCTTGCGACTGGGCCTGCCAGTGGTATACTTGATGGGATAGCTGTCAAAGTCCCGTTTTCCTGGGTCAGGCTTCTCCTCCCTGGGTGGCCCGCCTGTTGTAGGCCCCCCCCTAAGCTATTGGGTTTGTTAGGGGTTTGATTTGGCGTGTGCGCAAAGCGCTCTAGTTTGGTGGCTGCTTGATTCCCCTTCTCCTTGGCGCTGCGGGTTCCGAGACCCCCTGACCCTTGTTGGGCTGGCCCATCCTCCATCCCCTTCTTCTTTGACATGTCTGACAGTGTGATACTTTTTTAATGCACAGTGCTAGTCCCTTGCCCTGAGACCTGGGCCTGTATGGCCACCCCCCCCCTGTCAGGCTTTCAGTGATAGAGTCTTTTCCAGCTGGATTTTTGTGCTGTGGATATACACACAGCGACTCACCCCTCCAGTGTTCCGGGTGGGATCCTCTGCTGCTCCGACCTTCAGGGGGGTTTACAGCGCTATCTGCTGCCTGCTCAATCCCAGGTGACGGCGCCCTCCTCTCTCACAGGTACAGGCGCCGTCGATGTTATCCTCGGGAGAGCGACATGCAGCTGGTGCAGCTTAGTGCGGTAGTCACGTTCGCGGCGGCTTCTCTCAGTGCTCCGGGCGTTCAGCCTCCTGGAGCTCGCTGTGTCGGAGACGGAGCTAGGGGAGAGGGCTGGATTCAGTCACGGCGTCCTCTCTCACCCCTCACCTCAACATCCGGTCACGCCCCCGCCATTTTAATTTTAGTTCTATTTTAGTCATCTGAATTGTTTTAGTTTTAGTTGTATTTTAGTCAACAAAAATATTTTCATTAACGAAATTAACATTTCTCTGAGCTGCTGCTTTACAGGCATAAAACAGATGACCACTGGGGGATTAAATGGTTCACTGGCGGACTGAGGGAGTCACTGGGCGATTGAGTGATTCATTGGGGGACTAAGTGATTCACTGGGGCACTGAGTGATCCACTGGGTCACTGAGTGATCCACTGGGGAATTGAGTGATGTACTGGGGAGCTGAGTGATTCGCTGGGGAATTGAGTGATTCGCTGGGGAATTGAGTGATTCAGGGGGGGGATTGAGTGATTCACTGGGGGATTGAGTGATTACCAAGGAGACACTGAAAGATCCACTGGGGAATTGAGTGATGCACTGGGGAACTGAGTGATTCACTGGGAATTGAGTGGTTCACTGGGGGATTGAGTGATTCACTGGGGAACTAAGTGATTCGATGGGGGATTGAGTGATTCCCTGAGGGATTGAGTGATTCACTGGGGTATTGAGTGATTTGCTGAGGGATTGAACGATTCACTGGGGAACTGAGTGATTCCCTGAGAGATTGAGTGATTCGATGGGTTATTGATTGATTCACTGGGGAACTAAGTGATTCGATGGGGGATTGAGTGATTCCCTGGGGGATTGAGTGATTCAATTGGGGACTGAGTGATTCACTGGGGAACTGAATGATTCCCTGAGGGAATGAGTGATAAAAATGGATGCCAAATTTTTACCATATGACATTTTTGTTTGGAAATACCCAAAATAATGAAGCCAGAGACAATTGGGCATTTCAAGAAGATCTCCCTGGCATCCTACCCGTTTCATTCCGTACAGGTTTATTTTTTTTTCTTTCTTTTCTTGTTTTATTTAAGAAAATCAACACTTTTTTTTAAAGCTTTATTTATATGAAACCAACATATTGTACATTCAATAAATATTCGTTATACTGGTAAAATATAATCTAGGTAGCTAAAAAAAACACATTCTATATGCAATAATTTTAATAGTTATAGAATTACCTGCAGGATAAACATAGTACCCTGACCCAATAGCTATAGCACTGGAAATGTATCTCTCTATTACAGACAACATTCAAAATGACCTTTCTTCCCAAAACTGGTTCTCCTTCCCCTAAGAAAATTCCACTGTCAAAAATCTAAAAATCTGATATTTAATTTTATTTATTCAGGGTAATCTTTTCTCCATTCACTTTCTGAGTAATTCCCTTAATGTAATCAACCACAGTGTATGTGTTATTTAAATATTTGTAGAGATCTCAGTAGAACGAGTGACCTGAAGGTGATTGGATTGTGCCAGCTCATCAGTCCACCCTCTGATGTCTACGGGAAATCAGTTGATTTCTGGTTGAGGTTTATGGGTCCTTTAAACTAGGCCTATGGATAGAAAAAGAGACAACTCTTTGCTTTATATTGCAGTCATTTCCAGTGTGTATGTGATTCTTTGAAGAGACCTGAATAGCAGATAGTTTTGATATGCAAAATGTTCAGCTTCCATAGTCGCTGCCTGTGTGCGGCTCCCTCCACACCTTTCTGTTGGCCTATCACTGTTATGAACAGCTTCACTAGCCAATTGTAAGCTTCAGAAGGACCAGGCCAAGCTGGTGACCACATAAATAATTGTTATTAGCATATTGGAGTGCCCCAGCATGCTGGGCTCCTAGAGTGCTCTATACAAAATCTAAAATAACTGAAAGGCACCACATGCTTCCACTACACAAAAAAGGCAACAGTTTGATATATTTTACTTTTCTATCCATGGGGACAATTTAATTTGCGATTTCTAAACTGGGTCAGAAACAATTTCAATCAGCAAACTCGTTTTGAATTGCCTACAGAAATGTGGGTGTTAGCCATCAATAGATTACTTTGTTGCTATGAAAATCCTACATATTATATTTATTGTGCACAATGTAGATGAATGTGTTATTGAACTGAGCCTCCACCTTCATGATGCATAATCTAAATAAAGGAGCGAGTGCAAAAAAGCAACAATGATTCTGAATAGAGGCATTCTCCTGGGAGTGCATTATTATAGAATGCAGCCACTTTACTTGTGGTGCAGCTTTTCATACTAATATGTAGTTGCTCAGATACATACTGTATGTCCTCATTTGATGCTGCTGCCTAGACTGTAAGCTAGCTTACAGCATGGAGTTTCACAAATAATATCAAGTGCCTAAGAATAGACACGGCTTTATTTAATCAGGCATCATACGTAAGGTTCATAGCAACCAACGTTCACATATCAAAAGAATTCTTTATTTGTAGCAGTGAAATATGAATTATGCTCATGCCTTTCTGACTCCTACAGTAACTAAAACTGTTAAGAATGATTAAGATAAATCCAACTTTTTTTAAATACCGAGTGCCAGAATGCATGGTGCCCCTTTACTTATTCAGAAATTTGAGTTGAACTTTTTTTATTTTGGAGAGAGTAAAAAATGGCCAAAACCACTGTCAGGTTTTTTGTTTTGCCATCAATGTCCTATCAGATGTTACAGTGTCCATCCTCCGTCAGCTATTAGTAGCCCTCAGAGCTTCTGATGTAGCTCCATCTTGCTAGTCATCAGCAGGGTGGAACAGGACTGCCACTTCAAAACCTCAGCTATACAGGGATGCATCCTGCTTCCAAGCCAAATCTAAGCCCCCCTACGGAGATGACAGAGCCTGGCCTCAGTAGAGTGAGAGCAGGACTGTCACTCCAAGACCTCATCTACATACGGACTCATTCTGCTTCCAAACCTAACCTGTGTCCCTCTGCTGAGGTGACGGGGCCCGAGGCTCCTCGTCAGTCATCAATGGAGTGGAAACAGGACTGTCACTCTTAGACCTCATCTACATGGGCACTAATCGTGCTTCCAAGCCTAACCCAAGCAATGGCGACCCTAGGGGGGGGCCAGAGGGGGCCCTGACCCCCCCAACATTATGCTGGGCCCCACCATGTGCCCCCCCAAAAAAAAAATTTTTTTTATTTTTTTATTTTTTTTTTGTACAAAAAGGCAAATTCTTTTTGTTTGTATTCATATCGGATGTGCCGCATCTTACTCGGGCCACTGCTGGGGTAACACAGTCTCTATTGAGAGGGAGAACGTCCCCAGTGGGTGATTCCTCCCCCCTCCCTCTGCTCGCTGACACTGCATAATGCGAGCGCTCACACAACCACGGCCGCCCGATCTGCTCCTTCCCCTGCATCCACATTGGCAGGGAGAAGAGCCAGTTGCAGGAAGGACTCCAGCAGTACTCTCAGTTACTGAAAAAACAGACTGAGGGCAGGGGCAGGACAGCAAGAGGAGGCTGGGGAACCCCACAGCGGCAGAACACCAGGGCCCGGTGGCAAGACAACCTTTGCAACCCTGATAGTTCTCCCACTGCTTTGGACCCTTATATTTTCTTGGTATGCTGGTGACATATATCTCTTGTTCTCTGTCACCCTGGGGGAGCCCCAATACAGTAGGAAGGGAGCTCACTGCAGAACATGTGAAAGGGCCGTTGTGGGATCGTAGTAAAGGGGTAAAGGGCCCCAGGATTAGATATATATATATATATATATTTGCGTTTTATATTACCCCCTATTTTTGTCCCTGTCCCCCCATGTGCCCCCCCTAAATATGAAAGCTGGAGACGCCACTGAACCCAAGCCCTCCTCCTGAAGAGCCTGGGTCCATAAGTCAGTCATCAGTAGGATGAGAACGAGACTGCAATTTCCAGACCTGATCTACAGGGGACCCATTCTGCTTCCAAGCTAAACATGGCCACCTTGGTGACGCACAGGCTCATAAGCTCCTCCTCACCAGTCAGCAGTAGGGTGTGAACAGGAGTTCCACCTCCAGACTTCATTCATGCAGGGATTCATTCTGTTTTCAAGCTGAACCTGGGCCCTCCTGCTGACCCTGTACCCCTTATTAGTGGTCCAGACCCTACATTTTCCTGATGGTAGCTTTTTCCTTAAAGTGGATTTAGCCAAGTAGAATCAACATGGTGATAGAACAAGAGATCCAATGCACTAAACTATGAGCTATTTTTCAGTACCATGCAGTAGCCTCACTGGCGGTTTTCCTGAGTGTGGCTCGGGGTTAAAAATCAGGACCATTAGCGGTAACCCCGAGCCACACTCGGGATTACATCGCAGGATCCTGGTGTGGCTTTACTTACCTTGTCCCCAGGATCCTGCGATGTCCCCCGCAGTGTCCGTGGGCTCTGTCCTCGTCCGAAGCCTCTCCTTGCCAGGCTCTGTTCCCTGCGAGCGTCGTGACGCACGGGGGCGGAGCCTGGCGGCAAATGCAAAAAATGTAAAAATCATAACACATACAGTACAGTAGTTTGGCCCATGCCCTGCATGCAGTTTTATGTGATATATACTGTTCTTTCTGCCTGGAAACTGGAGATTGTCCATAGCAACCAAAAAGTGTCCCTTTACGTCAAAAGTGGCTTTAGACCAGCTAGAAAACAGCGATAGTAAATTAGAACACTTGCAGAATTGAGCGATAGTGAATCGTGGGGAAATTTATTTTATTACTAATTATTTTTATTTTTTTTTATTATTTATTTTTAATTATTATATTATAATTTATGTTTTTGTGTTTCAAACTTTATCATACCCGGGATATCTACTAGACTCTTGTTTGGACAGATTTAAGTGTGTTATTGTTAAGAATTACAGACCTACAATATAAAACGCCAAATTTCCATGCAAAATAATTGTACCGCTTTCAGCACCTAAAATCCGAAATAATCATACCGCCAGGGAGGTTAACATTATTTGCTAATTTTTTTATGACTCAAAAATCATGTTTTAATTCCTTTCAGCTTCCTCCGGAAAGGAGTCCATTGAGTGAGACGGCACCTCTCAGGACCAGATCCCTTGTGGCATGATTCTTCAATCAGCTGAGCAAAGTCCATCAAAGCCCCCAGTCCTGGCACCTGTGATGTCTCTAGAGAAGGGTTTGGCGACCTTTGAGAGGCGGAAATCTACCTGACAATATGGAAGAGATCAAATATCTTCAGGGTGCTGTTTAAAAAAAAAAAAAGCCCCTGATAAAACAATGGCATGAGGAAGACAGTGTGTCCCAGAAGTATCCTCTGCCCCTCTTCACATCACCCCCCACAGTAGTGTCCTCTGTTCCCCCTTTAAATCAATCTCCACAGTAGTGTCCTTTGCCTCCTTCAATCATCCCTCCTATATTAATGTACTCTTCCCCCTCACAGTAGTGTCCTCTGCCCGTTCCCCCCCCCCCCCCCCAGAGTAGTGTCCTGTGCCCCTCTAAAGCACTGTCCTCTGCTTTCTTCACCACATCAACCCCCCCCCCCCCACACACACACACACACACACACACATAGAGCAGTCTCCTTCACTGCTTCTACCTATTCAGATTCAGGTGTGCAGCACAGGAGAGAGCGGGAGGCAGCATAGTTTTGGACAGAGGGTGGGAGCAAGAGCTGCCGGAGTTAACTTTTCATAATAACAAGCTGTTGATTGGTTACTAGGACTGCTCTGTGTCTTAGCAACCAATCACGTGCTGGTTCACTTGAAAAGTTAATTTGGGCAGCTCCGCTCCAGCCCTCTGTCCTGAGCTGTGCTGCCTCCCAAACTCCGCTTTGACATGAGGATGAGAGCGGTCGAGGAGGCTGGAGGAAGGAGCCGCACCTAGCGCAGGTCGGCAAAGCAGGGACGTGGTCACGATCTACCCATCACCTGCTGGCCATGTTGCCATGATTATAGGAAAACCATGGATAGATCTCTTAAAGAGATTATCGCTTGTGAGATACTGCACCATCTGCACCCTATACCACGCAAACACAAACATGCATTCCTTGTGAATAAGGGCTTGTTGTCACCTGGTTTGCTCTCTGAAGAGTGATTCATGTTTGGGTTGCTATTTAGACAGGCAGTAAGGAGGCGTTGTTTCACCTCCTCACCATCTGCTTTATTCCCCTAAATACTGGACAATTGCGTGCGTTGTACATGGTTACGGGATGATTGCAGCGCAGTTCTATTCACACGAAATGGGTTGTGCTTGGCAGGTGGTACCACCCCTGAGTGCCAAAGGCGGAATAATTCTTGCTGCGGCCGTGAAGTAAAGCATCGCGACCGTAACACCCTGGCCTAGGTTGCTGACCTGCTCCACTACAGAGCATTTGTACAGTCCATGAGCTGTCTGAGAGCAAGAGTCCCTGCACCTCTGGAACCCTCCAAGGAGAAAGAACCCTTCTCTCCAGTGTCTCAGACTATTTATCACCATTCCGGCCCCCTACTGGACACTCCACCCTAGAGACTGGCTGGAACCTGATAATTTTTAGGCTGGTTGTTTTGAGTCTCCCACCCTAAGCTCTGGAAGCTTCTTTCAGAGACATGGGGAAGCAATCAAACTTTCAAACATTTACTGCACCCTTTATTGCAGAAGGAGCCAAAGTTAAATATGCCTAGCAACCTACATTAGGAGGGTGCTACATTGATATGCGCTTATTGTTACCAATTAACAAAGGCAGGTTGTTTTCATATACACTTGAGCGTGAGCAGCTTATAAATACTTTTACCAATGTGCATTATTGTTCTTAAAACATTGTGGTAATGTAAAATTTGTAAATGTATATGTACCTGGGCCAGCTGTATATGCTAATTATACACACAGACTTTGCCTCCTGCTTAGTAGTGCTTTTCAGTGATTTTTGTTTTTTGTGCCTTTGTCTAAGTGCAAGGCAATCATACTGCTCAGGCTGAATAAGAACAATCAACTCTCTATAGGCCTAATGTATCAACATGTTCTTGCTGAGAACTGGAGTTCTTTAGCCGCAGCAACCAATCCCAGTCAGCCTTGAACATTACCATCCGATTGCCGGCTGTGGGGGAAAAACACATTGATACATCAGGCCCTATGTGGCACATCATGTGAACTCAGTGATTGTTTTGTTGGAAAATTGATGACTGCCTAAAAAAACAGACATAATTTTAAAAAATGTAAGAAATCAAATTGTAACTATATGGAACATAAGCATGTAAAATGCAAAGATTGATATACAAATTATATTGAAAGCATTATAAACCTTTCCACCTACACCTTGTGTTTTTGTTTTTTTGTTTTTTTGTTTTTTGTTTTTTACACCTTGTGTTTTTTATATGCTTAAGATGTGCATTGTTCATGTAGTTTCATGGTGTCATTTGTTGCTCTGCTCACACAGCCTATAGTAGAGTAAATCAATGTTCAAACTTGAGGCATGCTGCATGACACTGCACAGGTAATGCATGACCACTGGCTGTAGTCTAGGAACTAACACTCCTGCATATCCCATAATCCCTGGGTCTCTCAATCTGGTGCTCTGCAGGTGAACGCTGCATAGTAATTCGATCTGAAACAGACACAAACAGGCAGAGTAAAATGGGAAAGATTGCTCCATCACATTAGCACTTCCAAATTTGTGATGCAGCACAGAAGTACTGGCAAATCACAGATTAAGCACTGTGTAGCTAAGAACAGGAAGTTGCTTGTCCCCATTGCGAATAGGGACATGCTCTGTGAAATAATACAAGGACATAGGGGATTAGCCAGGCAATTATAAACTGCAGCCACAACATGTGAGCCCATCGTTACAAGGTAAGCAAAGATAATGACACTGGAAATAAAACTACAACACATAGTTAAAACATTTGAAAGCATACAATACCTTCAAAATGAATTTAAAGTACAAGTAAAGAAAAACATTTTTTTTAATGGATTGGTAAGGGGTTAGACCCTCTGCTTAGTTTTTTTTCTTTTGCTGTCTGTGTCCCAGCTGAGAAGATTTACCCCTCTGTCCTGGTGACCATTGTCATTGAGACAGAAAGTAAATCCTTAGAGTAGAATTCCATGTTTTCTATGACTATAAATAGGTAACGTGGGCCTAGCTGGCTCAAACTTTTTCCAATATTAACTGATTCAGCTGCAGTTTGCGCTGTACTATACTGTAGTAGCATCAGCTTCTGGTACACAGAAAATAAATTGTCCAGCCAGCATATATACCTATGACCCAGAAAATCCAGGTTACAACAAGTCCATAAATGTCTGTTATCCGTTGTAGGCAAAATAAGAGGGGGCACGAGACCACCTGCGGCTGTTATCCTCAGAGTTGTGACTGGCCTTGTGTAAACCAAGTAGAAAGACAGAAGAAGTAAGGAAGCACCAGCTAAGTGTAGTATCCCAGTTAAAAAGGTTTATTAGCAACGGATTTAAAACACTCACAAAAGAATAAGATAAAAGTATGCTCATCTGGTGCAATGGTAGTAGATGTTAGTCCCTCCTGCATCTCTCCTGCGGGACCGCTGGCATCGGTTCCGGCTGCTGGAAATGGTGATGGCTGACTCAGGAGCCTGAAGGAGCCCCAAAAGACCAATGCACGGCAGAAGTGACGTCGCCGGAAAGATGGGAGGACCAGATTAGAGGAAGGGTACGCGTTCTGGAGGGACTAAAATCTACTACCACTGCACCAGATGAGCATACTTTTATATTATATGTTTTAAATCCATTGCTATTAAACCTTTTTACTAGGAAACTACATTTAGCTGGCGCTTCCTTCCTTCTTCTCTCTCTCCACTTAGAGTAAGCAGTAAGTTGCGACTTCCTCTTCCTCTCTACAGCTGGAACTAAATTGAGTTGACCTGAATGCTTCTCAGTTATTCAGGAAAAGCCTTGTATTTATATCAATGAATACAAGGATCTGATTGGCTGAGGTGGAGAGGTGGTAGTATGACGTCATAATTTCCTTCTTGGCCAATCGGAAGAAAGCCTTATATTCATTGATAATAATACAAGGTTTCCCCTGAATAACTGAGAAGCATTAAGGTGAGCTCAATTTAGTTTGCCAGTAATGCTGCAGAACACAGCACCACATACTGTATGTAGCTGATGCTACTATAGTATAGTACAGTGCAAACAGCAGCTGCATGAGTTAGTTTTGGAAATAGATTGTTTGGGCCTGCTTGGCCCAAACAGACTAAGGTCATAGTAAACTAAATTTAGTAATAGAGTTATCACGAGAGCAAGAGGTGGGAAAGTTGTCCCATGGTGACATATGTTCTGGTGACAAGATGTATATTCTCCTCACTTTGTGGAGGGGACAGGAAGTGAAGGGAAATCTTTACAACAGAAGAAGCCTGACGTGGGCTTTAACCCTTCCCTTTTCAAAAATGTTTTGGCTGTACATACACTTTAACAATATTTATTAATGTATTTTTACAGAAAAGTACATTGTAGTTTCTCTTTAAATTATAAGTGCAGGTAAATAAAAAGGCCACACATTAACTCCAGTTATGTACAGATGTCTTCAAAGAAATTGCAAATTGCTAACGCAAAATACACATACTAAACTGTATGAGGTGATAAGAGTCTCACACTTTCACCAAGCACTGTGGAAACCTCTTAGCTCCAGGACTTTTGAAAAGAAGCAGTGATCTTTATTCTCCAACTCCTATGAATCAATTGTTTCATGGAGACTTTTGAACAGAGCCCAGCCTGCCAGAGGCCTCGGAACAATTGGGCTTAGTCCAAGATTGCACCTTGAAAACCACAAATTTCTTGAAGAAAATAGAACATTGCTTTAAGATGAAAAGAAACGTAAAATCTTCCATAACAAAATGTAATACCCCATAAAAATATATTTTTTTTACCAATTCCAGGCTTATTTTCAGATAGATTAAATGTTTTCTTCAGTTGGTTGATCCTTGCAGAGACTGAAATTGCTTTGCTTGTTAGGTAGCAGGGGAGGAATTGTGTTGTCCATGACAAATAAAACCCAAGACGTTAGGTGCCCATACGGGAAACTATGGGGAAGGCAGTTTACTATGTGGGTGAGATTGCAGATGACTGTTCATTGAATAGAAAGGAGTAAACACCCTATTGGTGGAAAAACTAAGCTCTGGAGGAAAATACAGACTCCTGTTGTGATGACGCAATGCTTAAATATAACCTAAGCGCAGAATATACAGGATGACACTGAGGGTGTTAAAGACAGTGTTTAGTGTTTTTCTTGTTTGTTCAAATAAACACATAGAAGACATCAGCTTGATGTATATAATCTTATCAATATCTTATCAAAGTAACTCAGTCGGGGGGGGGGGGGGGAACAAATATCATCTCAAATGTCTTGCAAGGGAAGAGACTATTTACTAACCTGGTCTGTCTCCTGTTTTTTGAACCTTACCTATCCTAAACTATGCTTCCCCTAAGAATCTTCACATCTAATACACTTCTGGAAGTGTTGGATGACTGTCTGATGGGGGGGGGGGGGGGGAGAAACGCAGGAGCATGGCGGGGGGCAACCAGGCATCCAACATACCTGAAAGTGATCCTTCAAGGAGGCAAAGCTCTGCAGCAAAGGGAAGATTGAACCAACAAGTTATAGACCAAGTATCTTCCTTTACAGGACACTGTTTTTCCCTCTGACAGGGTCACTTTAATATTTCAACACAGCATTTTTTAATATAGAGTTTGTGCATATACACTGTATGTATAAGTGGGCAGGCATATTTACTCATTACAATTGGCACCTAGATAGTAAAGTCCCATGTCCTATGAGAAAGCGTGTGTGGTCTGGAATTTGGGATAAACAATGATCTTAAGCCCCCCATTCATACTTTAGCGTTCTTCTGCTCCTTTTCCTATGCTTGACTATGCTCAACATGCAGAATGCCATTATTTCTAATTGACCCTGTTCACACATTAGTACGTTCAGTCTACGCTCTAGGCCCTATGCTCTTTTTTGAGCATATTCAGTTCCTATTGGTCCCATAGACTTCAATGGGAAAGCGTGTAAATGTGCACCACGCATGTTTTTGAGCATCTTATGCTTTAAGAAAACAAATGTCACCAGCACACTAAGGATCTTCAGAGTGGGTCCAAAGCTTTAATCAGGTCCTCCTGTCAGTTATTTAGGCGGACCCAATCAGACCATCTGTTGCCCTCTATGGAGCGGAAGATGTCAACAGACATGTGTCTGTTGACACCCGTCAACATCCGATCTTATCCGCTAAAAACAGGCGGATGGGGGACTGGTTCCCCATTGGTCTGGCGGATCGGATGACAGTCGGATGGAAACAGACAGGCGGTCTGTTTCCATCTGACTGCCAATACAGCAAAACGGAGTGGACACAGACCTGTTATCCACCTGCTCAGTGGGGATCAGCAGACAGATTCCTCACTGAGCAGGCAGATCCACTGTCGGAGTCTGCCTGTCTGAAAGAGTCCTAAATAAGGTTTGAATGCGGGCTAACTGCAAGGTGATGTAAGGTGTGAATGCGGGCTAACTGCAAGGTGGTGTAAGTTGTAAATGCGGGCTAACTGCAATGTGGTGTAAGATGTGAATTAAGGCTAACTGCAAGGTGGTGTAAAGTGTGAATGCGGGCAAACTGAAAGTTGGTGTAAGGTGTGACTCTGTCAAGTCTCTGGTGTGAGGCCAGGTTGCTGAGAGGGCGCCCCTTGCAGCTAAGTGCAACGCACCCCTGGGAGTGGTACAGGGAGTGCGGTGCCCAAGGAAGCACGGATTACTGGAACTGCTGCTGGATGAGCTCGTTAGCAGAGGGCAGCTGGGGTGCACTGGGTGAACTGTGTTGGCAGCCGTGGAGAAGGAGAGATCCCAGGTATGGAACAGCAGGGGAACCAGGAACAGAGTCAGTAGCCAGGCCAGGGGTCATACACAGTGGAATCAGTCCGAGATGGATACAGCAGCATGCCAGGTCATACACAGTGGGCAAGAGATAGCAGAGTAATCAGCCAAGCCAGGGTCAAACATGATGAGACAGACAGGAGCACAGGTCAGGATGTAAGCCAGGGGTCAAGCCAGAGGCTCAGGATAAACAGGTATAGCAAGCTGGGTCGGTAGCAGGAAGTCCAAGGATCAGGATATACAGGATACAAGAGACACCAGAAGCTGACAATAATCCAGCAACCTGCATGTCTCAGTGGCAGGTTTAAATAGGCCAGGGGGGCGACAACATCTTTCATGGCGTGCGCATCTGCGTGCACCCGCCGTCGCTCACCTGTGTGCACACATGCGCACGGGGATTCGTCTGGCGCAACAATGACAGGTACTGACAGGATTACCCATTCTTCACCTATTTCCCTGACAGTGCCCCCAGCCAAGGGGCAGCCTCCGGATGCCTAATCTGGCCCATCTTTCGGGGTATCGGACCAGAAATCTCTGTAAAAGTCTAGGGGCGTGTATGTTGCCTGCAGGTTAACAAGAATTTTCTTCTGCTGAGTACCCTTTCCATTTGTTAAGAAATTGAATTATCCTACCTCTCCTACTACAGTCCAGGATGGCTTCCACTTTGAACTCTGTTTCATCTCCCACTGAGACTGGAGGCGGTGGAGCTTCTTCTCTCCCTGGAAATGGACTAGAAAAACAGATTTAAGCAGAGAAACATGGAACACTGGGTGAATTTTATAAGAACTTGGTAGTGCCAGTTCGAATGCCACTGGGTTCATTTCTCGTTTTATCTCAAATGGGCCGATAAATTTTGGTCCCAACTTCTGGGAGGGGCAAGGAAGCCTTAGATTTGCCGAAGAGAGCTATACCTTATCTCCAACCTTAAAGATAGGATTCCCTTTCTTCTTTTTGTTGTATTGTTTCTTATAGTTCTCTTGGGCCCTTTGCATGGTTACCTGGAGGGTTTGGTAGTTAGCCTGGATAGAATTTATCCTGTCCTGAACTGCTGGGACTGAGGCTTCCAGGATGACATTAGGCAGAAATGAGGGATGGAACCCATAAAAGGCCCAGAAAGGTGAATGATTAGTGGTTGTATGTATTGAATTGTTGTATGCAAACTCTGCACACGGGAGTAAAGAGATCCAGGGAAAAAGAGCAGAAACAGCGTAAGTGTTGTTCTAATGTTTGATTAGTTCTTTTGGTTTAACTGTTGCTTTGGAGATGATAGGCTGAAGATAGGGACATTTCAATTGACAGCATTCTGCAGAGTTCTCTCCAGAATCTGGAGGTAAATTGTACCCCTCTATCTGACACAATGTTATCAGGTAGGCCATGTAGTCTGACTATCTCCCTTATGAAAATTTTTGCTGTGTCCGCAGCAGATGGTGTACCTATCATGAGCAAAAAGTGTGCCATTTTGGACAGATGGTCCACGACTACCAGGATAGCTGTAAACTCTTCTGATGGAGGTAGCTCTACTATGAAGTCCATGGATATTTTTCTCCATGGTTGTTCTGGCACTGGCAGTGGTTGTAACAAACCCCCAGACTTAACGTTGGACCCCTTGTTTCGATGGCAGGTAGTGCAGGAACAAACATACTCCCTGCAGTCAGATTTCAAAGTAGGCCACCAAAATGATCGTTGGATAAGTTCCATTGTTTTACGCACCCCGAAGTGGCCAGCAAGTTGGTGATCATGCAATATCTTTAGGACCTGGATTCTGGCTTGCTGCGGAATAAAGATTTTGTCTTGATACCAAAGGAACCCTTCCTGGTTTCTTAAGGAGGATGACTCTGGTTCCGAGCATTGGAAGGTAGCCTGTTTAAGTGAAGAGTTTAGATCAGATTGGTGAGAAAGTTTTGTGGTGACAAAATTGTGCTGGGAGCTGTCTCTTCAGAAGTATCAGGAAACGTCCGGGATAGAGCATCAGCTTTCCCGTTCTCTGACCCAGGGCGGTAGGTGATGTGAAAATTGAACCTAGAAAAGAACAGAGCCCATCTAGCCTGTCGGGGTTTTAGGCGTTTGGCAGTGCAAAGGTACTCTAGGTTCCTGTGATCCGTGAATATCATAATAGGGTGAGTGGCACCTTCAAGAAGATATCTCCAATCCTCTAGGGCTGTTTTAACGGCCAAGAGTTCTCGATCACCTACATCATAATTCTTCTCTGGCTGGCTCATTTTCCGTGAGGAGAAGGCCACGGGGTGAAACAAAGACTTAGGCCCCTGGCGTTGTAATAATACTGCCCCTGTGACTACTTCAGAGGCGTCAACCTCTAAGATGTAGGGCAGGGCAGGATCAAGGTGTTGTAAGATTGATGCAGAGGTGAATAAAGATTTCAGTTTGTCAAAAGCAGATTGTGCTACTGGAGACCACAGGAAACGAGCATGCAGGAGGGTTACTTGGGTTATAGGTGAGATGATGGAAGAGAAGTTCCTTATAAACCTCCTATAAAAATTTGCGAAGCCCACAAATTTTTGCACCCCCTTCTTGTCCAACAGAGTTGGCCAGTCTAGGATTGCTTGCACTTTTTGTGGATCCATAGCAACACCACCAGTGGAGATGATTAGCCCCAGAAACTGTATTGATTTCTTTTCAAAATCACACTTTTTCGCTTTCACGTAAAGTCCATGCTTCCTTAATGTGTGCAACACTGTCTTCACATGTGTTCGATGAAGCTCCAAGGTAGCTGAGAATATGAGGATGTCATCCAGGTAGATGATAACAAAGTAGTCTAGATATTTCCGGAAAATATCATTTACAAAATGTTGGAACATGGCCGGGGTGTTACAGAGTCAAAATGGCATTACTAAATACTCAAAATGTCTAAACTGCGTTCTGAACGCTGTTTTCCATTCGTCACCCTCTCGGATGCGAACAAGATTGTAGGCCCCCCCGTAGGTCAAGTTTGGTAAATATCTGAGCAGTACGAAACCTCCGAAAGAGTTTAGGGACTAGAGGAAGAGGGTAGCGGTTCTTTATGGTGATCTTAATAAGCTCCCTGTAGTCCACACATGGTCTTAATGTCTTGTCTTTTTGTTCGACAAAGAAAATACCGGCACCGGCAGGAGAGGAAGAAGGATGGATGAAGCCTTTTTCTAAGTTTTCATCTATGTATTGTCGCAATGTTCCTAACTCCATCTCAGAGAGGGGAAATATGCATCCAAATGGGATTTTGGCCCCTGGGAATAATTCAATAGGACAGTCATATGGCCGATGTGGTGGTAGAACATCAGCTTTTCTCTTATCAAAGACATCCAGGAACTCCTGGTGGTTCACTTTGGCTATTGGCAGATACAGGTTGGGCTGTCAGGTAACTGGTGGCATCTCTGGATTCAGGGACAAGTGCTGCTGACAGTAGGTAGAGGTGAACAGAACCTCCCTCTTGATCCAATTGATCTGGGGATTATGCGCTTGGAGCCAAGGAATACCCAAGATGACTGGGAACATAGGTGAACTCAGGACGTCAAAGCGTATGAATTCCTGATGGCCATCAGGAGTAGCAACAAGGAGAGGAGCAGTCTCTTGTGTGACAGGGCCAGAACTAGGCATGGTACCATGGGCCAGATGAACTTCCAGTCAGTTTCTTGTGGAGAAGGGGCAAACTAAGGTTTCTTGCCAGGTTCAAGTCCAGAAAGCAGCTACATGCCCCAGAATCAATTATGGCCCAAATCCAAACCTTCATTTCTGCCAACTGCAACATGATCGGGAGAATGAGATGAGAAGGAGAAGTTCCAGAGACCTGGAAGTACACTGGGGTGTAATTAAGTGGCTTACTGGGCCTTATGGGGAAATTACATAGGAAGTGTCAGTTTCCTCCACAATAGAGGCAGAGATTGGCTTGATGATGACAACGTTTCTCATCAGGGGTCAGTGCAGATCGCACCAGGCCAACTTGCATAGGTTCAATCCCAGGGGCAGATGTACTGGAGGGCACAGGCACTGATGGAGTGGGAACCTTAGGCAGCATCCAGGCGGGCCTGGAGGTCTGTGATCGGTCGGACTGTCTCTCCCGCAGGCGTCTATCTAGTTGTATGGCCAATTGAATGAGACCCTTGAGTGTAGTAGGGGTCCCAACCCTGACCAACTCATCCTTGAGGAATTCGGAAAGTTCCAGGCAGAACTGGTGTTTTAGAGCTGCCTCATTACAGCCTGTGTCTGCAGACCATCCTTGGTCCATGGTATAGTCCTCCACTGGCCGCCGTCCCTGCTGTAGTGAGTGCAGAGCGGCTTCAGCAGTGACCATACGTTGGGGATCTTCGTAGAGCTGTGCCATAGCTGCAAAGAATGTGTCCACTGTGTTAATAACTGGACTTTTCTGTTCCCATAAACTGTGGGCCCATGTCTGGGGTTCATCGGACAACAGGGAAATGGTGAACCCAACTTTAATAGTCTCAATGGCAAAAGTCCAGGGTTGCAAGGCTAAATACAGTAAGCAGACATTCTTGAAGGATCTGAGCTTTTGTCATTCTCCGGATAATCGCTCAGAAGTTGGTACTCTTGGTTCTGGAGGAGGAACTACCACCGTAGGAGCCACAGAGGGTCGTTCTTGGGCAAATGCTGTGGAGCTGGTGGAAGATGGACCTAGGTCCACAGAAGCAGGTGACACTGTCAAATGTTGCAGCCAACCCTCTAACTGGAGGTGTCCTTTCTGCAGTCTTTGGACTGCTTGAGTCAGAGTAGTGGCCTGTTGGCACAAAGCCTCTTTCAGGGACGCACCTCTGCCGGCCTCAGACATGGCTGGATTATACTGTCAAGTCTCTGGTGTGAGGCCAGGTTGTTGAGAGGGCGTCCCTTGCGGTTAAGTGCAACGCACCCCTGGAAGTGATACAGGGAGTGCGGTGCCCAAAAAAGCAGGGATTGCTGCTGGAAGAGCTGGTTAGCAGAGGGCAGCTGGGGTGCACTGGGTGAACTGTGTTGGCAGTCGTGCAAGGAGAGATCCCAGGTATGGAACAGCAGGGGAACCAGGAACAGAGTCAGTAGCCAGGCCAGGGGTCATACACAGTGGAATAAGTCCGAGATGGATACAGCAGCAAGCCAGGTCATACACAGTGGGCAGGAGATAGCAGAGTAGTCAGCCAAGCCAGGGTCAAAAACGAGGAGACAGACAGGAGCACAGGTCAGGAGGTAAGCCAGAGGTTCAGGATAAACAGGTATAGCAAGCCGGGTCGGTAGCGGGAAGTCCAAGGATCAGGATATACAGGGCACAGGAGACACAGGAAGCTGATGATAATCCAGCAACCTGCATCTGTCAGTGGCAGGTTTAAATAGGCCAGGGGGCGCCAAGATCTGTCAGGGCGTGCGCACGTCTTTGTGCACCCTCCGTTGCGTACCTGCGTGCGTGCACGGGAATTCATCTGGCACAGCCATGATGGGTACTGGCAGGATTACCCATTCTTCGGTCATTTCCCTGACAGAATGCGAGCTAACTGCAAGGTTGATTATGGTACCATAGTTACATAGTAACAAATATGGATTCTTTCTTGCTTGAATGAAAATGCTCACAGCACTCTTTAGTAAACAGGAATTGTATATAGGAAGCGCAGCAGGTAACATTTGATCACTTTTTTAACCTTCAGTGCTCCAAGACTAAGGTCTCTTTCACATGGACTGTCCGTTCAGGTCCGCCTGTCAGTTTTTTAGGTGGACCTGAACGGACACTCCATGGAGGTCTATGGAGCGTCGGATGTCAGCGGTGACATGTCCGCTGACATCCGACCCACTCTGATCCGAAAAAGTGTAACGGAGGATAACCCTACTTTTCCACTCGTTTTCGGATCGGATCGGGTGACGACGGACTCTACGGTCCGTCATCACCCGATCCCCCATGGGGGAGAGCAGCGCTCTGACAGGTCCATCACTGCACAGTGAGCGGCGAAGGACCTGTCATCTTCCTGCTCAGCGGAGATCGGCGGAGCGATCCCCGCTGAGCAAGCGGATATTAACGGGGCGGATCATCACTGATCCGCCCCATGTGAAAGAGCCCTAGGAGTGAGTGTACTCCAAGTTCTATATTCTAGAGGCTCAGTATTTGTTCATAACATTATATACTCTCTAAGAAAAAGCACTTATAAGCGTGAAACATTTAGTAGCTGTATCCTTTGCTGTTTAACAAGCTAGGATATTAGACATTTTCCACAATATGGTTGTATGACGGATCATTTGTATTAGCAATATATACTTTGCACATTGTTGACACTCTTTACAACCTGTTGGACAAACCCAATAGGTTGAAAAGAGCATTGACAACGTGCAAGCCATACACTGCCAATGAAAAGAACTGGCCATAAAACCAGATTGTGGAAAATGTCGGCACAAGACACAACTCCTACACATTTCACACTTATACGCAGATTTTCAAAGAGTGCACGATGCCTTATAACCAAGTATTGAATTTCTAGAACATAGAATTTGCCGTTGGTACTGTAACACTAACTACACCTTCTGTATTTTATATGCTTGCCAAATGCTTGTTTAGTGACATTACCGTAGTTTATTTTTGTTTTGTCTATATATGATGTAAGTGCCATACCAAGGGCTGCATTTAAATGCACGTGACAGAAGGAAAAGGACACAGTGCACATAATTGCAGTTGAAAAAATATACAAAAAATAGAACTTGACAATTATTTGGGAACAGCTCAAAGGGAAAGTATGTTGCATCTGAAGGGGGTTTAAAGTAGTAAAGATCTGTCAGTGAGTACCTCAATGATTTTCATTGGCAGCTTTCATCCACTTCTATGGAGCCTGCATACTATAAGTACCCAACGCTGTGGGAGTCCTCATCTACTAGCAAGTCTTATACTGATTTTTTCTGATTACACATATACTATCTGCATTTTTGTAAATGAACTCTCTTTGAAAGCTTGATTAGGATTGGAAACTTGCCTGATTCATCTTAATTAGTGCCACCATCCCACTAGGCCTGCATTCATCACCTAACAGCCAAAAGAGTGGCTTGTATATCATAGGAATGGAACTTGTAAGTATATCTACTGTCTCCATGGTCATATGGGATTACAGCACAGTTCCTGTTTCTCTGAATTTGATTGGGAAGAAAGGTGTGTAGTAACTTGTGTAATATAGGCAAGGTTTGCAACCCCTGTTGTCCAATAGACACTATGGTCTGACACAAGAAGCACACATGCTTCATACCAAAGCACCAATCCCAGTAGAGAACCACATCTTATTACAACTAAACAGGAAACGCCTGTGCCCAGGCAATCACATTTCTAAAAGGTGTTCATAAAAGGAACCATGCACCCTAATGTACACTGCTTCATATGTAAGACTGTTTCCCTTGCCCATTGTCTGCCTTGTAGGAAACAATGGAACATGCCCTGCTGCATTTTATGTTGACTCAGGGGACTATGATTTAACTATAATGCTGGTCGTAGACTGCCATATTGTTATAGACAACCAGTGATGGCAGTTGTCACCTGCTATGGAAACAGTTTACCACTCCTGACCACAGCAAGACAAGGTGGCTTCAGAATTTTAGGACTTAACTTATTATGATACTATGCTATATTATTAAACTTAGAAGATCATCAGTGCTCTTTGTACTGACTTAACAAATATATTACACAATTCTGGAGCGGTCACCCGTATTACCGATCTGCTACAAATTTCCTAACATTTAACACATCCCAGGTGTTTTTACGTCAGCAGCACATGCTAAGAAATAAAAGTGAGTCCTCAACAAATGTGCGACAATTCCTCTAATCTAAGTGAATCCTATTATCCTGTGGACAATTTTCATAGGAAATAATATCACTCACATATTAAGGTGATTACAATAGCTTAACACAAATCAGTAGATATGAGTGATGAAGGATGAATATAATAAGATATGCCTGAAAGTAAGCATCAAACAAGTAGCTACTGATAAAGAGCAAATGATGATATTTACTTGTCTATAAACAAACCCCTTATGCTTATTATTATTATAATTTTTGTGTTTTATATATACAAATGAGCCCAATACCATTATTATAGTTGTAGGGTTAAAAATGCTTTCTAGAGTCAAGGAAGTGATGGCAAAGCTCCAGTTAAAATTAACATCAAATGAAGGCTGAACATTCTATTGGTATTTTCATTAATTTAATTTGCTATCCATTAAATCAATATTGTGTTGCAACAGCAAACAGGCCATTGGCTGCTTGTGCATCCATTCAAATCTTTCTACTAAATTGTCTCATATGTTCTCTTTTTTCACGCCTCATTTATGAAACATAAGCACATGATTTTTTTGCTGTCTGTGTCTCAAACACACTTACTTAGGTTGTCTATGTCTACCACAATTAAGAACTGTTTTTCATAGAACTGCAATGCTGCAAGAGAACAAATCAGACATTCTGGCTGTATAGTAGTAAATAGGTAGGGGAGGGGACTGTGAACCCCCATGCTTTTATCTATTCTAAGTGAAATCATACAAGTTGGATGAAATCAACTCCAGTGTAGACAGAATACTGTGTAAGATAAAAACCACATACATAAAAAAAAAAAAAGAAGAAAGCTGGTTATTGTACAGCGGGCAGAGAACTTCACTTGATGCTAGACCTGATAAAGCGTGAGAAGTGAAGAACACTGTCAGTATCTGTGATGAACGACTTCTTACTTGCTTTTCAACCAATCATATTACTGAAAACAAAGAAATGAAAAGCAATATTTTTCTATATGTATCATCAATCAACAACATTTGTCAACTATTTCATGTTAAGGTCCACCAAGCTAGATATTATCTAAATAGACCGTTTAGGGAGGTCTTCACACTACATCATTTTTGATAAATTTTACTGTTTTTCGATCAGATCTGAGAACAAATTTGACTGTGTGTGGCAGGCGTAAAACTAAGTCCACCCAGCTGCAAGAATTTAGTAAATAGACAAAAATTGCATGTAAAGCACCCACTGGCTGCTTACTTATGCTCGGGCTCCATCCACTTAAGTGGCCTCCATCCACTGAAGTTCTGGCCTGCTGCCTAAACATGGCAATTCACTAACTAAAGCTATAGGACTTACTTATGCTTGCCTCCAAATGGTCTGCCTAGGTGTGATAGTAATTGCTACAATAGTAGTGGTGGGGGTAGCAAATCACATGGCAGCTGGCACTTGCCTTTGGATGCTTGCCATGCAACAATGATTTATGGACATGCTAGGTCTTTAAACCGATACATCAATAAAAATATGAAGAATTAATTTCTCAATTTCTGCTGACCTGAGTTCAGTGAAAATTATTCCCAAGTAAGAGATATGGCCATAGATTGGGCTTTAGATCTCCCATGTTATCTCAATTTGAAAGACCGCAAACAATTATTGTAATTGGTTTTACATATAGGAAATGTTGAAATTATTAGTATCATTATTTGTTTTACATATAGGAAATGTTGAAATTATTAGTATCATTATTTGTTCTGATATACAAACTAACTTACTTATTGTTACCTGGAAAATACTAGTAATTACTATTAATTAGTCTAGCTGAGAATACAGGGTTTCTGAGACAGTAGGCAAAGGCTTGCTCTCTAAGAACCAGCTGCAGCATTACACGAGCAACTCCAACCACCCCAGGTTGTCTATTTAACACTTAAAGATCAAAATATAAGCAAGCAAAACTATCTTACCATATCATAAACATTGAGTATAACTGGTTCATTGGCCATTGCGAGTCCTGTCCTTTGCTTACGACTCTCCAAGGTGTGTAAGATCCCTCTGGTCAATACTGCAACTGCTTACAGAAGGAAGAGATGTTTTCATTCTAGGTCCTCCAAACAAACCGCTCGGGGGCTCTTTTCAGTCAAAGTTAAGGTAAAAATAGGTTTCTTTCTGACACCACAGCTCATGGATAGAGCTAGAGGTGACCACCAGGTCTGGTGAGAACCCCCAAGTTCTATATTCCACAATCCAAAACCCAAGGGGACAACATTGAGAAATAAAGCAGTGTACTAAAGAATCTGCTGCAGTGAATTTGCCATCTGTACGCCAGTGACCTTTACAGTGCTTAAGGTTAGCTCAGCGTTTAAAAACATGCTGTTCTTCTCTGCATCATCCAATTCACTCAGTTGTGCAAGATAGAGACCTCTGTCTATCCTTCTCAGTCTGGCGGCTAGCACTGCACAGATTGCAGGGAGACGCTTTCATACATTCATGCATAAGGCAAGGATGGCTTTAAATCTGGGATTTGTATCCTGTGTTTATCTCTGCTCGTGGGAATATTGACTGTTCACAGAGCCCATGATGATGATGCTGATGCTGTTTCCAGGATAATAAGGGGGGGAGACAAGTCATGGCTTATGATGTAAGGAGCTGAGACAAGAAGGAGCTGTGCCATCCATAGGTTTTCAGCTTAGAAGCGGTATGACCCTGGTGCTGCCACAGTGCAGGCTATATAGTATCCATAGAAAAATAGGGACAGGATGACCTAATCTAAATAGGAGGAGGAGTCCTGGCTGGACGCCTAATAGATGTGAATGGGAGTTGCAGGGAGGCCAGTTACATCATACAGCATCCCCGGTCCTCTGGAGACGGAGATGAAAATCATGAATACTGCATGTGAGCCATTCATGAAGCAGGACTGAGAGTTCCCCTCTTTATTTTATATCCAGCATGTGGAATTCCCTAATGAGATACTTAGCGAGCTCCTTTCTGGCAAGATTTACAGACAAGCGTTCTGTTAACCATGTCAGTACAGGAAAATACTGCAGCTACATGGAAGCTTCATCTAATCACTTATCAAAATAGGAAATTTTATACTTTTTTGTATAAATAATTTTGTTTCCCAGATAGTAATGACAAAGATGGCTCTTTAAAGTTTAAATAAGGATTGTTCGTTATTGGGAATGGTTTTCAGAACCAAAAATCCACCCAAATATATCAAAATGTTACTAAACCCAGGACCCTGTATTCACTATATCTGGTCTCCCACAGTACACAGAACAGGGAAATGCAATTATTTTAGTAAATATAAACTGCTAAATACCTTCTCTCATCAGCAGTATATAGCAGTCTTATTACTTAAAGCTTACAGGACTCTGACTGTCCGATGAGGCTACATGACCCCTGACCCTCTGTCTGGACATTGCTGATTGGCCCTGTGCTGATCACATGCACTCTCCCAGGAGAAAAAAAAAAACTCTCTAGCAATACACACCAAACTGAGCATGTGGGGAGTGACTCCAAAGGCTCTGTCTTATCAGGAGATAGATTGGGGACAGTTGAAGAAGGGGAGGATCAGAGAAGACAGGATTAAACAGCCTTTCTACACAATGCGGAGGATTAAACCCTTAGGTTCCACAGTGAGTATAACAAGCATGCTTTACTACATATACACACTAATTTTAGTGTTGTGGGTTTAGCAACACTTTAAGGAAGATATGCTTTATTTTGTTGAGAAATCACTTTGAAAAACACCCTCCTAGCATTTCTGGCCGTGACCATCTTGAGTAAGGGTAGATGATTCATGTAGCATTTACTTCCTGGAATCCATCTGCCCTTAGCTCAAGCATGCATGCAGGAGAGTGTGCTTAGTTCCTCCTGTCCTCCGCTCCTGAAGACTCCTGGGATGTATGACACTATTTGCCTAGGCAAGAAACCAGGAAGTAGCTGAAGAAATATAAAAGAAAAAGTTTAAAACAAGTAAATATGATATACTTTCCTATCTATTTTCTAATGCTAGCAGCATTAGGATTAAAAATAACAAATGTTGATTGGTTAATTTCACTTTCGATGGAGAGTGGTAGGCATACCTCCCAACATTCTGAAATAATAAAGAGGGACACTTTTACACGGACCACAAAGATCTAAAGATCTAATATGATGAAAATATTTGGCCAGACCACACAAGTGCTTTTTTTACCTCTATTTCTCTTTTAAATTGATTTTTAAAAATAACAAATGCATTAATAAAGAAGTTGGATAAACCTCTTAGTGCAGCATAATACTTTGGGAAGTAAAATAGTACATTTTATTTTAAGATGTACACATCAGATCAAAAAGAAGAATTGAGGCTGCAAGAGGGACAGAGAGATTTGGTCTTAAAAGAGGGACAGTCCCTCCAAATGAGGGACAGATGGGAGCAACGGTGGTAGGGACAGTTTTTGTACTCTATTTCTGCTACTAATCCAAAGCTGTGAATTTATTAAGCAAGATCCTTATTTCTTTGCTCCTGCAGTTTCCATTGTTGTGGTGTCAAATTCCCCATTGATGTCTGTGGGGTTTGACTAGGTGACCACGTGTCCCAGATAGTCCCGCAATTTACAGGTATGTCCCGGGTCCAGGGCACCTTTATTCCGGGACTATACAGTGTCCCGGAATTAAACTGACACTGGGAGCAGTGCATTCAGCAAGCCATTCTAGCCGGGGAATGTGCTTTAATTAGGGGCAGGGCATTCATTTAGTATAGTTATGGTTCTACAAAAGGCACAGGGTTAACCTAATGGCATACTTTAATGAACTATATGTAAGAGAGCTGTAGTTGTTATGGTCAAAGGAAAACAAAAGTAAACAATAAACTAAAACACTGGTAGTAACAGTAAGCACATGCTATACACTGAACCCAGGGTCTTAAAGGGGGATTGCAGACATTAACTACATGTCCAATCATTCTTCACAGTAAAGAAATGGGGAAACTATTACATGCAATATAATGAAATAGTGAAGCTGTCCCATGTACAGGAGAGGAGTGTGAAGGGCATGACTGTGGGCAGTATGTACAGGAGAGGAGTGTGGAGTGTATGACTGTGGGCAGTATGTACAGGAGATGAGTGTGGAGGGTATGACAATGGGAAGTATGTACAGGAGAGGAGTGTGGAGGGTATGACAATGAGGCAGTATCTACAGGAGAGGAATGTGGAGGGTATGGCAGTGAGCAGTATGTACAGGAGAGGAGTGTGGAGGGTATGATGGTGGGCAGTATCTACAGGAGAGGAGTGCTGAGGGTATGACAGTGAGCAGTATGCACAGGAGAGGGGTGTGGAGGGTATGAAAGTGGGCAGTATGTACAGGAGAGGAGTGTGAAGGGTATGCTGCTCGGTATTGTTTGCAGGAGAGGAGTGTGGAGGGTATGATGGTGGGCAGTATGTACAGGAGAGGAGTGAGGAGGGTATGATGGTGGGCAGTATCTACAGGAGAGGAGTGTGGAGGGTATGACAGTGAGCAGTATGTACAGGAGAGGAGTGTGGAGGGTATGAAAGTGGGCAGTATGTACATGAGAGGAGTGTGAAGGGTATGCTGGTGGGTATTGTTTGCAGGAGAGGAGTGTGGAGGGTATGATGGTGGGCAGTATGTACAGTAGAGGAGTGTGGAGGGTATGACAGTGGGCAGTATGTACAGGAGAGGAGTGTGGAGGGTATAACAATGGGTAGTATATACAGGAGAGGAGTGTTAAGGGTTTGACAATGGAGCAGTATCTACAGGAGAGGAGTGTGGAGGGTATGACAGTGAGCAGTATGTACAGGAGAAGATTGTGGAGGGTATGATGGTGAGCAGTATCTACAGGAGAGGAGTGTGGAGGGTATGACAGTGAGCAGTATGTACAGGAGAGGAGTGTGGAGGGTATGACAGTGAGCAGTATGTACAGGAGAGGAGTGTGGAGGGTATGATGGTGAGCAGTATCTACAGGAGAGGAGTATGGAGGATATGACAGTGAGCAGTATGTACAGGAGAGGAGTGTGGAGGGTATGAAAGTGGGCAGTATTTACAGGAGAGGAGTGTGAAGGGTATGCTGGTGGGTATTGTTTGCAGGAGAGGAGTGTGGAGGGTATGATGGTGGGCAGTATGTACAGGAAAGGAGTGTGGAGGGTATGATGGTGGGCAGTATCTACAGGAGAGGAGTGTGGAGGGTATGACAGTGAGCAGTATGTACAGGAGAGGAGTGTGGAGGGTATGATGGTGGGCAGTATGTACATGAGAGGAGTGTGAAGGGTATGCTGGTGGGTATTGTTTGCAGGAGAGGAGTGTGGAGGGTATGATGGTGGGCAGTATGTACAGTGGAGGAGTGTGGAGGGTATAACAGTGGGCAGTATGTACAGAAGAGGAGTGTGGAGGGTATGCTGGTGGGTATTGTGTGCAGGAGAGGAGGGAATGACAGCAGGCTGTGCAGGAGAGGAGTATGGAATGTAGGACTGCGTGCAGGAGAGAAGTGAAGAAGATACAGTATGATAGCAAATAGTATGTGCAGGAGAGAAGTGCAGCTATAATGAAGGCAGTTGTGGAGGGATGTCTTTTAGTTGGGGAGATATTTCTTTTAGGGCCAGTTCACACCAGATGCAGTTCCATTCAGTTTCGTGTGCTTTTTTTATGCACTAAAAATGCATGCACAGTGTTTTCCATGTATTCCAATAGCTCTAGTTCACACCATGCAGTCAGTTTCCGGTGCAGAAACTGACTGGAAACTGACCGGAAACTGACTGCATGGTGTGAACTAGAGCCATTGGAATACATGGAAAACACTGTGCATGCATTTTGTGCAGAAAAAAGCGCAAGGAACTGCATCTGGTGTGAACTGGCCCTAAGAGGCAGTGTCTGAGGGGTGACCAGGGAGGGATATTGGGATGGTAGGGAAAGCATTGGGAGTGTTCCAGCTCTCGCTGACCCCCAAACATTAGGGACTGCAGGTCCCAGCATGAACCCCTCAGAGCTGAGGATATGACCCCCCCTCACTACCCCCTACCTAGTCAAATAGTGAAGGACTATAGGTCCCAGTATGAACATGTGAGATCTCAGAGGTTTATACTGGGACTTATGATCCTTCAATTTTGGAAGGAGTCACATACATTAAACAAGGGTGGGGCCAATTTTTCATATGGGGGGGTGCCGATTTTAGTCTTGCCAAGAGCAGCACAAAACCAAAATACACCACTGGACACAGACATCATAACGATAAGCCTACTATGGAATCTATCACTCCTTTCCCTCCTGTGTGGCTATCTTTACCATAGAGCGCTAGGAGAAAGTGACATCAATTCCTCACTCTATGATAGAGATAGCCACGCAGGAGGGAAAGAAGTGATAGATTCCATTGTTGGGATAGTTTTGAAATCCTCTTTTTTTGGGAAGCGGGGTGTCCCTGAATGGCAGTTTAGTAATGTGGTCACCCTAGTTTGCCACCTAAATTCAGACATATGGGACTTCCATAAGTACTAATGTGAAATTACTGCAGGAGACATTTCACGGTGCCACTTCTGTCCCCATCGACCTCCATTGGTGCAGTGAAATGAGAACTTTAGTGCATAATTATCTGCACACCTATGTTTAGACAACAAACACACATCGTGGCATTCACAGTAATTTATAAAATAGCTGCAAATGTCTGACACCCGAATTCTTGTCAGATATCCCAAGATTATAGCACACAAGCTTTGACACTGCCTACTTGTCATAAGGAAATAACATTTTTATTGCGTTCTATTTTCTTGTTTGCTTTAGCGTCTTAGCTTGCTTGATTTTTACCATAATCCTGCTATAAATGCATACATTGCATTTGTCACCCGTGGGTAAGGCCGAGCAACACCTCTTTTTTATTCATTTAGCACAGGAGTGCTTGCTTAGCTCATAAATGTACAAATATTATCAGAAATTGTCCAGCTTGCTGCTGGCAATATATGTTTACGGTTCTTCGACATCTGGGCCTAGGAGATACCATTATTCAATGGATTACTACAATTTACTCACAACCTACGGCTCAGGTTAAAGTAAATGGGGTCCTTTCGGATCCCTTTCCTATACTAAATGGCACCAGACAGGGATGTCCGTTTTCCCCCCTGCTATTTGTTCTGTCTTTAGAACCATTTCTAAATAGAATTCGTCGGAACCCGGACATCCAGGGCATAAGTGTCGGAGGTGATCAGTACAAAATTTCGGCCTATGCGGATGATATGCTCTTTTCATTGACAAATCCTGCTATTTCGCTCCCTAATCTACTACGTGAGTTTGAGACCTATGGACGTCTATCCAATCTGGAAATTAATTTCCATAAATCAGAAGCTATGGGGATAGGGATACCCCTTTCTATGCTGTCTACATTTAAGTCCAGTTTTAAATTCAAATGGACAGCGACAGCTTTACAATATCTAGGCACTTATATCCCGACGGAGGTGTCTCGCATATTTGAACTGAATTTCACATCACTGCTGTCAAAAACCCATACGCTCTTAGAGACTTGGAATAGGGGTCTGCATTCGTGGTTTGGCAGAATTAGCTTATTAAAAATTAGTATTCTACCTAAATTTTTGTATTTACTCCAAGCCCTACCAATTAGAATCCCCATATCCTACTTTAAACAAGTTAACGCACTTTTTATCAAGTTTGTGTGGGCGTATAAGAAGCCACGACTTTCTTTTCATTTAATGTCTCTACCTAAGCAATATGGGGGGCTAGCTTTCCCAGATATCCGAGCATATTATCAGGCAATCCACATAGGTAGAATTGTAGATTGGTGCCGCCATGGCCGATCTAAACTATGGGCTTTGATAGAACAGGCCCAAACATGTTTCCCACTCTCAAAGGCCTTGTGGTGCTATGACCATCTCCAACCACTACTGAAAAGCCACCCACTAATAGGGACGACACTTCGTATAGGATCGGTAGCTATTAAACAACACTCTCTTTCATCTTCTGACTCTCCGCTATTTCCTATTTTAGGGAACCCACAATTCTCCCCTGGCCTCTGCCTCCATACGTTCGGCAAATTACGCCGGACCGGCATAACTCAAGCATCCCACTTTTTAGTGAATGGCAGATGGCCTTCTATCAAGGAACTAATGTCAGAGGAGGGTCCCTTTAAATTGACCCTTTGGCCAGAACTTCAGCTACGACATTATTTGGATACTATACCTAATCCCTGTAATTTCGCCCGCTCTTTGATGACATTTGAAGAATATTGCTCTGATGAAGGCAATATAACGCAGGTTCTATCCAAAATATACACTATGCTGAATTATCCGGCAACTCTATCATATCCGTCGTTCTTGGATAAATGGGAACAGGACCTACAACGGAAATTCACACCGGCACAAATCCAGAATATATTTAGATTTGCTTTGAAGACATCAGTCTGTACAAAAACACAAGAATCTAACTACAAACTATTGACGAGATGGTATTATACCCCCCATCTTTTGCACCAATACTACCCTGATACTACTGATCTTTGTTGGAGATGCTTGGGAGACAGAGGTACATTACTCCACATATTCTGGTCATGCCCCAAATTGACTAACTTCTGGACGATATTCCGGGAAGTATCTCAAAAGCTCACGGAATATAAGATACCTGGTGATCCAACATTTTTATTACTTCATGTCTCTAATATCCCTGCCAAATGCTCAAAAATCAATCTTGGGGCACCTTCTCAATGCTGCAAAGTCCTGCATTCCACTTTACTGGAAAAAACAATCATCAACAATGGCAGCCGATTGGCTGCATAAGGTGGTAGACATCAGTAGAATGGAGGACTTGCTGGCGGCTGAGCGAAACCAACAGGACAAATACTCCATGACTTGGAGTGTTTGGAAACAGTTCATCCATTCTACGGAGGGAGTATGAATACTATTCTTTACACACCTTGGGCGTCCTTCTCGGCTGTTGTTTTTTTTTTTTTTTTTGTTTTTTTTTGTGTTTTTTTTTTTTTTTGTTTGTTTAGTTTTGTCTTTTGTTAATCGATTAGAAATAGGAAAAAGAAACGAGCGTAGTTAGGTTTGTTACCTGAATCTCTTCTATATACTTTTCCCAGTAGATAACAAGGGGCGGTGCCGGTTGGGGACTGGCCCTAAAATAATTATACTGAACTGCACCGCAGATATAAACAAATAGGGTTATATTGAAGTTGTAATCCACATGTTATATTGTTTATCTTTTCTGTTGTATTGACCTGACTTTGCCCGTTGTGGGTGTTAATAAAAGTTATATTTGGAAAAAAAAAAAAAAGAAATTGTCCAGCTTTAATTTCTGATACCGTAATTTATCTGCATTAAAGGGCAGTTCACACCAGAATCACACAGGAATGCAGTCCGCAATACTGTGCGTTCCCCTACAGTGTGTAGCACCCTGATGGTGATGCAGGGTTGCTAGTAAATTTACCTGCCAGGTAGTGTGGCCTTGGTCAATTGATTCCGCCCTAATTCTGGAGTTGCTGCACTTCTCTCTTCAGTCACTAGATGGCAGGGTATCAGGTGACATTGGATAAGACAAGGGCATTGCAAGGACAGATTAGGAATAGATGGGGTATCTCAGCCAATGGGCAGGGATCTTTTTGGGGCCCATGGCCTGCTAGGGGTGCCTATTTATTTGGGTGAGGTCAGGTGATCAGGGTTCTGTGCCACCTGGAGGGCTGTCTGGGTGGATGTGTGTTGTGCTTCCCAGGCTGCTAGGCCAGAGCCTGAGGCCTATCCCGGGGACATCTGGCTGCTAGGCTGTCTAAGGGCCTATCCAGAAGCAAGAGAGCAGCGTAGGGTTGGGATTGTGGTTTGCAGTCCAACCATAAGTAACGGTCCTGCCAGCCGGAGAACCTGTCGTGGTTGGAGGTAGAGGGGAAGCTGTAGCCACTAAAGGACCAACCACCTTATTACCAGGAACCACTGTGAGTAGCTGAAGCAAGTACAGGAGCAGTATTCTCACCAACCGGGATGGTGAAGAATTGGGAAACTTTAGCAGGTGTCAAGAAGGTGTCAAGCCAGGGACCCAGCCAGCAGAGGTGACGCTGTGAGAAGGTTGGAAGAGTGTATTGGAACAATGTATTGGCACCTGCAGCAGATCACGAGGGCAATGCATTTTGAATGTAAACCTAGTTACACCACTTACCTACAGGTAAGCCTATAATAAGTTGTACTTGTACCTACAGGTGAGCCTATAATAAGTTGTACTTGTACCTACAGGTAGGCCTATAATAAGTTGTACTTGTACCTACAGGTAAGCCTATAATAAGTTGTACTTGTACCTACAGGAAAGCCTATAATAAGTTGTACTTGTACCTACAGGAAAGCCTATAATAAGTTGTACTTGTACCTACAGGAAAGCCTATAATAAGTTGTACTTGTACCTACAGGAAAGCCTATAATAAGTTGTACTTGTACCTACAGGAAAGCCTATAATAAGTTGTACTTGTACCTACAGGTAAGCCTATAATTTACAGTACCTGTAGGTACTGTAAATATCTCCTAAACCTGCACGGCGCATGCGCACTGAAGAAACGGCTCGCTCGTGCTGTTTCTTCCGCAGCCATGCCTTGACTGGCGGCTCCCGCACGCATGCACGGCAGTGGCGTCTTCGCCACTCCAGCCAATCACAGCGCCGGAGCACGCGAACCCGGAAATAACCTGGGAGACATGTCGCTGGTCACATCAGTGTACGGGGAACCCTGCAACAGCGTTGATCTAAGGTAAGTATTTCATAACGAGCTAGTATGCGATGCATACTAGCTCATTATGCCTTTGTCTTATAGGATTTTTTTTTTGGGGGGGGGGGGTTACAACCACTTTAAGAACACCCACATTTATAGGATGCAAGCAAACACAGAAAATATATCCTAGGGACTTCTTCTTTAAAGAGATCTTTGTTCAATGGCTTTATAATAGCAAGACTATGGTATCAAAATTTAAAAGTAACACTCCAGTCAGGAGTATGTAAGTAAAAAGGCAATGCCCAGACAGATTTCCTGAGGAGATGAGTAATCTGTGCACTGTAATATCCGGCAGCATCCGCGCTGTACTGCCTGACATTGCAGTGCAATCCGGGCCAGTGCGCTGCAATAACACGCAGTATGTCTGCATTTTAGCGCAGCCCTAGGCTGTGTTGCAGTGTGAATGGGACACATAGGAAACAATGATTTGTTTCCATGTGGTAAAACATTGTCACCCCACATAGTGTGAATTGGTCCTTAGTCATTGCCACAATGCTTTCCATTGCTAGCTTTCCATATCCCACTTTAGACTCCAGTCAGGCATGAAAACTCAATTACATTTTTCATTTCAGCTCATCCTCACCGTATTCACTAAGCTAAGTGGCAATTTTCTACTCCTGTAGTAAATCAACCCAACAGACTTGTATTTTTTATAAATAGTAGTAAAGCACAACTATTGGTAATACAGCCAAGCAGATAGCAGACCCTGTTTTTGCAAAACTCAGCTATCACCTCCCCATATATAAATTGTACAAAAATAATTACAACTGTACATAAATCTTTTTTTTTTTCAAAGATTAGGGCCCCTTTCTCATGGGCAGTGTCCGTTCCAATCAGCAGAGGATCCATTAACCGCTTCAGCCCCGGAAGATTTTACCCCCTTTCTGACCAGAGCCTTTTTTGCGATACGGCACTGCATCGCTTTAACTGACAATTGCGCGGTCGTGTGACGTTGCACCCAAACAAAATTGACATCCTTTTTTTCCCACAAATAGAGCTTTCTTTTAGTGGTATTTGATCACCTCTGCGATTTTTATTATTTGCGCTATAAACAAAATAAGAGCGACAATTTTGAAAATAAAGCAATATTTTTTACTTTTTGCTATAATAAATATCCCCCAAAAATATATAAAAAAACTAATTTTTTCCTCAGTTTAGGCCGATATGTATTCTTCTACATATTTTTGGTAAAAAATCGCAATAAGCATATATTGATTGGTTTACGCAAAATTATAGCTTCTATAAAATAGGGGATATTTTTATGGCATTTTTATTTTTAATTTTTTTATTTATTAGTAATGGCGGCGATCTGCAATTTTTATCGTGACTGTGACATTATGGCGGACACATCGGACACGTTTGACACCATTTTGGGACCATTGTCATTTATACAGCGATCAGTGCTATAAAAATGCACTGATTACTGTGTAAATGACACTGGCAGGGGGGGGGTTAACCACTAGGAGGCGATGAAGGGGTTAAGTGGGTCCTAGGGAGTGATTCTAACTGTAGGGGGATGGGCTACAACTCACATGACAGCGATCACTGCTCCCGATGACAGAGAGCAGTGATCTCTGTCATGGCACAAGCCAGAACGGGGAAATGCCTTGTTTACATAGGCACTTCCCCGTTCTGCGGCTCCGTGACGCGATCGCCAGGAGACCGGCGGACATCGAGTCCGCAGGTCCCGCGGGCACGGTCACGCTGTTCGCGGCGGGCGGGCGCGCGCGTCCGCTAACCCGCCAATTAAAGGGGACGTACAGGTACGCCCATTTGCCCACTGCTGCCATTGTGCCAAAGTATATCGACGTGCAGCGTTTGTCAAGTGGTTCAAGTGGTAGTAAAGTATTTTCTGGCACTTGTACCTACAGATAAGCCTATAATAAGACTTACCTGTAGGTACAGTGAATGTGTGTATGGTTTAGGAGAGATTTACACTGCATACAGCTGGTGATGTCACCTGCGCATGCGCTCTGAAGGGGCGGAATACCCGTGCCATCCCTTCAGAGCTCCGTGCCGCGGTCAGTGACTCCCATGCACACGCGTGGGAGTAACATCGTCGCGGCATGGCCAATCAGACAGCCGGAGGACGCGAACCCAGAAGGAAGACCAGGTGAAGATAGAAGCCCTGTCAGTGGTGACAGCATGCAGCTGTCACAAGGACTTTGTTCTAAGGTAAGTATTTCCTAATGTGCTAGTATGCGATGCATACTAGCACATTGCGCAATTGTCTTGCAGGGTTAAAAAAAAAAGTGCAAATTACTACCGCTTTAACAGATCTTGAGATAAAAAAAAACAGAGCTCAACAGACCCATGTTAGGTCTATGGGCAGGCAGATGTAAACAGACATGTATTCGTTTACATCTAGTTACCTCCAATCTGTTACCTTTAGATCTGAGAAATGGGAAAAGAACACAAACCTTTTTCATTGTTATCCAGACCTTGCCAAACTTGGAGGTATTCGGATGTATATGGACACACGTCTGTTTAAAATCACCTGCCCATAGACTTACAATGAGTTGAAAGGATCTAAACACACACTGATAAGATCATATACATCTACCTCATCACTTTTACTTTTGTATCTAAAAATACGTTTAGGTTGGGTTCCCACTTGGTTTCCCCGCATCCAATTCGCATGACAGGAGACTGTGATGTGCTCTCAATGGAGCCGGTTCACACAGCTCCGGGACGGCCGCACTTCGTGCTGGAAGAGGGTTCTGTGCATCTTTGGCTCAGTTTCAGGTCCGAATTTAGGCAAAAATTTGGACCTGAATCGCACCTGAAACAGAAAACAGGGACACACCAGACCCCTGCTGCGAGCCGTGGCCGGAGCTAGTGTTACGATGCGCAGCGCGACTCGCGCATGCGCAGTAGGGAACCGGGAAGTGAAGCCGCAACGATTCACTTCCTGATTCCCTCACCTAGGATGGCGGCGGCAGCTGCCGAGAACCGAGCGGGTTCTCGGCGTCCCCTGCCGACATCGCTGGACCCTGGGACAGGTAAGTGGCCATGTATTAAAAGTCAGCAGCTGCAGTATTTGTAGCTGCTGGCTTTTAATATTTTTTTTTTTTGGCGGTTTAGGTGGACCCCCGCTTTAAATAGTACCTTTGCATTTAGGTATTCTTAAATTAGAACATGTTTTGTTGTTTTAAATAAAATAGGAAAATATTAGAACCTTAGACAGGTTTCTATTGGCCCTCACTTCTTGTCCTGAGGCAAGTGACATTAGGATAGGATACGATGTAAAATCTTTCTAGTGGAACACATACAGTACAACAATAAAATCCACACAAACCTTTCCCCACCATATCCACAACTAGAAAAAAAGTTTTGGCTGAAGGTTCAAGCAGGAGAGCACACCGTGGTCAGTTTTCTAGCTATGCCAGAGTGTACTCTCCTCCAATGATCAGACATGTCCTGACACAGCCCCCGCTGCACAGCCATTCACTGGGAAGCTCAGTGCGCTGCTGCTTCTCCTCCCCACTGCTCCTACGCAGCTGAGAACAGAGAGAATGTGATCACTTAGGAAGATTAAAAAGGAATTTATGAAGTTTTTTTTATATCTATACAAAAATGTTTTGCCTTTCATTTCTATTTTAAGCGGAATGGGTTGTTTTACAAGGTGATCATTTACAATCACTTTAAGGTACTAATTAAAAAAGTGGTCCTAAGTAGCAAAAGTGGTCCCTTTTGATCTGTAAAGTATACTAAGCAGTGTTATCAGCCCTGCTAGAAGTAGAGAAGCAAATACCACTCCAGGTGAGGCATTCCCGTTTAATCTCATCTCTGTACAACTGTGTCCAGTCCGTGACCCAGACTATCCAAATGTGTGCAAAGTGGTTGACCGCACTCCAATCACTAGAAAAATGTGAGCTTTATTTGCTGAAGTTCAGGTATAAAAACATCACAAACCCAAAGTACAGGATGACAGCAACAATGGTAAATGCATTTTACACAGAATGTGCTTAATCATAACACTAAATTATATTTTTGTTCTTGGATTTAGATACATTTTTGGTTTTGGTTTTTAAACCTGCACTGAAAATGATAGTAGAATTTAATGTGTTACTAAACCCACTACAGTAAAATCAGTCTGTATATGCAGTAAAGCATGCTTGTTATACTCACTGTGGAACCTAAGCGGTTAATCCTCTGCATTATGTAAAAAGGCTGTTTGATCCTGTATGCACAGATCCTCCCCTCCTTCCACTGCCCCCTGATAAATTTCTGATAAACACAAAGTCTACGGAGTCAAGCTGCACATGCTCAGTTTGGTGTGTATTGCTAGAGAGATTTTTTTTTTCTTGGGAGGATGCATGTGATGAGCACAGGCCAATCAGCACTGTCCAGACAGAGGGTCAGGGGTCTTGCAGTCACATAGGACAGTCAGAAAACTCCTCCTACAGTGAGGGAAAAAAGTATTTGATCCCCTGCTAATTTTGTACGTTTGCCCACTGACAGTTTATAGTTTCTATGGTAGGTTTATGTTAACATTGAGAGACAGAATAACAACGAAAATATCCAGAAAAATGCATTTCAAAAAAGTTGTAAATTGATTTGCATTTTTAACCCTTTCATGCCTAAGCGTATTTCTGACATTTGTTGCCTACGAGTTAAAATCTGTATTGTTTGCTAGAAAATTACTTACAATCCCCAGGCATTATATATATATTTTTTTAGCAGAGACCCTAGAGAATAAAATGGTAATTGTTGCAATATTTTATTTCACACGGTCTTTGAAAAACATTTTTTTGTGAAAAAGAAAAAGCACATTAAGGTCCTGGAGTGGCCTATCCAGTCTACAGACCTTAATCCCATAGAAAATATGTGGAGGGAGCTGAAGGTTCGAGTTATCAAGCATCAGCCTCAAAACCTTAATAACTTGGAGAGGATCTACAAGGAGGAAAGGGACAAAATCCTTCCTGAGATGTGCGCAAACCTGGTGGCCAACTACAAGAAACGTCTGACCTCTGATTGCCAACAAGGATTTTGCCACTAAGTCATGTTTTGCGAAGGGGTCAAATACTTATTTCACTCATTAAAATGCAAATCAATTTATAACTGTTTTGAAATGTGTTTTTGTGGATATTTTTGTTGTTATTCTCTCTCTCACTGTTAAAATAAACCTACCATTAAAATTATAGACTAATCATTTCTTTGTCAATGGGCAAATGTACAAAATCAGCAGGGGATCAAATACTTTGTTCCCTCACTGTACAAGCTTTAACTAGTGCTTGGCTGGACACTGATAGAAGTTATATGTTTTCTATATACTGCTGATAAAAGGTATTTAGCAGTTTGTATTTGCTAAAATAATTGCATTTCCATGTTCTGTGTACTGTGAGAGACCGGATATAGTGAATGCAGGGTCCTGGGTTTACTATCACTTTAACTGCTTGCAATAGGGAGCACCTTCTGGGGAATCTGGTTTATCCTCAAAATACTAACCTCGCAATAAATCCGAAAAACACTACCCAGACCCTGTATATGTTAAGCAGGCTCACCATTAATTAGAAGTAAAAATAGATATGTTCTCACCAACTGAATCCAGCTGAGCTGGCTGAGGTTTTAAATTACCACTGCTTTGCAATCTGTTACTTCCATGGCTGCTTATTTTGCAGGGATATGGGAATGCAATAGCACTTTGCTTTCTTATAAGGATAGACAAAAAGCTTTTCTCCCACATTAAATCGAATAGAAAATTATGTTTTTGCTGAGGCTATGAGCCAGCAAGTGGATTGTCTTTCTTACAAGGCCATTTTCCATTTATATGTAGCTTATTATTTTTCTTACATTTATAATTCCAGGGCTGGAACAGAGGGTAGGCTGATGGGGCGGCTGTCTAGGGTTCAGCTAAAATAGGGAGGACTTATTTAATAAATTAGCATTTTCACAAAAGAACCCTCAACCAAAAGGAAAGAACTGTGTTTAAAGAATTTTTATGGCTATGACTCTTGCCCTGCATTTTGTAGGAAAAATTCATATGGATGCCAAAAAGAGGGCATTCAGAATGCATTTTCCATACCTGCCAATCACTTGAAAACTGCTGAGTTGGGAGCTCCAAACCAAACAGTTTAGCACACATTTCTGCATTTGATGGGCATCACACTGCAGCACATTGACATTGCTCACGCTAAGCCATTTACTTTAATGGCTTCCCTGATGGGAGGCCCACAGGGAGAGTGTGGCTGGCCATTTAGAACCTGAAAAACCCGTGTATACAGCTATTCTGTGAATATGACTTTACTGCCACAGTGAAATAAAGCTGGACAATAGACAAACTGAAATACTCAATTAAAATGTGAATGGCTTTTCTTATCAGAAGATTTGTAACTGAACTCTTCTGATCCCAACATCCTGCAACAATGTACAGCAAGGTCTGGAATCTTTCTGCAGACTAAACTGCAGTCAAAGTGGACCTAGTGTCAGACATTTTTATGCAAAAGCTGAACTCCAGCAAATATCTGTATTGAATACTGGTGTAGCACCCTCTAGTGTGTGCTACTAGAGCTGAGAGTAGGTTAAACATATTTCTGGCAATATTTCTGAATTGGGTCAGGGTTACTAGAGGCCAGGACTGAATGACTCATCCTGGCAGCTCTCTGGTGCCTCTCCCTGGTGTCTGGAAAGTTGGAGAACCTTCTAGAGCTAAAGGGCAGGGGTTAGGAGGAGCTGCCATGAATATTTATGGGGCCTCAGCCAATCCCCAGAAGTGGGCTGGCAGGGGACTGAGACAACCCCATAAATAGAAGTGGGCCATTCCAGCAGGGGAGTTGGGTGGAAGATGGAGAAGCAGTGTTGAGAAGAGGCTGTTGGTGGCCTTTAAGGGACCCTTTACCAGGGTGGGGGTTCTACCTTGGGCCAGGTGCTCAGGAAAGCTGGCCTAGAGGATCCTAATACAGGAGGCAGTGGGAGGATTCATGCCGGAGAGGCAGTGGGAAGGAGCAAGGAGAGACAGTAAGTACAGTGGGGAGAACAAGTATTTGACACACTGCCGATTTTGCAGGTTTTCCTACTTACAAAGCACGTAGAGGTCTGTATTTTTTATCATAAGTACTCTTCACCTATTATGAGAGACAGAATCTAAAACAAAAATTCTGAAAATCACATTGTATGATTTTTAAAAAATGAATTTGCATTTTATTGCATGACATAAGTATTTGATCACCTACCAACTGTCAGGTCACCTTGAGGCTAGGTGACAGATGCACTCTGTAGGAATCGGAAGTACACCGCTAGGTAGTGGACCCTAGGACTGACTGCTGCGGATTGAACCCTGGGAGGTTCAGGAAGCAGGTCTACAGAATCACTAACACAGATCCCACTGGGAGCTAGAGCATAGATTCCCCAGGGCGTGGGGTCTAAGAGCCAGCAGGTGTTCACCAGAGCCTCTAGTGGTGAGGATGGACTGCGCTGAAGTCTGGCTCCAGGTCGCGGCCCCCAGGGTCTCACAGCTCACGCTCATGGTAGATTACAGGAGAAGAGGAAAGAGGCAGCAGGCTGGAACAACAAGCAAGTAAGGGATAAGCCAAGGTTGGGGCCACAAGCTGACAAGGACAACAGAGTACACGCCAAAGTTCAGGGTCACAGGCAAAGAGGGATGGACGGGGACACGCCAAAGGTCAGGGTCACGAGCAGACAGGAATAGTAGAGAACAGGCCAAAGACGGTAACTGGAATCAGATGTAGGAAACACAGCAAGTACACACGGAGGCTAACACACAATGGTTGATCAGCCCTGCTGGCTTGCAGTGCACAGGTTAATATAGGGTTCCCTGATAGGGCCTGGGGTGGGGCCATGCTTAGAGGAGAGGCCACAGGTGAGGTCAGAGGTAGCTTCCTCTTTGGGTTGCCTAGCAAACATCAGAATGCTCACTGCTGATTGCAGCAGGCTCTGTCCTCTAGGCTAATCTCAGCCTCCATCTGGTCAATCTGCTACTCTGCTCCGCTCTGAGAGGGTTCATCTCAAGACCCCCACCTTTTCAACTCTTCCGGATCTCCTACAGTGGTTCACCACCCAAGCCCGTTTGACCCAACTAGACGTACGTATTTTTGGGTCCAATTGATCTGGTAAGCCTCCTTATTGTTGGTGGTGGTGTTCTCCTCACGTCAGATGTCACGCATTTATTGATATATTCCATACACAAAGTCACGCAATATCTATGGACCATTACTCTATATGAATTATATAGATAAGAAGGACTTTTGTCTAATTTATATCTAGAGATTTATTGGCTCCTGGACTGTATCATTTTTATATAAGACATTTAGGGTTTTTTTATCGCTAAACTTATTTTGTTTGCACTTTTCCAATTTACAATAGAGATTGTTCTCTCTTAGTCTCTGAAGCACACTACAGACATCTGTGTGGTGGCTCTCCAGGGACTTGGAAAATATGAGGATATCGTTGAGATAAACCACCACACATAACTGCAACAAATCTCGGAGGACATCGTTAATGAACTCCTGGAAAACTGCCGGAGCGTTACAAAGGCCAAAAGGCATTACCAGATACTCATAATGACCTGATCTGGTATTAAACGCAGTTTTCCACTCGTTGTCCTCCGTAATCCTGACGAGATTGTATGCCCCTCTCAAATCAAGCATTGTGAAAACCATTGCTCCCTTGAGGCGGTCAAATAACTCCGTAATCAACGGAATGGGATAGGCATTCTTAAACGTGAAACGATTGGGACCCCTATAATCGATTCCAAGGTCTCAGCTCACCACTTATCTTCTTCACAAAAAAAGAAACCAGCACCAGCAGGAGATGAGGATTTGCGGATGAAACCTTGAGAAAGTGCGTCTGCAACATACACCTCCATGGCCTTATCCTCCATGACTGACAAAGAGTAAACCCGGTCATGAGGGGGTATGGCACCAGGTTGAAGGTCAATCATACGACCGCTGTGGAGGCAAAGTACCGGCTTGACCTTTGTCAAAGACATCACTAAAATCGCGGTAATCCTCCAGCAGGGAGGAGAGTGAAGAGGTGCACAGGAGCTTGGCTACCTTCTGGAAGCATCTCTCACTGCACCGTGGCAACCAGGACAGAACCTCAGCACGGAGCCAATCAAAAGAAGGGTTGTGCCTCTGTAACCAAGGATAACCAATAACCAGCAGAAACTTAGGTGAGGAAATGACTTGGAATTGGATTATTTCATGGTGAAGGGCCCCTACACCCATGGCCAATGGAACAGTCTCATGAGTCACATGGGCAGGCTTTAGAGGTCTCCCGTCAAGAGCCTCAATGGCAAGTGGAGTGTCACGCAGCTGCAGCAGAATCGAGTGCTTCGATACAAAGGCAGCATTAAGGAACAGGCCTGCAGCCCCAGAGTCGATTAGAGCCTGTATCTCAATGGATGACTCAGCCCAAGACAGGGTAACCAAAACCAGGGGCTTATCTTTCTGGGAAACTGGAGACGAAACAACGCCACCTAAGGTCTGTCCGTGACAGGACCTCAAGGTTTGGGCGTTCCCTGGATGGGTAGGACAAGACTTCAAAAAGTGACCAGCCTGGCCACAATAAAGGCACAATATCTCCCGCCTCCTAAGGGCTCTCTCATCTGCAGAGAGACGCATGAATCCCAAGTTCATGGGTTCATCTTCACAGACCGACTCGGTACCAGGAGGCATGGGAGGTGAGGGAGGCAAGGGTGAGACTGAAAGGCTCGGAGACAAATGTACAGGAGGCTTGCGTCAGCGCTCCTTAAAAGAGAGTCTTTTTCTGAGTCTGGAGTCAATGAGGATGTCAAATGTGATCAACCCCTCCAGCTCAGTGGGTACATCTCAGGCTGCTATCTCATCCTTGATGTTATCCGAGAGACCATGAGAGAAGGCAGCCACGAGGGCCTCATTGCTCCAAGCAACTTCTGCTGCCAGAGTACAGAATTCGATGGCTTAATCTGCAACAGTTCTCGTACTCTGTTTGATGGACATGAGGCTCTTGGCAGCAGAAGCAGAGCGTGCAGGAACGTCAAATACCCTTTTGAAGGAAGCCACAAATTCTGGGTAACTCAGGACCACGGGTTTTTGCATCTCCCATAGAGGGTTTGCCCAGGCCAAGGCTCTCTCAGAAAGCAAAGATATCACAAAACCTACTTTGCTTCTGTTCGTGGGAAAAGCCTGGGGCAGCATCTCAAAGTAAATCTCAACCTGGTTGAGAAACCCTCTGCATTGAACTGGATCGCCCCCAAATCGCTGGGGAAGCGGAGTGGAACCAGACATGCCTCTTATAGAGGTAATACTCGAGGCGGGTGCCTGCACAGAGACTGGAGCAGCAGCAGGGACGGCCTGCAACACAGGTTGTACCAGAGCAGCCATAGTGGAAGATTTCAGGTGAGCCGTGCGACTCAGGAGCATTTGTAACGCCAAGGCAAACTGATCCATGCGGTGATCCTGGTCATCCAATCTGGAAAAAATTTTACCAACAAGTGGAATGACTGCATCTTCTGAATTCATGGCCTTCGCCTACTGTCAGGAACCCATGAATCAGACTGAGACAGAAGTATAGTTAAATCACACTTGTTTAATAACAATAATAATAAGGTAAACAGAGTAAGCGTAGTCAAAACAAGCCAGAGTTCAGTAACCGGATCAGGTAGTCAGCCAAGCAAATGTCAGAGGGCCAGAGATAAACGTAGTAGCAAACAGGATCAGGAGCCAAAAGGAACATCAGCCAAGCAAGTCTTCAACAGGAACGCAGGAGAAAATCTCTGTGATGTTGACAAAAGGTGAAGGCAGAGTTTAAGTGAGCTGGACGGCTTTAAGTAGCCAGGACTGACAAGAAGATCATCAACAGCTGAGTCACTGTGGAGAGAAAGGAGCTGGCAATTAGCCGAGAGCTGAGTGGCCAGCTCAGAGAAGGAAGGGCTGAGCCTAGCCCTGACACCAGATTAATACACAGAGAAATTAAAAGTAATCTGGTACATTGCCCACCCACTGATATCCTCCATGTTTTCCCCTGTAGCTTTTTATTTTCTGCTAAACCCTCAGAAATCCAATGTGCTTACAAGTATGGGGAAACGTGTAACCTACTTCCCTTGCTCCCAGGGAGCAGTACTGGCCAATCACCAGGCCGTCACTGTCACATGGGGGAGCAGTTTAAACCTCATATGTGCTCTGACACTCATTAACATGAAGCATACACAGGTTTAGTCCTATGGTTCTAACAGAGGAATGGAGGAAGGAGGCTTTCAAGAAAACCTGTCATTTGGCCTTGTATGGGCAAAATGACAGATTCTTTTTAACTGTGTCAATATCCTAAATTATGTGTGTGTGTGATGTCTTTGATAAATCAAAAAGAGGCAGTGAAAGTAGATTGTTACGTGTGATTAGCGAAATGCTTTTCAAAGAAAAAAAGTCCCTTAACCTACCTACTAAATAGTTAATACAAATAGGGAATCCAGAAATAAGACATAAAACATATATAAAAATTAGAGCTGCAGAAATAAACGATTAATTCCTCGATTAATAGTTAATTTTTTTGATCGATCAAAATTCTTTTGATCGGTACTCACCTCTTCCGGGTTTCAGGGAGTTCCGTCAGAGATCCAGTGACATCAACGTCACCGGACTCCTCCCCTCTTCCCCAGTCATTGACGGTGCCCACGCTGGACAATGGTAAAGTAATGGAATACAGCAGGCGCCTGACCGATCCAATCATGGCCTGAAAGGCTTCAACCGAGTGGGCATGTCCGCGAATTGCAGAGGTGTGGCTGCGAGCCGGTTTTGTGATTGGCTGGACACGCCCCATGCTGATGATACGTGACCCTTGCTGGGAATAAACAAGCATTGGAAGGCATTATGAAGGTGAGTGTGTTGTCTGTACTAGACAGGTCAATTGTGGAGGAGGAATCGTGGTGATTTAAAGTATATATACAGCTTGAATCTGAATTTTAGTTTTGGATTAGGTCATGCAAAGAGAAAACACCTCTCGGTTTAGGCTTTGCCTTGTGCATCTCAGTGTGGAGCTTTAATTTCACTTCCTGTCCCAGAGACACAACGGGAAGTGAAACGGCATTACCATTTTAGACGGTTGTCAACGGGACTGGTATACCCATTGGAGACATTACCCAGATAGCAAGCAATTGAGCTGCAAGTTTGAAAATGTCTTGTTAAAGTGGAGGTCCACCCTAAAAACAAATTTAACATTAACCGCCCTGGCGGTATTCCCGAGTCTGGCTCGGGTTGGATTTTTTATACCAAAAGCGGTATCCCCGAGCCAGACTCGGCCTTGCATCGCAGGATCCAGGAAGAGTATACTTACCTTGTCCCCTGGATCCTGCGATGTCTCCCCGCTGTGATCGGCGAGCCGCTGTGTCTCGCTCGATTCACAGTGCCGAGCTCCGTTCCCTGCGAGCGGTGCGACGCACGGGGACGGAGTTCGGCGGTAAATTCAAATAGTGAAACACACAGTATAGATACAGCATACTGTAATCTTACAGATTACAGTACTGTATCAAATAACTACACATCCCCTTTGTCCCTAGTGGTTTGCCCAGTGTCCTGCATGCAGTTTTATATATATAAAACTGTTCTTTCTGCCAGGAAACTGGAGATTGCCCATAGCAACCAAAACTGTCTCTTTACATCAAAAGTGGTTTTAGACCAGCTAGAAAAAAGCGATAATAAATTAGAATCACTCGCAGAATTGAGCGATAGTGATTTGTGGGGAGATCCGTCATCAAACACTAAAAGTAATAAAAGCCAAAATTCTGCAACTGAGCAAATTTCAGTGTTTTTGGTTTGATTACATTATTATATAATTTTTATTATTATTATATTATTATTTGTTATAATTATTTATAGTTATTTATTATATTATAATTTTTTATTTAGTTTTTCAAACTTTATCATACCCGGGATGTCTACTAGACTCTTGTTTGGACAGATTTAAGTGAACTATTCCTAAGAATTATAGGCCTACAATATAAAACGCCAAATTTCTGTGCAAAATAATTGTACCGCTTTCAGCACCTAAAATCAGAAATAATCATACCGCCAGGGAGGTTAAAAGACTCCTTAAAATTTTTTTAAAAAGTTTTTTTTTTAAAGTGTTAAGTCATGGATTGTGGAAACTAACTAGTGTCAGGTGATTGTATATAGTGTATACCACATTTACCACTGACTAATGCAGAGTTGCAATGCAAGGAGATCAGCTAAAAGTAGTTGGATCTGTATGTGCGTTATAATTAATCAAAATTAGATGATTAATTGATTTTAAAAAAAATCGATTAATCGAACACGAAAATTGTAATCAGTAACAGCCCTAATAAAAATGTATAGACCCTTTAAAAAACCCCACATATAAACAGTCGATATTCCATGACTGTACCAGAACATCTTATTTCTGTGCCCTTGGTTGGAAACCTGTAAATTAACCTTGTCTCTTTTGCATTCATTTGAGTTGTAGATCAATCTGGGGTCCTCCCCAGGGCTCTACTGTCTGAAGGTACATCCTATGCTGTACAATTCACTTGCTATTACTAAGGAACCAGCAAGGCAACAAATCTGCCAATGTGGTCCAATGAATTGAGATGTAAAAGGCCCTAGGATTGCAAGGTTTTCTCCACCCATTACATAATAGGACTCACTTCTATGAACAGCTTAAGGCTGTGGGTCCCCCTTGATGTTGACCGTAAGCCACAGTGACCTTGTTGTTTGACTGATTTAGGACTCTATGTGGCTAAACTTCTCTTTACCATCAATATTGCACACAGCTTTAATAAGTTCAAAACTACTCACCTGGCACAAAACCTTCACCTGGCCTGCATTTGTGCTTTATCGCAGGGCACTTTCCATCCAAGCTTCCTAAGATATGATGTAATTGCATTTCATGAGGACTACCCAGGTGAACAACTGAGCTGACTACGTGGTCCACTACCACAGAATTGTTTTGCATTTGTTGTTATTACTTTCATCCACTGAGACATTAACTGTCTTGTTCACTGGTCGAGGAACCCCTGTTGAAATGGCCCCAAATGCCCGTGGGATGACCAAACAGCTGGCTGAAAAGGATCTCAGAAGTTTAAACACTGAGCCACTGCTATATAGCTTTTGGATAGTGCATACTGTACTCTGTCTGCAAAAACATTCTCGTGAGGGAGAGTAACTGTCTTCTCTGCAGTATTGAAGGGGCCTTCTAGGTAGATCATATGCTGGGTAGACATTATCTGGCTCCTTTCCCAATTCTTGACCCATCCAAACTCTTGTAGATTATTCATAAAAATGTGTAAAAATTATCCTGCAGCATGTTCTTCAACTGGGCTAATATGTAATTGAGGTATTGGTAAATTTGCATTCCTCACTCCTCTGAAAGGGATTATAGATGTGAATGTCCATGGTGATGTGCTGATGCCTGGTGAAACTACAGTGATGTGGTACCACAGTAAAGTACATACATTTTTGAAATCATGGTAAAATCAGTATATGCAGTTTGAAGATCTACTGAGATCATTTTACCCTGAAGCTGTATTATAGGGATTCCATTTGAAACTTTTCAAGCATTTTGTGCTCATTGAATCACTTTAAAAATATGACTGGTCTCCATCCCCAGTCTTAAGAACATAGAACATGAGTAAAACCTGGAAAATTGCTACAAATCTGGAGCCGACGTGACATCTCATTGGTTGATAAGCGAGGGGATGTATAGAGACAGAACTTTTGCCTTCTCTCCGGATCACAGTCCACGGGACCTTTGTTGGCTGAAAAGTCTTGATTGGAAAAAAGCTTTAGATGAGCAGAAATGTCCTACAGGCTCCTTTTTAGTTCTTGCGGCATTGTCAGACGGGGAGAGGGCCTGTCTAAACACAATAGTTAGAAACAGATTTGACAGGGACAGATTTGAACTGGACAAGATCACAACAAAGACTCTGAGGTTGGGTTTCAGTTGGTTTCTAGAAGGTGAAAAATAAATGCTGGTTGTCTACATTAGAGGGATCAAACCTGTCAAGAGTTTTGGCACAACTGAAATGAAAAGGAAAATAGCTAAGATTTCAATGCCTCTATCTTGAACTTTACAACAAGCCATCATTTATCTCTCTAACTATAGGTATTGTGAAGAAATTGATTTTCAAAGTATTTTTATTGCTTGTTCAGAATGTTAAATACTTTAACGGCAATGGTTCACTTTAAAGTGGAACTTCACTTAAAGTGTGTGTTAACTCAAACATAGAAAGCACTGCCAGCCCCTCTATTAGAGCTATGCATACCACACTGTCTTTTATAAAAATGAGGCATGTAAATAACTTTTTAGAACGATCTTCAGGCCGGTCACGTGACTTGTGACCGCTGAACAGCTCTGATACATTGCTTCTGCAGGAGGGTCCGAGAACTCCCTCTAACATCAGCCAGGGAGATCACAAGGCCGCTCAGCCCCTCCTGCAGCAGCCCTGAAAATCGGCCGAGAGTCACATGACCGGCCCTAAGATCACTCTAAAAAGCTATTTATATGCCTCATTTTTGTTAAACAGTGTGCTATGCCTATCTGTAATAGGCTGGCAGTGACCATTTCTAATTTTTTATTTTTTAAAATAGCGGCGGGAGGGGACAGAGAAGAACACTGAGCTGACAGGCAGGGAGGGGGGGTGAGGGGGAGAGAGGAGAGAAGAGCACGGCTGCGGATGACGGAGGTACGTACGCTGACCACGGTGGTCAGGGCTTAGCAGCACTGATTATCATGGCCAGCGCAGAGAGGGGGATACAGGAAGTTGCAGGCTCAGCCAGGTTCTTTACTTTCTAAAGAAGGGCAGATTTTAGGTGTGCTGTACTGTGTAATCTGCTTTAATCTGTAATCTGCTTTAAGGGACCAGGATCTCTATTTATTTGTTGGGTTAACAAACACTTTAAAAGGGGAAGTTCTTTTCTTCCTCCTTCTACCCCCCTCCTCATTTAGATTTGGCACATTTTTTTTGGGGGGGGGTACCTGTCAAAATCCCCCACTTCCCGTTTGATCACCGCGGCGATCTGAGCGTAAATTCGCCCCCCCTTCCCCTGCATCCTACATCACAGGTCTCAGAAGAGTGCAGGATCAATCAAAAAGCGCAGCGAGACTCACGCATGCAAAGTTGGAAGCCGACTGTGAAGCCGCAAGGCTTCACTGCCAGTTTGCCGTAGTGAAGATGCCACTGCCTGCATCCAAAGCTGATTGAAGAATCAGCTCGGGTGAGGACATCGCTGGATCCAGGGGCAGGTATGTGCCCTTATATTAAAAGTCAGAAGCTACAGCAATTGTAGCTGCTAACTTTTATTTTTTTTGGGGGGGGGAAACTGGAGGTCCTCTTTAAGGTCTAAGTCATTCTTTCAATCTAATGCCTCCATAGGTTCATATTCCTTGCAAATCTCACCACTGCAGCATCTACGGAAGGGTGGCATCAAGCAGCTATGCATCAGAATCATGTAAAGAATAGCAGCTTAAAATAAAAAAATAAAAATAAAACGAGAGAGAGGATATAGCTTAGCTAGGCAGTTTAGCAAAGCAAGGTCTGCTTTCTTCCATTCCTCCAAAATGTCTTAGATTTTTTCCACTGTTTTCTAACACTGAACAGCCCTTTTGCTAGCCATAATACATTGTTCCACCAATACAAAGTCAATGCATGATTTACAATCAGCTTCCTCGTCTGCATCCTCTTCCACACCCTCTGATAATGTTTCTATGGTCTCCAGTGTAAATGCTGTTGATGCTTCTGGAGGTTGAAGCTCAGACCCCTGAAGGTCCAGGTACTGATTGTTCTTTTGCAAACCTTTCACAACATCTTGCATAATCTGTTCAATGTACAAAATAACCTGAAGCCAATCTTCCACTTTGTTAGGGGTAGATTTATAAAGGTGTACCGGACAGTGTCTGGGAAGAGGTAGGTAAATATGAATAGCGTTCACACCTTCTGAAAGAATGGCCTAGTACCCAAGGGTGACCGAGTTGTGACCATGGAAAGTGCTTATGCTCCTCATAGTGTATGTGCTTTTGGTAGCAAGTTTAAAGCAGAATGACACTGCATCTGAGCATCAGGAACCAAAAGCGCTATTTAATTCATTTTTAATATACAAAGCAAATTCACCCATCCATCCATGCCTCCATGCTGAACCGCCCGAATTTCAATCCATGTATAGTCACCCTATCTTTGCCCCATATCAGCTTGAGCATCTAAACTTAAGAATATCTAAAGTATGGGGGGAGTGGCCGGATGTAGAGCGGAGCAGATGTCTGCATAGAGAGCCCTGGGTATCCTGACTTATTCTGGCTATTTTTCTGCCAGTATCAAAAACTACTACTCTACTGGTACACCACAGATGATAGTATCTTCTATCCGGGTCTTGTTTGTAATGCCTACAAAAGGTAAATCCTCAGGGGCGATAGCCGGAAAGCATCTATCTCCTTCGCCGACTTCGTGTCCCGATGCCATTTTGGATCGGCTGCTCTATTAGCAGAGATGGAGGTAGCAGCGGCTCCCGAGGCTCCTCAGCCTACTCCTGTGGGAGATGCAGAGGTCATCGAGAAGGGGAAGCACTCCTGAAGCCACATCCGCAAATTCAGGAAAATAGAAAACGGTACTAATTAAGTAATCAAATTGGACTTTTAAGGCATGGAAACAATGGTGAGGCAACAGGAAAAATAATGGTCATAATATTTATTGAAAAAAAGGTCATAATATATCACAATGTTCAAAAAAAGTTAAAAACATGAAAAAATGAATTTGTACAGTGAGCCCTTGTGCATCTACGCGTTTCGCTGTGAGTCACTGTCACCCTTGAACACAAGCTGCACTTTTGCCCCTGCCGTATCATTGTTTAAAGGCTACATACTAGTAGGTATTTTTTTTTGCCCCTTACATTATTTAAATTATTCATCAGTCTTATATAGTAATCATTGGAATCAATTGCATTCACCTTTTTACTGTTTGCCATAAACATGTTATGTTTCTTGGAAACCTTCCAGCTACTACAAACTTGTACAGTAGGCTTAGTCTATTTAAGGTAACTTCCCTTTTTTTGGGGTCTCTGTTTCTTCTGGTTTCTTGTGGACAGTCTAGCATATGCTTTTTAATTTAATATGATCCAATACATGTATGTAAGTAATTTTTTTTATTGTGATTTTAATTGAAATATATCTCATTTCAGATAGTGAGTTTTTCTTGTATATGTTACGTCTTTAAACCTTGATCGTGTCCTGAAGAAGCCTCACGGCGAAACGCGTAGACGCACAAGGGCTCACTGTACAAAATCATTTTTTCATGTTTTTAACTTTTTTGAACATTATGATATATTATGAACTTTTTCAATAAATATTATGACCATTATTTTTCCTGTTGCCTCTCCATCGTTTCCATGCCCTAAGTGCCATTTTGGTTACTTAATTAGTACCCTTTCCTTTTATGCAGAGGTCATCCTAAATGCTATTGAACAAAGCAGGACCTCGCAATGGAATGCAATTTTATCCGTAAAGACCTGGATAAAATCCTGGGCTGTCTCACAAAGACTGAAACCATGATCTCTACCACTGAAGACCTTTCTGCCCAACACACCAATTCCATTGCTGACCTGCAACGCATGGTACGGATTCTTGTGGCAAAGTTGGATAATGCTGAGAACAGGCTCCGGAGGAATAATGTTCGGGTGCTGGGCTTGCCTGAAGGAGCTGGAGATCGTCTGGCAGAATTCGCAGAATCCTTCTTTAAACAACTACTGCAGCTGGATGAAGTTTCCCCGACATACAATGGCGGTTGGTGCTCAAAATTATTTGGGGGGGCGCAAGCAAACTGAAAAAAAACATCAATTGCAGCCACTGTGCCATCAAACGCAGCCACTGTGCCCATCAATTGCCGTCACTGTGCCATCAAACGCAGCCGCTGTGCCCATCAAGCACAGCCACTGTGCCCATCAAACGCAGCCCCTGTGCCCATCAAATACAGCCACTGTGCCATCAAACGTAGTCACTGTGCCCATCAAACTCAGCCACTTTGCCCATCAAACGCAGCCACTGTGCCATCAAATGCAGCTACTGTACCCATCAATTGCTGCCAGTGTGCCCATCAATTTCTGCCTGTGTGCCCATCAATTGCCGCTACTGTGCCCCATCAAATGCTGCCAGTGTGCCCATCAATTGCCGCTACTGTGCCCCATCAAATGCTGCCAGTGTTGATGTCTCACTCCTGGAGCCTCAACCTGATATCCATGAAGTTTTGCGCTTTTTTTGTAGGTCAGCTGAAAAATCAGGGTATAAGTGGAACGCTGTGTTTTTATAGGGGAGAGTAGGGTGTTTGCGAGTCTCTCCAAGGATCCTGTCAAGATTTCTATAGTTCAGGAATCGTACTAAGAAGGGCCGTGGGGGAGCCCCTGCAATGCTGCTACCAATGCTGCTGCTGTGGAAATTTTTATTAATGTATGTTGTCAGATGTGCCCCAGTGTCAGTTTTGCTGCAATACGCTCATGCAAGCTTTTTCGCACATAAAGACGTCAGTGGAAGTCGGTTAAATGCGGAAACCTTCCCATCCCCTTTTAGGGATGTTCGTTTATGCCTCACCAAGAGACTGGCCACCTCATGGCGATTGCATTAACGCTCCTAGCAGGGGCGTAACTAGAAATAGCAGGGCCCCATAGCAAAATGTTGTATGGGGGCCCCCCTGCAAACAGCCCCCCCCCCCACAGCTGCCCTAGTGTCAATGCAGTGTGACCTGTGCCACATACAGCGTGACCTGTGCCCAATGCAGCGTGACCTGTGCCCAATACAGCGTGACCTGTGCCCAATACAGCGTGACCTGTGCCCAATACAGCGTGACCTGTGCCCCATACAGCGTGATCTGTGCCCCATACAGCGTGACCTGTGCCCCATACAGCGTGACCTGTGTCCAATACAGCCTGGTCTGCCTGTGCCCCATACAGCCCCACCTATGCAGAGGAAGAGGCAAGCCACCCAGATCAGCAGAGAGCGGGATTGCTCGCTGTAATAGCTTTCATTTGAATTTCCTGTCTTCCCGGGGCTCACCGTCACATAGCCCCACCTTATGGCCCAACGCCTTTGATAACGTCACATGTCCCGCATTGGATCGGCGTTCTGTCTATCAAAGGCACCGGGCCAAAAGGTGGAGCTATGTGACGTGAGCCCCGGGAACACTGGAAGTTCTAATGAAAGCTCTTACATCGGGCAATTCAGCTCTCTGCTGATGCGGACAGCTCACCTCTTCCTTTCCTCTCTCTTCCCCTGGCTGGGAGACTGTGCCGGCAGTGCTCTTATCCTCACTGGGCCCCACTCGGATGTGGGCCCCATAGCGCCCGCATGGGTCGCTATGGTGGTAGTTACGCCCCTGGCTCCTAGCAAACAGATCTGTGTGCATGGGAACAATAGCATAACCATACAAAAATTATGGCCCACTGAGCCATGGTAGAGTATGTCCTCAGGCTCTAAGACCCCTTTTACACTGAGGAACTTTACAGGCGCTACTGCGCTAAAAATAGCACCTGCATAGCGTCTGTAAAGCGCCTCTCCTGTCTCTCCAGTGTGAGACTCCGAGGGCTTTCACACTGGAGCGGTGCGCTTGCAGGACGGAAAAAAAAGTCCTGTAAGCAACATCTTTGGAGCGGTGTATACACCGCTTCTGCCCATTGAAATGAATGGGCACCGTTGCCAAACCGCCGGCAAAGCGCAGCTGGTCATTTTAACCCTCTTTCAGCCACTAGCGGGGGTTAAAAGCTCCCCGCTAGTGGCCAAAAACCCCAGCAAAAACGACGGTAAAGTGGCCAATGCCACAGTGTGAAAGGGCAGTAATTGTGTGGCTTAAAAAAAAAAACTCATGCAAACGTAAGAGTCTGGTGCCCTGCAGGGGGCAGCGCCCGTAATGGACCAGCCGCTCCTGGTAAGACCCCTTTCACGTGGAGTGGACTCTGTCAAGCAGATCCACCTGCGGATGGAAATGTCCATTTCCATCAGGTACTATCCGATCTGATCTGCTAGATGGATGAGGATCCCTATCCGTCTGTTTTTATTGGACTGGATTGGATGCAGGCGGATGTAAACGGACACATGTTCATTTCCATCAGCCTCTCCATAGATGGGTGGTACACTTGGGCCCACCTGTAAAACGGACAGGCAGACCTGATCGGTCTGAATGGAAATAGTTACCACCGCTCCAGGCAAACCAGGCTGAAATCTTCTGTCTTCCACTGTGCAAAAAGGTGAGAGTCCCAGGTGCTGGCAGTTGCTGATACAATTGTGTTCATGCGAGGAAAATCTGGACAGCCGCACACGGGGATGAGCAGATAAAATCTTCTTTATTCAAAACTTTGCATAAGTTAGTACATGACACTGCTGGAGCAACACAGCTTAGCCGCTAACGCGTTTCACGCTCTTACAGAGCGCTTACTCATAGCTGGCTTACATAAGAGTTATAACCACTTTTATACATAAAACATGCACGTCACCTGACCTAGCATTAATGAGATAATGCTAGACAGCTGAAGGCTAGCAGCATGAGATCTCAGTGCTCGTTAGCTAGGTTAATGACATGTGGTTGAATCACATTTGATACAAATGTAGAATAGGAAAAACAAGCTTAAATAAACATAAAAAAGTTAAGAATAAAGGTAATAAAAGTGAATAACCTATATGAATTGCTTGTTGTTTTCACGATCTTTAACCCTTAGGAAACATTTCTTTGATTGCTCATCAGATGAAATTACTAGGGCCATAGACAGCTGCGATACAGGTGAGTCTTTACCTTCACCTAAATTATTTATTGAAATCTGTGCTTTACAGGATTTAATCGATTTGGCTGATGAATCGGATGAATCCCCCCTGGATCCCACCGACATACATCAAGAGATTCCGGCCAAGGGTAGATCGGACTTTTATCCGGTGGCATCCAAAGGGAAAGATCTTGATCTGTTCCAAAAAATGGTGGAGGGGGATTTAGTACGCCTAGCTCGCAGCTGTAATAGGGAGAAACTGACACATGACAATCTGACTATTAGAGAGAGACAAGCACTTAAAGGTTTATCAGCAGACAACAGACAACAGGATTGTCATTAGAAACGCTGACAAAGGAGGGATAGTCACAGTATTAGATTCAGAGGTTTACAAAGAGGAGGCCTTGCGCCAATTATCCGATACACACACATATCAACGATTGTTGTCTAATCCTACTACCCCCTTTAAGAAAGAACTTACGATGTTACTAGATAAAGCGGTGCAAGCAGGGATATTTACATCTAAGGATAAGGAATCATTCATTCCGGAACATCCCACCGGTGTTTCATCATTTGCCTAAGATCCATAAGGGGTTAAATCCCCTTACGGGATGACCAATTGTAGCTGGTATAGGCTCGTTAAACGAGCGTTTAGGAGAATGGATAGAATCCCAATTACAACCCCTAACAATCAGCCTACCTAGTTATATAAGAGACACCAATCATCTGTTGAGCAAACTTCAGGGTATAAAATGGGAAGATAACTTTAGGTGGATTAGCTGTGATGTTACCAGCTTATATTCCAGCATTCCACACCACTTAGGTATTCAAGCGGTTTCCTACTTCCTTAAAAAAGCAGGCAAGTTCTCTTTAGTTCTTCAGGAATTTATTTTGCAAGCCTTGGAATACCTTTTGACTCATAACTTTTTTATGTTTGACGGGGACTATTATCTCCAAAGATGCGGGGCCTCCATGGGAGCGAAATTTTCGCCCTCACTGGCCAACTTATATATGGGTTGGTGGGAGAGGTGCCGCATCTTTGGACCAGATAGCCCCCGCCGCATGGATACGATTTTTTTCTGTCGTTTTATAGACGATTTGCGTCCGATGAAAATGTGAATTTAAATGTCTGGCTTTCATATCTTAAAGGGGTTGTAAAGGTAAAAAATTTTTCACCTTAATGCATTCTATGCATTAAGGTGAAAAAACTTTTGACAGTACCGCCGCCCCCAGGCCCCCCGTTTTACTTACCTGACGCCTCGAATCTTCGCTCCTCGTCCTCGTCAGCTTCATTGCAGCTCAGCCTGGTCGCTGATTGGCTGCAGTGGATGGATTGAAAGCAGCGCAGCCATTGGCTCGCACTGCTGTCAATCACATCCGATGACGCGGCGCGCCGGGGGGCGGGGCCGAGTGATACAGCGAGCGGCTATAGCCGCCAGCTGTATCACGGGAGCGCACCCGCAAGCACTCACCACCGTGCGAGGGAGCTCGCATGAAGGTGGTAAATGCTTGCGGGGAGGAGCTGAAACAGCCGCCGAGGGACCCCAGAAGACCAGGTTCGGGGCCACTCTGTGCAGAACGAGCTGCACAGTGAAGGTAAGTATAACATGTTTGTTATTTAAAAAAAAAAAAAAAAACAACTTTACAACCCCTTTAACGATAATCTGTTAAGTTTAAAGTTTACAGGAAATCTACAAATTAATTCCATTGACTTTCTAGATGTGAAATTGGTGGGCGTGGAAGGCATAATTCAATCTAGTCTTTATAGAAAACCCATTAGTGGCAATACTTTACTTAGGGCTGATTCTGCACATCCCAGTCACACGATCAGAGGGATACCATACGGACAGTTTTTAAGATTGAAACGTCTGTGTAGCTCCCCAGAGGACTTTGAAGCTGAGGCCAACAACATGGCACGCAGATTCAGAGCCTGAGGTTATACAGAAACACTTATTCACAAAGCGCTTGACACAGTAAGATCTATTCCTAGATCTTCACTTTTGAAAAAAGAGATACATAAGAAAACCTCACGAAAAACACTTTCTCTCATGTTCCAGTCTTTTCAACAGCGCACAGTTCAGAATTTACTAAAATTAAAAAGATCATAACCAAGCACCTCCCTGTTCTATACAATGATCCTGTTTATAACAATATTCTTTCTAAAGGTATTAAAGTAGTTTCCTGTAGAGCACCCCCCTTTGGTCGCTCCCTTTCTCCTAGCTTGTTTTTGACCAAACAATCTAAGCCTAATTGGCTTAGTTTTACTGGCAATTTTAGGTGTGGAATCAAAACCTGCAATTATTGCAGCTACATTAAAACAGGCTAACATATTAAATCTTGCAGCAATAAGAAGGAATTTCTAATTTCAACTTTTATAAATTGCAACACAAGGTTTGTCACATATGTTATTACATGTCAGATACAGTATGTTGGTCGTACGACACGCCGCCTCAGGGATCGGTTGTACGACCACTTGCACGATATTGAAAAAGATAATTTAACTAATGTAGCGAAACACTGCATCTTTACACATCATAAAGACACATCAAGTCTGGTCATCCAAGGTATCGAAAAGGTTACGACACCAGTAAGAGGAGGTGACAGATTTCAAATACTGTGCAAGCGTGAAGTCCTTTGGATTTTTCTATTGGACACTAGGATTCCGTCGGGGTTGAACTTTGAATGGGATGTTTCCCATTTTTATGAATAAATCCCCCAGCATCATCTCCATATAGTTTGTTGCTTCTAAGAGATCTACATCCCTTCGAGTGTCCTACATATATGAATGTTTCACGGGTTCGTTAATCCATAGTTTGGACCCCCCCTATATAAACCACATATATGTATACACTTGGCTAGGATTACAACCCATAATTTATAATTTGTTTTGACAGATTCTTTTCCTTATAGTTTGTGCCCTTATCTCAACGAATGCACCAGGCCATTATTGGCGGGTGCCACACAAATGTTTGGGTATCTTTGTTATATGTACATTACAGTTTACTTACTGTATAACAAGATGTCACTTGCTTTATTTGCGGTCTATATCATAGATCATCTTAGAGAGTTCCGGTTTGTGAGGTGTGGAATGATCTTATTCATCTATTTATTTCACCGCCACACCTCATAACAGAAATAGTAATGATGTAGGTTTGGAACTTAGATTCAATTTATTATATTATATTTTTATCTTTCACATTTGTCTTATCATGTAGCAACTTTTATCGTGTGATTGACACAAAGTATCAAACAGCTTTGAGTTTTGGCTTCAAAAGAATACATTGATATCATGAGAGATTATCTATATGTGCATATATGCAAAAAAAAAAGTTTTTTTGAGGATATTGAGATGTGCTGTATTTATGTTTTCATTTTTAGACTTTGTGACTGGCGATTAAAGACCATACACGCAGAGACAGATTGTCCAATGTCCAGGTGTATATTTGCTGCTCGAGATCTTGGTGCTGTTGGTTGGGATTTACTGAGACAATGCGGATGTCACTCACAGTTTATTTTCCCATTACAACAATCTTTCGAGCATTATTTAGTCTCTATACAAATCTTGTATGTATTTGTTTTTTCTTTTTGCACTCTGCTCATTGCACTTTGTTTTTTTGTCCACATACATTATTGTTTTATTTATAATACCCAGTATATTCCACAGACATGTAACTTCATTATCACATACACACATTTTTATAGGGCCAGGTCATTACATCATCATTATATTTACACACACCATATACATGTGCATACACACACGTATACATACCTTTTATATTTACTAATGACACCTATGCAATTTATATATGTATATTCATATACATATTTCACACATATGCGTTTATATTTGGTTCACATTAAAAATCCTTCTGGACTTTTTAGTCTCACGTTAGTTGCATTCTATACACTTTTATTATATATATTTTTTTTATTTTTCATTTTTATTTTCACTTTTGCACTTCATTAGTTATGATTCCATTCCAACAACAAGCAATTCATATAGGTTATTCACTTTTATTACCTTTATTCTTAACTTTTTTATGTTTATTTAAGCTTGTTTTTCCTATTCTACATTTGTATCAAATGTGATTCAACCACATGTCATTAACCTAGCTAACGAGCACTGAGATCTCATGCTGCTAGCCTTCGGCTGTCTAGCATTATCTCATTAATGCTAGGTCATGTGACGTGCATGTTTTATGTATAAAAGTGGTTATCACTCTTATGTAAGCCAGCTATGAGTAAGCGCTCTGTAAGAGCGTGAAACGCGTTAGCAGCTAAGCTGTGTTGCTCCAGCAGTGTCATGTACTAACTTATGCAAAGTTTTGAATAAAGAAGATTTTATCTGCTCATCCCCGTGTGCGGCTGTCCATATTTTCCACGCATGAACAGACCTGATTGGTCTGCTTGTGTGAAAGGGGCCTAAGGCCTTGTTCACACAGGGCATACACAGCGTACCTGTTGTTGCATGCATCTCTGTGCAGGCAGTCCCATTGATGTCATTTGGGATGTAGCAACTGCACGAACAGAGCCGTTGCTCCCAATTTTACATCCATGTAGGTCCGCATGCATGTCCCTGAGCTCACACTGTCTGCGTTCGGGGTCATGTACCCACACCCACATGGATGTCAGATTAGGAACAGCAGCTACACATGTGCAGCCAATGCATCCCAATTAACATAAATGGGACTGCCTGTACAGGGATGCACGGAACACCTGTGCATCCCTGTGCGGGTAAACATGGCCCTCCATGGGCGTACACTTTAGTATGCCACATGTGAACGATGCTTTAGTAGTAATTTAGCAGGAATTTTGTAAGCTATGTTGTTTTTTTGTGCACTATCAATAATTTTAGTGTATTTTTAGTGAAAATAGCAATATGATGAACATTTGCACAATTATTGCGGGGCCCAAAAAATCAGTAGCACTTTTTTTTATTCTACAGGTCATGTGCTTTCAGAGAATGTCTAGTTTGAAGGGTCTTTTCAAATTCTGAAAAACACAACACAGGAAGCACCTACATGGCTAACAGAGGACGGAATTAAAATTAGACTTGAGAAACTTAACATTAATAAATCACCAGGACCAGATGGCTTGCATCCGAGGGTACTTAGGGAACTCAGTCAGGTGATTGCCAGACCGTTGTTCCTAATTTTTACAGACAGTCTATTGACTGGAATGGTACCAGCTGATTGGAGAAAAGCCAATGTAGCACCAATATTTAAAAAGGGCCCAAAAAACATCTCTGGGAATTACAGACCAGTTAGCCTAACATCAATAGTATGTAAACTCTTGGAGGGGATGATAAGGGACTATATACAAGATTTTAGTAATAAGAATGATATCATTAGCAGTAATCAGCATGGATTCATGAAGAATTGTTCTTGCCAAACCAATCTATTAACCTTCTATGAGGAGGTGAGTTGCCATCTAGATAAAGGAAGGCCCGTAGACGTGGTGTATCTGGATTTTGCGAAAGCATTTGACACAGTTCCCCATAAACGTTTACTGTACAAAATAAGGTGCATTGGCATGGACCATAGGGTGAGTACATGGATTGAAAACTGGCTACAAGGGCGTGTTCAGAAGGTGGTGATAAATGGGGAGTACTCAGAATGGTCGGGGGTGGGTAGTAGGGTTCCCCAGGGTTCTGTGCTGGGACCAATCCTATTTAATTTGTTCATAAAGGACCTGGAGGATAGGATAAACAGTTCAATCTCTGTATTTGCGATACTAAGCTAAGCAGGGCAATAACTTCTCCGCAGGATGTGGAAATCCTGCAAAAAGACCTGAACAAATTAATGGGGTGGGCGACTACATGGCAAATGAGGTTCAATGTAGAAAAATGTAAAATAATGCATTTGGGTGGCAAAAATATGAATGCAATCTATACACTGGGGAGGAGAACCTCTGGGGGAATCTAGGATGGAAAAGGACCTGGGGGTCCTAGTGGATGATAGGCTCAGCAATGGCATGCAATGCCAAGCTGCTGCTAATAAAGCAAACAGAATATTGACATGCATTAAAAGGGGGATCGACTGCAGAGATAAAACAATAATTCTCCCGCTCTACAAGACTCTGGTCCGGCCGCACCTGGAGTATGCTGTCCAGTTCTGGGCACCAGTCCTCAGGAGGGATGTACTGGAAATGGAGCGAGTACAAAGAAGGGCAACAAAGCTAATAAAGGGTCTGAAGGATCTTAGTTATGAGGAAAGGTTGCGAGCACTGAACTTATTCTCTCTGGAGAAGAGACGCTTGGGAGGGGATATGATCTCAATTTACAAATACTGTACTGGTGACCCCACAATAGGGATAAAACTTTTTCGCAGAAGAGAGTTTAATAAGACTCGTGGCCACTCATTACAATTAGAAGAAAAGAGGTTTAACCTTAAACTACGTAGAGGGTTCTTTACTGTAAGAGTGGCAAGAATTCCCTTCCACAGGCGGTGGTCTCAGCGGGGAGCATTGATAGCTTCAAGAAACTATTAGATAATCACCTGAATGACCGCAATATACAGGGATATGTAATGTAATACTGACACATAATCACACACATAGGTTGGACTTGATGGACTTGTGTCTTTTTTCAACCTCACCTACTATGTAACTATGTAACTATGTAACTATGTAAGTGAAAAATGGTAACCTCCAAACTTTTGGAGTAAATAGTCTTATTTTACAGTTTTGCGTACCTTCAGTTTTCACCATTTCACAAAAAGGTGCATTTTAAATGTGCAAATATTTGTTATTGTCTCAATACAGTTTTAACTTTTATATTTACTAGGAATTAGTGTACTTTTAGCGAAAATATTGCTTTGATAAACATTTGCACAAATATTGCAGAGCCTTAAAAATCAGTAGCACCTTCTTTTTATTCCACTGGCCATGTGCTTTCAGAAAATGTATGGTTTGGGGGGTCCTTTACAATAGCTGAAAGCTGTAAGGGAACAATGAAACCCTTCAGGTTTTTAGAGAAATTTGGTTATTTACATTTTTGCGTACTTTCAGTTTTCACCATTTTGAAAAAGGTGTAATTTAAAAATTACAAATATTTGTTATTTATTAACTCAATACAGGTTAAAGGGTAACTCCGCATTCATGTGGAATAAAAATAGCATATAAAGAAAGTAATAATAAAGTAAAATATAATAATAATAATAATAATAAAGTGTGTACAATTGCAATACAAGTCATATTGTAATTGAATGTTATTAAAAATGACCTTTCCTATTCAATCTGCAGCCGCTGTAATTTTCTATAAATGCAAAACAATATGGCTACATGGAGTTGTTCTGTACACAGAATGTGTACTGACCACTCCCCAGAAACATAATTTCCTGCTTGTGTGATTGGCTAGCCAATTTTCCCACATGTCTGCCTAAAATATAAGTCAGATTTCAGGCATCCCCTGCAACAAAAATTTAATTTTTGGTGAGATATTTCCAATAGGAACAAGTCTAAAGGGATGCAGCTGCCACAGCCAGGGCCGCTGATAAGCCAGTACAACTGGCCCTGTTGTACCGGGCCCGGCCAACAGGGGGGGGCCTGGGTAATCTGAACAGAGTGCAGAAAAAAGTCTTTCTCCAACTCCCCCCCTCCCCCTTCCTCTCTCAGCAGCTGTTCAGAAGCTCTCAATGAGCACTCACTCGAGCTAAACATCTCAGAGGCGGAGCCTGACTGTGAGATCCTGTAGTTTGAGTGGGTGGGAGAGGGAGTGGCTGGCTTCTAGGATGATCATTCCCGGCTTCTTCTGGTGTGCACACATGAGCTGCATTAACCACTAGGCGCCCCCGCTACAGCCGAAGGATGGCTACAGCATGACGCTTAATTGCCCGGAGGGTGTCCCTGGACACCCTCCTGTTTACTCCTTTCCTGCGCACCGGCGCGGGCATGCATTGGGGAAATTCTGTGTTGGCCATGTCCCTTGGACACAGCCAATCACAGATTGTGGTAAATGACCAATCACAGCGGCCATTTAGCACTCGATCGGCGTGTCCAATAAGAGATGATCTCAAGTGTAAACATATGAGATCATCTCTCATTGCCGGCAGAGACCGCGTGTGAGGAGGGAGAGCGACCTGTGCTGCAGCTTGTGAGTTCAACAGTGCAAAAAAAAGTAAATACAGTGCCCACAGTACATATCAGTGCCATCTGTCAGTGCTATCTGTCATCAGTGCCACCTGTCAGTGCCATCTGCCATCAGTGCCAGTGCCATCTGTCATCAGTGTCACCTGTCAGTGCCATCTGTCATCAGTGCCACCTGTCAGTGTCACGTGCCATCTGCCATCAGAGCCACGTGTCATCAGTGCCACGTATCAGTGCAATCTGTTATCAGTGCCACGTATCAGTGCCATCTGCCATCAGTGTCACGTGTCATCAGTGCCACGTATCAGTGCCATCTGCCATCAGTGTCATCAGTGCCATCTGCCATCAGTGTCACGTGTCATCAGTGCGACGTATCAGTGCCATCTGTCACCGGTGCCACATCGGTGTCACGTGTCATCAATGCCATCTGTCATCAGTGTCACGTAATCAGTGCCATTTGTCAACAGCGTCACCTGTCATCAGTGCCTTCTGTCATCACCAACAATGTCTAGAAGATTATTTTCAGCCAAGGAGGCGTACAGTATTCTTGTGGCCGACGAGAGCAACAGGGAGCTCCCCGCTTCAGATTCCGCCTCAAATTCAGATTCTGAGTCTGACATTGACTACGATCCTGTCCTAAGCAGCCCTCACAGGAGGATGAGAGTCCACCCACCAGACAAAGGCATTCTGGTGAGGAGACAGTGCCATCCACCAGCACCGCAGTCTCTCGGCAAAGGCCACATACCAGTGGGGTGTCACCTCAGTCCAAAATGGTTAGGTCCCATGCCAGCCTTCCCTATTCCCTTCAGAACCCCTTGTGTCTTCCACCTTATTCAGGAGAATCTAACATTCCCCCTTTCACTGCCCAGCCAGGAGTTCAGGTGAAAATTTTTCCCCGATTGATTTTTTCCATTTAATTTTTACTGAGGACATGCTAGTATCAATTGTGGCCAAGTGCAACCCATGTGTACAACAATTCATAGCAAGTAACCCAACGTCCTGTTATGCCCGTCCCTACGAGTGAAGGAGTTTAAAACATTTTTGAGCATCACATTCTGTATGGGACTAACCAAAAAAATGAATTTTGTTCATATTGGTCAACCCTCCCCATCCACCACATGCCCATCTTTTCTTCAGTAATGCCCAGAACCCAATATCTCATTATTATGAGATTCCTACACTATAATGATAATACCTAGTGCCCTCCCCGAAATGACCCAAATTTTGACAAGCTTTATAAATTTCAGCCACTACTAAATTATTTTTCTGAAATCTTCCCCCGGTTCTTTACCCCAGACAAACACATATGCGTGGATGAGTCCCTTATCAAATTTTCTGGCAGGCTGGGCATAAAACAATTTATTCCCACCAAAAGGGCCTGCTATGAGGTGAAGCTGTATAAATTGTGCGACCGAGCCACGGGGTATACATATGCCTTTATGGTATACGAAAGGAAGGACACCCTGCTGCATCCCCCTAATTGCCCAGACTACATGGGATCAAGCGGAAAAGTCGTTTGGGAACTCATAAACCCACTCCTGGAGAAAGGCTACCATTTGTACATAGATAACTTTTATACAAGTTTGCCCCTGTTCCGCAACCTTCACAGAAAGAAGACTCCAGCATGTGGCACCGTAAGGGACAAACCGGAAGGGCTTTCCTCAAAGCCTCATCAACAAGAAGCTAAGAAGAGGGGAGATGGCGATTTTACAGAATGAGTAAATTCTGGCTGTGAAGTGGAGGGACAGAAGGGATGTTTACGTGCTTTCTTCGATCCACAGCAATACATTCGTTGAGATCACCAGGAGGAATGACCCAATCCAAAAACCAACAACATGTATCCACGAATACAATATGTTCATGGAGGTGTCGACTTCCACGACCAAATGCTCAAACCCTACCTTGCCAGAAGATGAACATACCAGTGGTATAAGAAAGTTTCAATTTATTTGTTTAATTTGGCCATATACAACAGCTACGTTATCTATCGCAACTCCAGTGAAAGCCCCAGATCCTTCCTTGGCTACCAGGAGGAAATCACCACTGCCCTTATATTCCCGAACGACCCACCAGAAAACATTCGATCCGATGTGATTAGCAGACTCTCCGAACGCCACTTTCCCGATAAAATTCCTCCCAGACCAACAGGCCAAAAACGTCAGAAAAAATGCCGGGTGTGCACCAGAGGAGGAGTTAGATGAGACACCACTTATCATTGTCCCCAAAGTCCTTCCCAACTAGGCCTCTGCATAGTTGACTGTTTCCGCCGTTACCATACTTCACTAAATTATTAGTGAAGTATGGTAAACATAAACCTCACTTCCTGCCATTTACCTTCACACCCCTTATGCCTCTACTTGCTCTGTACCTGACCCTGGACTGTTATTCGACCATGCTTCTGCTTACCAATTCTGTTCATACCTCTGCCTGATCTGGAACTGACCCTGGCTTGTTATTCAACCACGCTTCTGCCTACCAATTCTGTTCATACCTCTGCCTGATCTGGAACTGACCCTGGCTTGTTATTCGACCACGCTTCTGCCTACCGATTCTGTACATACCTCTGCCTGATCTGGAACTGACCCTGGACTGTTTGACCATGCTTTTTGCCTGCCTCTTGGACTGTTCTTGTACCCTGCCACTGGACTAGTGGGATTCATAACACAGGGGTCTCACAATTGTTTATCTGGATGAAGAAAACATTTTTTTTTGTTTTCCCATTCCTAGCTAAGGGTGTGGAGATTTGGAGGCTTCAAAGAGATTTGGGTGGGAGAAGCCTCTACCCCTGTCCCCATTCTGTCCTGAACGAGGCCCTACTTCTGCCTGCTGCCTGTAGGACCTATGCCATCATGCCTCTGCCTGTTGCATGAACTGACCACACCACATGGACCATGTTCCTTCCTACTATACTACCAGGAACAATCTCTGCCTGCACTGACCCTGGACTGTATATGGACAGTATCCCTGCCTGCTGCCTGTACTGACTATGGACAGTATTCCTGCCTGTTGCCTGGACAATTGCATTCGCTTTTGCTGACCAAGTCCCTGCCTGCTGCCTAGACCAGTGCTATCCTCCTGTGGACAACTGCGCTTCTAAAACCACAGGTAATCTTTTGTTTACCCTTTGCTCAGCAGAATGTATTTTGGGGTGTAATTCTTGGTATGTCCCTAGAACACCTGAAGGTGTTCCTTGCATGTTGGGCCTCTGTACAAGGCCAGGCTGTGTAAAAGTCTCACACATGTGGTATCTCCATGCTCAGGAGTAGTAGCAGAATGTATTTCGGGGTGTAATTTTTGCTATGTACATGCTATGTGTTGGAAATATCTTAATAATTGACAACTTTGTGTAAAAAAAAAGTGTTTTCATTTTTTTCCCACATTTTCCAAAAACTTCTGGAAAAAATGAACTGTTCAAAAGACTCATCATGCCTCATAGATTATACGTTGGGGTGTTAGCTTTCCAAAATAGGGTCATTTTGTGGGCGTTTCCATTGTCCTGGTGCTCCAGGGCCTTCAAAAGTGTAATAGGTAGTCAACAAGTTAGATGTGTCATTTATGCTCCTCCTAGAACGCCTGATGGTGCTCCCTGCATGTTGGGCCTCTCTATGTGGCTAGGCTGTGAAAAAGTCCCACACATGTGGTATCGCCATACTTAGGAGTAGCAGAATGTATTTTGGGGCATCATTTGTGATATACACATGCCATGTGAGAGAAATAACCTATTACAATGACAATTCTGTGGAAAAAAAAAATCTTCATTTTGCAAAGAATTGTGGGAAAAAATGACAACATTAAAAACCTCACCATGCATCTTACTAAATACCTTGGAATGTCTACTTTCAAAAAAGGGGTCATTTGGGGGGTATTTGTACTTTCCTGGCTTGTTCAGGTCGCAAGAAATGAGAGGCCATCAGTACATCAGTTGTGATCAATTTTTTATGATTTGCACCACAGCTTGTAGACTCTCTAACTTTCGCACAGACCAAATAATATCCACTAATTTGGGTTATTTTTACCAAAAATATGTAGCAGTATAAATTGTGGCCAAAATTTATGAAGAAAAATTAATAATTTGCAAAATGTTATCACTGAAACGAAGAAAAATGCGTTTTTTCAAAATTTTCGATCTTTTTTGATTTATAGCGCAAAAAATAAAAAACCCAGAGGTGATCAAATACCACCAAAAGAAAGCTCTATTTGTATGAAAAAAGGACACAAAATTAATTTGGGTACAGTATTACATGACTGAGTAATTGTCATTCAAAGTGTGAGAGCACCGAAAGCTGAAAATTGGTCTGGGCAGGAGGGGGGTTTAAGTGCCCAGTAGGCAAGTGGTTAACAATATGTTGGCAGTGGATTTGGATTCTCAGGGGACTGCAGGTTAGCCCAGTCACATTAACTGCAATGTAAAGTCTAATGTCTGTTTTTTCATGTAGCACAGCTGTCCTGACTGTGAGAAATTGGGTTTTAAATTGCACTGCCCAATTTCTCACAGCAGTGCTACATGAAAAAGGAGATGCCATCAATGTCAGCAAACCCCACTTTTTATTACTTCTGTCTACATTTTTAAAACACTGGTTCACACCATGCCTGGAGCTGAATAACACAGGAATGCACTGTGCAATTCACATGCGGGTCTGTGCAGTGCAATTTCAAGCTCATTCATTTTGAATGGGCTAAAATTGCAATGCACCAAACATAGTGTATGCACTACTTTTTAACATGCACTGCAACCAGATCACATGGTGATCCAGGGCTGGCAGATGCAGGGCAAACACACTACATTTGCGACCTGCGTTTGAGGTGTCATTAAAGTGGTGTTCCGGCCGAAATTATACTTTTTAAATAAAAATACCCCTATAACACACAAGCTTAATGTATTCTAGTAAAGTTAGTCTGTAAACTAAGGTCTGTTTTGTTAGTTTATAGCAGTAGTTTGTTATCTTATAAACTTACAGCAGGCCGTGGCCATCTTAAGTGTGGGCATCTGAAGCCAGACTGTATTTCTTCCTGGATCTCATCCTTGCAGATCTCGCACATGCTCAGTGCAGCACAAGCAGTGTAATAGGTTTCAGGTCGGGTTTCCATAGCAATGGCAGTGTCAGAGGAAGTTGCCGCCCCTTTCTCAGAAGGCATTGCAAACAGGAAATGATGTGATGGGCCACGGCCAGGAAGGAGGAGGTGAAAAATGAATAGAGCAGATATACAGTAGGTGCTGAGAAAAAAAATAATCCAATTCGTTTACAGTGCACAGTTTAGTGAGGGATGCTGAAGAGTTGTAAAAGTGGGTGGAACTCCACTTTAACTTTTATTGACACCTGCTGCAGATCGCAAAAGCAATGTGTTTTGCAGGCAGGTTGAATTGTACAGGAATACACAGCACATTCCTTCACAATTCAGATGCAGGCATGGTGTGAACCGGCCTTTAGACATAATATTACTTCTCATTAAAAGTTTAGAAAAAAGTTGTTGTTTTTTTAAACTGGGCTTAGCTGACATAAATAGCATCTCCTTTTTCATGTAGCACTGTTTGACTGTGAGAAATTGGACAGTTTGGTGCAGTTTTGAACGCAGCACAGTGTCATCTGCATCCTACACACAGTCATCTTAGACTCTAATTAACCACACCCCTTTTAGCGATGCCCAATAATTAAGTGTAATTTATACCACGTCTGTTTTTCGGCTCTGTGTGGTGCATATTTTTAAATTAACCACGCAATTTAGCCTTTATGAGTATACCCTAGCCTCTCTGTATACCCTAGCCTCTCTGTATACCCTAGCCTCTCTGTATAGGGGTGGGGCCCTGTGATTTCTATCAGCGGCCCCAGCCACACCTGAATGATAATTATGAAACCACTTCCATTAGATCCACTTAGCCAGAGACACAGACAAACACACATGGATTTCTTCAGAATAAAAGGTAGGAATCTGCAACAAAGGTTGTTATAATCCTTGTTATATTTATTAAGAATTTAGCAGAAATTTTGTAAAATTTTCTGTGTTTATATCTGCTAAAATGATTTTAGAAAAATGTTCATGAATATATTGTTTGATAAACATTTGCGCAAATATTGTGTGGCCTTAAAAATCAGTAGCACCTTCTTTTTATTCTATGCTTTCAGAAAATGTATGGCTTGGGGGGTCTTTAACAAACTCTGAAAGTTGTAAGGGAACAATGAAAACCTTCAGATTTTTAGAGAAACGGGGATATTTACATTTTTGCAGATATTTTCGCCATTTTGCAAAAATGCGTAATTTTTAACAAACAAGGTTGATCTTTTTTGAGAAAATATGGTTTAGTACAATCCATATGATGAAAAAAAATACGTAATTTAAAAATTATAAATATTTGTTATTTATTAACTCAATACAGGTTAAGCTTTTATATTTAGTAGGAATTTTGTAAAATGTACTGTGTTTTTATCTGCTAATGATTTTAGTGTATTTTTCATGAAAATATTGTTTTGATAAACATTTGCGCAAATATCATTGTGCCCTAAAAATCAGTAGCACGTTATTTGTATTTTACTGGTCATGTGCTTTCAGAAAATGTATGGTTTGGGGGGGTCTTTAACACACTCTGAAAGCTGTAAGGGAAAAAATAAGAAAGCAATGGAAAAATTTCAAAAATAGCCTGGCCACCTGAGTGTCAAAATGGAGCACAGGGCCTGGCAGCGATAGGGTTAAAGTGGTAGGGGCAGACTATGCTTCCCAGCAGTGTTAATTTAGTCGACTAAAACGACTAAAACATTTTAGTCGACTAAAATGACTAAAACATTTTAGTCAACTAAATGAATACTATTTTAGTTGACTAAAATACGTCTAAAACTAAAACATTTGAGATGACTAAAATACGACTAAAACCAAAAGCCATTTTAGTCAAAAGACTAAAATGAGACTAAAACTAAAATGCCATTTTAGTCCTAAGACAAAAATGAGACTAAAACTAAAATGCCATTTTAGTCAAAAGACTAAGACTAAAACTAAATTGCAATTACTGAAATGTACTGGAGATTTTAGTCGACTAAAACGTAGGAAATTTTAGTCGACTAAAATTTACTGGAGATTTAGTCGACTAAATACGACTAAAACTAAAACAATTGCAGAAGACTAAAATGGGACTAAAACTAAAATTAACACTGCTTCCCAGGCGATGGATCTGGAAGGGAATGAGGTGGTTGAGACTGCAAAGGCCTTGGCAGCAGACCCGACCCCTGAGGCGTACTCTCCCCTGGCACAGGTTAGAAGGGAGTTAAAAATCCCCTATACTACTTTTTTTTTTTAACATAAAGTTTATTAAAGATTTTAGACAAAATAAAATAAAACATTACATTGCCAGTTTATACCATCTAATAAACAAATATCAAGAATTGCTTCACGTATCCGCTCATGCAGTGCATATTGCAGCATTTCCAGTAGTATGTACTTATCAGAGTAATACCAGACAACCCCCATCCCGTCACACCAGGGAGGCATTCAGGACCTACCCTAAGGGGGGGTGGGGGGAGGGGAGGCAAAATGGTGGAGTAATCCCACCTCTAAGTAACATGTGGATTACAACTACGGGATAGTAAGGTGTTTTGCCTTTACCCATTCCGACCATATTTTCCCAAACTTTTTTGTACAATTTCTGCCCATATATGTCAGTTTGTAGAGTGGGAGTGCTGTGTTTATCAGTGATTGCCATAGCTGTTTAGTAGGTGGCGAGTTCTGGTTCCACTTCAACAAAATAGCCTTCCTAGCATAAAACGTGGTGTAGAAGAGGAACAGCTTTTTTCCCCATGTTAAGTCAAGGAAGTCACTTATGCCCAGAAGAAGAGGGATCGGGCTGTACGGGACTGATAATTTCCCAATGTTATTGATTTCAGCTAGGATTTCTTTCCAGAATTCCGTCACTGCAGGACAAGACCAAGTTATATGAAAGAAGTCGGCTTCGTGATAGTTACATCTGGGGCATGTAGCAGTGCGATCAGAATAAATTCTTGCCAGGCGAACCGGGGAATAATATGCCCGGCGGAGGAACTTCAACTGAATATATCTGTCTCTAGCCGAGATCACAAGGGGCAGATACTGTTGGACACCCTCCTCCCAATCATCATCTGTTAGCTCCGGGATATCCCTCTGCCATAAAGCCAAGAGCCGGGAGACATCAGAGGTATTCAACGTAATAAACAGACTATATAAGGTAGACATCGTTTTAGTTTGATCAGGGGATCTAAGCAATTTCTCCACCGGCGACATCTCGAGTGAGATCGAGGAGGGGAATTGGGATCTAAAGGCATATCTTAGCTGGATGTACCTGAAAAACATATGGTTCGGGATATCACGGTCGTGTTTTAGTGCATCAAATGGAATCAGCTGCCCCTGAAGTGTTATGTCGCTCAATTTTGTTATTCCATATCTGGCCCAGGCAATAGGATCAGGTATGGAGCGAAAATGTGGTAATCGAGGATTCCCCCACAATGGGGTCTCAGGGGACCACCTCCCAGGACCACCCACCTGTTTGGCCACCGAGTCCCACACCTTCAGTGTCGCAATCATAGGAAGGGTAACCCGAGAGTTAGATCTAGGACCCCTATGAATCAGGTTCCTAAGCTCCGCATATGAACCCAGCAACGCCACCTCCAATGAGGAGGCAGGGTTAGCTGGCTCCTCCGACAGCCACCACTTGACCGTCACCAGGACCGCCGCCCAGTAATATTTCAATAGGGACGGCAGTGGGCAACGTGGGCATCTGCAGTTTCGCTTTAGCCACCCTGGGAGCTCCCCCATTCCAGACAAAGGATATCACAATGCTGTCCAACCTCTTAAAAAAGCTATGTGGTATTGGTACAGGGGCTTGGCGGAAAAGGTACGTGAACTTAGGAAGAATCGACATTTTAATTAGATTAACTCTTCCGACCGGTGTCAGGGGGAGTGACCTCCATCTGGCACAGCTCTGGGACACCTGCTGAACCACCGGGTTGAGATTCAGAGGGATAAACTGCCTTAAGTCTCTATGTATCTCAACTCCCAGGTAGCGAAACTGAGAAACCCTCCGCAACTGTCCATCCATCTGCTGGCCCCCCGTCCCAGAATGTAGGGGAAATATCACTGACTTCCCCCAGTTTATTCTGATTCCTGAGAATCGCCCAAAGCTGTCTATAATTGACAGAGCCGACCGTAGCGAGCATCCATCATCTCTCAGATACAGTAGGGTGTCATCTGCATACAGAGATACCTTTTCTTGCAGTGGTCCTCTATCAATCCCTTTAGTTTGTGTTGATGCCCGCAGAAGTGCCGCCATAGGTTCAATTGCTAGAGCAAAAAGTCCCGGGGATAGGGGGCACCCCTGACGCGTTCCCCTGCCCAAAGCAAAGGGCGAGGATAAGACTGTTCCGGTACGCACCCTGGCCCTCGGCGCCCCATATATCAACCTGACCCAGGAGACGAAGGATGGCCCAAAACCAAATTTGTTGAGGACCTCCCAGAGATAGCCCCATTCAACTGAATCAAAGGCCTTCTCCGCATCTAGAGAGGCCACCATTTCCTCAGCCCCTCCCTCATCTCCAGAGGCCAAGACTGCATAGAGCCTTCGCAGGTTGATATCTGTTCCCCCGCCGGGCATGAATCCCGATTGATCTTCATGGATGAGGGTAAGTATAATTTCATTTAGACGCCCGGCAAGAATTTTGGTAAGTACTTTGGCGTCAGAATTGAGTAGGGAGATGGGCCGGTAGGAAGAGCACAACTGTGGGTCCTTCCCCGGTTTGGGTATTACAACTATGATGGCCTGGGACATGGATGGTGGGAGGTCTTTGTCCTGAAGTGATTTTGTAAACATGTCATGCATTTTAATAGTCAGGTCATCTAGGTACTGTTTGTAGAATTCAGGGGGGATCCCATCCTCCCCTGGAGTCTTCCCTGTCTGCATAGATTTCAATGCCGCTCGCACCTCCGGTATCATGATCGGGGCGTCTAGATTTTCCCTTGCCTCAGCAGAGAGAGTCGGGAGGGTCACCCCCTCTAGAAATTTGTGCAGCTCGTCTGGGGAGTAATTTACCCTAGTAGAGTACAAGGCCTCGTAGAATTCTTTAAAGCATCGATTTATGCTCAACGGGTCCGCCACTTTAGTCCCATCCTCCCTTCGCAGACTCGCAATGGTGGAGATTGGAGACTGCTCCTTGGAAATCCAAGCCAGCAATCTACCTGGCTTGTCACCATGTTCGAATATCTTTTGTGTTTGGGTAAGCTGACGTTTATGAACCTTATTAACTCTAAGCAACATTACTTCTCAATATGCTACCTTCATATCCTGAGCGGCGATAGGATTAGAAGTCATGGCAAACCTAGACTCCAGTTCCTGTGCTCTGGCCTCCGCCTCCTCTAGTGTAATTTTATCATTGTTCCTTTCTCGTGTAATAGATGATATATAGCACCCTCGTATATAGGCTTTAAATGAATCCCAAACCATCGCCATCCCTGTGGAGGCGGCATTAGTCAACCAAAAACCTCTTATCTCTTTGGCCACCTCTATTTCTATGGTCGGGTGTTCAATCCAGAATCTAGAAAGTCGCCAAAGTCTGTCTGCTTGGGGAGTATGAGTTTGTATTGTGCAGAGTAGGGGGGAATGATCCGAGATACCTCTTGGAAGTATCTCGACTGAAATAACCCTAGGGAGCATTGCGGCACTAACATAGGTCACATCAATACGGGACAAGGTATTATATGAAGAGGAGTGGCAGGTGTAAGCTCGCTCTGATGGATTCTTCCATCGCCATATATCTACTAGCCCATACACATCAGCCCATTTAGACAACGCGGAGTCCCCAGCGGGGTCCGGAGATAATTTATCCATACAAGGATTGGGCGGTATATTAAAGTCTCCCGCTATGACCACATTGTCAGTCTGGAATTGGGCAATTAACCCTATCAGTTTCTGCAGCACAGAAATATTAGCCGGAGGTGGCAAATACACTCCCACCACCACCATGTCTACTGTATCAATGTTAGCATGTATCAAGACGTATCTCCCCTCCGGATCCGTAATCACATCTATCAGTTCAAAATTAAGATTTTTGTGTACCAGGACACTAACTCCTCTAGAGTAGCTGGAGTACGTGGCAAGGTCTCTTTAGACCCATCACCCTACCACCCACCAGATGTGTCTCTTGAAGGATGCAGATTTGAGGGGAATATTTTTTAAGATAGTCAAAGACCAGAGATCGCTTAATTTTGTGATTTAGTCCCCTGACATTCCAGGACAGAATTTTAATAGGGGCCATCATATGTTATACTGCAGTGGACTGTCGAAGGGATCCGGGAGAGAGAGTATCCCACATAGCTAGGATTTATCAGAGACATCAGCGAGCACCGAAAGACTTCATGGCGGGCATAGTAAAGCAATCTCATAGACAGTAAGGCATAAAAATAGGCAATTAAAGTGAAAAACATAAAAAACTGGAACAAATCAAACTCCCCCCCCAGCCCACCCCACACCTCCATATGTAACTCATGGGGTGTACTTATACCCGAACCTAACCCAATAAACATTTCAGATAGGAGAAATCTCCCTTGGGGGGTGGCGCGTATTATTAAGCGCACCAAGGACCTAGAGCCCCAGCCGGGGCTAGGGAGCCCCGCCCACAACCGGTCATGAAGACCACTGTCGCCCAGGGGACCCCAACAGAATCAACCATCCAGGAGTCCCCCGCCGACAGCTCACCTGGAATTATCCAGGGGCACAAACTTAAAAGCCCTTTTACAGGCATTATTCGCAGTTACCGGGAGTCATGTGGATGGCCACATCTCCACCCCTATATCAAAATCACCTTCGTTTCCTTCAGACTCACTAAGGATAAACATCTGCCTGGAGGTACGTCCTGCTTCCCCTGTTGCAGGGGGAGAAAGAGGCATGGAGCTAAGCCTAATTCAAGCATCTGTATCTTCCCTTAAGTACATCCCCAGCGGACCAATGGCACTGACTAGGGAATGTGTAAATCATGCCTATCCTCCCATGTGTGGAGAGAGAGTTACTGTTCCTGACTCAACCCGGCTAAGCACAATGATCCCCCCCCACCCCATCCACAGCAAGTCAAAGGTACTTTCCAAATTGCAATGTACATTAACAAGCAGTTATAATCTTCGGGATCCCCCCTAACCAGCGGCAGGTTCAGAAATAGAGCGCCAGATGGGGATGGGGGCGCCGTCCCTCCCAGGCCAGTTCAAGATTCGAGTTCTCCACAATAAGGTAAAAGGCTCCTTTAAGTACCTGTCTATGGGTGCCAGGAGAATTATGTCATTCAGAATAGAAGTACTCAGCCAGGAGGAGGAAAGGCAGGGATTCCCGCAGCAGTAAACACCATGAGCATCCAAGGGTGGCCGACTTTTTTATCCTGAAGGAGAACCTCAGGGTGTCATGGAAATAGGAGCTCTTATATCCCCAGAGTGAGGATGCTGCATCCCCCCACCCCCCCCCGCCCCCACAGCAAACAAACCGCCTGTCAGGGGAGTCCCCAGGGAAAGCCTGTGTGATAACCAGCCCACATATTGAAACTATAGATAGTCATGCACCTCACCGGCAGCTGCGCACTTCACCAGAGTCTTCCAAAGCGGTCAAAAGAGAAAAAAAAAAAAAAATATATAAAACAATCGAAAAACAGGGGGGAATGGGAGACAAAGCGGCGGACATCTTAGCGATGCCTAGGAAGGGATTCAACCCATCTGGAAGCCTCCTCCGGGGAAACAAAAAACTTGGTGGTCTCGCCATCAATCACTCTAAGGCGTGCTGGAAACATCATGCTGTACTTGAGACCTTTGCTCCTCAGTTGGGCCTTGACCTGGTCGAACGATCTTCGTTGTCGTTGTGTTTCGATGGAGAAATCCGGAAACAGCATAATCTTCACGTTCTCATACCGCAGTTCTCCAATCTTCCTGGCCTCTCTGAGAACCAGATCCCGGTCTCTAAAGTTCAGTAAGCGAAAAATAAAAGTACGTGGCGGAGCGCCAGGGGGGCCTGGAGCGGATGGCATCCTATGAGCCCGCTCAACTGCAAAGTGGGGGGAGAATGGCGCCTGCGGGAGAAGCGTACGCAGCAGTTGTTCTGCATAGTTTTCGGGGTCTCTCCCTTCAGCCCCCTCCGGGAGACCAACCATGCGTAAATTGTTCCGCCGATTTCTATTCTCCTGATCTTCTGCTCGGGATTCGATCGCCTTCATTTTAAGCTGTAGCGTGCGTAGGGAGGTGGAATGTTCCCTGAGCGTGTCTTCTGTCTCCCCCACTCTCCGCCTCTGTTAATCGGTCCCGGTGTTTGTCCATGTCTCGCCTGATGAGGCCCATCTCGAGCTGCATTTGCTCAATTTTGTTGGTCAGAGTAGCTTGGCAGCCCGTGATGGCTTGCATAAGCGCCTGGAACTGATCAGTTCCCAGCTGGGGCGACTCGGTTTGCTCCGTCTGGGACGCCATGTTGGTGTAGGCCGCCCCGCACGCACCGCTGGATGTTAGCGAGATCCTGGGAGCCTGCTGCCTCTTCCCCTGGGAACCGGATCTTCCCCTTCTCATACCCGCTTGTCTCCTCCACCGCTCGGCAGCGTCAGGGTGAGGCTATGTCTCCTGAGAACGGATAAATTATCGGCATAGGACGGAGCTCCCTTCACACACGTCCTATCTGGTCGCCATCTTGGCCACGCCCCCCCCCTATACTACTTTAGTGCAATTCAATGTCACAAAACTAAATAACAAACTCTTTGAGGCTGGAGACAAAAACAGAAAATTATTGGCCAACTTAGTAGCTGAACAACAATTTCAAACGATAATCCCAGAGCTCTGATCTGCTACTGGGGACCGAGTCACAGACCCGGAAGCCATCCTTAAAGAGTTTCAGGTATTCTATAGCTCATTATACCATGAGCCCTCTCCAGCCCCAATAGACCCATTATTGGAGGAGCTGGAGGGAATACACCTGCCCTCCCTCTCTACTGCGGATGTTGATAGACATTGGCGCCTCCAGGCTTTGTTAGAGATAGAAATGATTATTAGATCATTCCCTAATAATAAATCCCCAGGTCTGGATGGTCTACCAGGGGAATGGTAGAAGATCTATAGTCCCCTGCTGGCTCCCAAACTGCAACAATTATTCACCCATAGTCTGGAGGATGGGAGTTTACCAGACACTATGTCCCAGGCACATATTGTGAAGCTAACAAAACCAGGCAAAGATTTATCACATTGTTTCTCCTATAGACCCTTCTCACTTTTAAATTTTGATCTTTGAAGATTCTCACGAAAGTCCTCGCAAATAGACTTATGAAGGTCATATCATCCCTTATAGACATAGACAAAACAGAAATTCATGACAAATCCACGGACATCAACATCCGCAGGGTTTTCACACATATACAACTATCATCAGATCATACGGCCACTAGAGTGTTGGTCGTGTTGGGTATGGAAAAAGCATTCTATACTGTCCGATAGAGCTACATGTAAGAGGTCCTGGAGCTCTTTGGCTTTGCTCCCACATTCAGAAAATGGATTACTATGCTATACAGAAATCCCACGGTTTGTATTAAGTTACAGGGCAGGCTGTCTCTTTCATTCCAGATAAGAAGGGGAACGAGGCAGGGGTGTCCGTTATAGCCTGCCCTGTTCGCCTTGGACATGAAACCGCTGGCCGGGGCTCTGAGGCCGTTGCGGGGGGGAGTGACTGGGATCCGAGTGGGCTCAATCGTGGAGAAATTGGTGCTTTACGCTGACAACCTAATTCTTTTTCTCCATGACCCCGGACCCTCTCTTTCGGAGGCCTTGCGGATCCTGGCACGCTTCTTAGTGTTTTTGCTTATTCTTCCTATCGACCCTGGGGAAAAGGAGATGGCCAATGATTCCCTGCCTTTGCAATGGGCAACCAGCATCCGATACCTGGGTATTAATATCACCTCCAATGTTAAGGACTTTTTTAACCTAAACTTACTTCCAGCACTAGAATGGAGTAAACAGAGGATGAGGGCCTGGTCCCACTTACCCCTCTCACTGATAGGGAAAATCAACTTAGTTAAGATGAAGATCCTCCCGGAATTGCTTTATATTTTGAGACATTGCCCTATATGGATTCTGAAGTCACTGTTCAAGCAATTTGATTCCCACGTTAATTCATTTCTACAGCAGTCACATCCAGCCAGATTCAGTAAAAAGATTTTATGCAGACCCTAGACACAAGGGGGGTTCGCTTGTCTGGATCTATATACTTACTTTTTAGTAGCTGTGCTTACACATGCACATGCATGTCTTATCTCTGATGACACTAATGCTTCAGTGGGGCTGGAGGCAGCTCACACAGGCTCTTATGAAGCATTGCGTAATTTGCCCTGTAGAGGGCAGAGGGCTTCTCACCCGTACCTAACCCCTGAAATGGGCCCAGACATTAGGGCATGGCCTACTGTAATAATTAAACCACATATCAACTGTACTTGCTGGTTCCATAACACATCAACATTCTAACACTAATCTCTCTAACCCTGAAAAGAAAAAACTAGTATACATACCCTTACTACAAGCGATCTGATCTCCAGCGGCGGAAGCTCCGTTCCCACGCTGAGCTGTTAGCCGTTGCTTCGCTGTGGAGGCGGGTGCAGAGAACACGTCTGTCAGCAGAGTGATCCCCGCTGAGCAAGCGGAATCTGTTCCACAGGGGTGCCCGTATGAAAGGGGCCTTAACTGTAATCTGGAGCACAGAAAATCTGGGGACAGAAAGGCTAAAACAACAGAAGACTAGGGCTGTTGTCTGAACTGTAAGTACATAGTATACTGTTCCAGCAACAAATTTGCACAAACTTTGCAGGGATAGCAACAAAGGGGAACCAGTCTAATTGCACTAATAAGCCAGCAGAAGATTGAACCTTTTATTAGGCTTATCATGGGAATGTGTTGCAATCAGCTAGAAACATAATGCCCAGGTGGTGTGCAATTCCTGAAAGTCCTGTTACCCTATGCCATGGTCTGTGTTGGCTAGGCAGAAATCCAGCCCTGCTAACACTCAATATGTAAGTATAGCCAAATCTTTGCGGTTTCGCAAAAAGGTAATGCATTAGTAGCTTTGTCAAATACAGTATGTTTGTGTTATCATCTGTGTTTTCAACTGGAGAGGTTCACCCTCCATTTGTCCCGGTGACCATAGTCAATGAGACAGAAAGTGATGGAAATAATACTAAATCTTCCAATAAGGGACACCAGTTTCAATGTCAACTGTCTAAAAGGGGTACTACATCAATCGCGATTACTGAACCATAGACCAACACTGGTTCAATTATTCCAGGGCAAGTAAGGAGTAGATCTGCTGGAAAAATAAGCAATTCACCCACGATGCGTATGATCTATCTCACCATCATTATGTGGTTTCAACTTGCAAACAATTACACCAAACAGAAATGATCAGTTTTCTGAGGAGTTGGTCTTTAAGTGCAGCGGCTGTTACTGAACTGTGATTATTAAAAAGAAATGACAAATTAAAGTGGTCATTGTGTAAATTCCCACTGCAGATCATTACAAAGAAAGCTGAGCAAACCACAATGCATCATTTAACTGATTCTGTGGCCCTCGTCCAAATCACAGGCACTAGCAGATGGTTTTAAAGACTTGGACAGTTTCTCATGCAATGAATACTCCCTAGTCTTTGCAACTGACTCCATATTTAGCCTGAAAATGTTTAGAGTTAAAATTGGGTTACTGAGTAAAAGAACCTCAAAATATTGCTTTATTCTACTAAAATTGTTCAAATGTGAAACACATAGATTCATGATTAGGCCTAGCTGTCTGTGACTTTTTTTTTTTATCCTTAGCTTAAGATAAAGGAAACGTGATGTCTTGGGGCAGCGCAAGAATTTGTCCCGAGGGAAAATAATTCCTCAAGCTCTCATTTATAATCCGTCAACATGAAGAGATGGAATGGATTTGCAAAGCCATCAAGTAACAATGTCATTTGTGAAGCCCAGGCACCTGCTCCCCATCTCAGCTCTATTAACAGGAGAGGATCTGATCTTCTGTTTACCACTTCAGTATGGAAGGATGGTAGCTGAATGATATGGATGAAAGCGAATAAAATGTCAGAGACGACTACACATTACGGGTTCACTTATTATATTTACCTACAGCTTTCTCTTTTAAAGCAACTGTCTGTTACACCAGTACTGGAAACTCCATGCTGTTAACTATGCTAAATTATAATAGCTTCACCAATTATATCCTGAAAGCCTTCAGTGTTCTAAAAGGAACTAGATTCTTCATTTATTTCTTTTGGACTATCACCAAAAATAATTTAACTGCTTGACCTCCGGAAAGGTTTTTACCCCCCTAATGACCAGGCTGTTTTTTGCTATTCAGCACTGTGCTAATTTAACTGGCAATTGCTAGGTCATGCAACACTGTACACAAATGAAATTTATATCATATTTTTTTTTTTCCACACAAATAGAGCTTTCTTTTTGGTGGTATTTGATCACCACTGGGTTTTTTTAGTTTTTGCTATATAAATAATTTTCATTTTCTACTTTCTGTTATAAAACATTCAATAATATCAAATTTCTTCATAAATTATGGCCAAAATGTATTCTGCTACATGTCTTTGGTAAAAAAAAATCCCAATAAGTGTATATTAATTGGTCTGTGTGAAAGTTATAGCATCTACAGTCTATGGTATATATATTTGAAATTTGATCAACCCCGATGTACTGACAGCCTAACTCATTTCTTGAGGCCCTTAAAATGCCAGGACAGTACAAATTCCCCCCAAATTACCCCTTTTAGGAAAGCAGACATTCTGAGATATTTAGTAAGAGGCATGGCAAGTTTTTTGAAGTTGCAATTTTTTGAAAAACTAAATTACACTTTTTTTTTTACATGTTGTCACCAGTGCAGTACAGCGCCATCATATGACTGACTGGTGACAGTGTGTAAAAAAATAAAATAATATATATATATATATATATATATATATATATATATATATATATATATATATATATATATATATATATATATATATATATATATATATATATATATATATATATTTTTAAGAATTTTTGAAAACTATGTATATATATATATTTATATTTATATTTATTAATTTAAACGTTTTTAAAGAATTTTTGAAAACTTTTTAAAATATTTTATTTTCCTTTACTTTTTTTTTTACTATTGACAATGTACTACTCTGGGGGGTGATCAGGGCTTTTTTTACCACTTTGATTGCTATTACAATGATGATCACTCTAACAGCAATGTTTTTAACTGTCATAAATGGGTTACATACAGAACAGTTGTGATTACTAGTGATCTGTGATTACCTATAACTAATCACATGGTACAGGGTGCTGTGATAGCTGTGGGCCAATCACTCTATAAGAAACACAGCTGGCAATGAAATTCATTCATAAGAGCTTTGTTGTCATTGGAATCATGTAATCGCATAGAAATCACATGATCATGTGCATCCCTAACTCCGAACAGGTCTGGTGATGTACGTGTACGTGATCCAGCCTGCCCATACCGCCAACAGTATATGTACTGTGGGCGGGTGGCAAGTGGTTACGTAGATACAGTATTTGGCATTTAGTTTGCTAAAGCACTGTATATAATAGAACAATAGCTTCTTAATATTAAAAAAGGGTTTTCCTTACTTTTGATCCTGTGTTGCCCTCAGTGCCTCAGAGCTCCAACAGCCTCTCTGCAGCTACTTCTTGGGGACATGCTTCCTAGCCATAGCTCTCAGGGTGGATTTTGTGGTGACAGGACCATGCCATTGTATTGTGTTGTGTTGCAACAGCCACTTGCAGTCTGCATTCGAAGCGCCCTGACAGGCTGACAAACACAGTAGCACATTTGGGATACAGGGTTAGAGCATTGTCCCACTATATCAGGAAGTGCATAAACAGGGACCTCAATGGCAGGATCACCAAGCATTATTTTATTGAAAGCTGCAGAATTACTAAAAATTAGATGACATTAACATGTTAAAGCTTATATGAAATTTTAGAGATTGGGTTCACATATACTTTAACATTTTTTTTAACTGAGCATGGGGGGGGGTAAAACAGATTTTCAAACTATGCCATTGTATATAGAATGTTCTGGGCTCCGAGGCTCTCAGGTCGCTTTGAAGGGTAAAATGATGTGCAGGAGCCTGTAGACATCTTTTCTCAAGTAAAAGTGAAGTGGAAGATCGCTCCCCAGCCTTTTATAGCTATGAACACATGCCATGGCAAACGGTCACATGACCAGCCATCCTGAGAGACCAAAAGAGAATTTTCTGCAGCACAGTTAAGCATTACAGGGCTTTTTATGGCAAAGGGGTAGACTGTCAGGATAAGGGTTCTGATATCTTAAAGTGTTTGTTACCCCAACACTTCATATTCCTGATATGTGCCTGCAGTGCCATATATTTGTATGAGAAAGTGTCCTGTTCTCTTCGTATTGCTTCCTTTATGTGAAATCCTGCCAGTCCCTCTGCTTTTCTATTACAAACTTACCACACTAAGCAGGAGAGCACACCGTGATCAGTTCTCTAGGTGTGCTGGGAACTCAGTGTGCTCTCCTCCAATGATCAGACTTTTCCTGACACCCCTCCCCACTCTCCTGGCTGCACAACCATTCACTGGGAAGCTCAGTATGCTGCTGCTGCTTCTCCTCCCCGAGCTCTTATGCAATCAGCGGGTCCGGCGGACGCGATGTCTGACGATCTTTTGAGGCACAGGCAGCGTGGCGATCTGCCTATGTAAACAAGGCAGTTTGACGTTCTGTGACAAGGGAAGGCAGTGATCTTGTGTTTCTGCTACGCAAAAACACGAATCTCTGCCTTCCCACAGTACAAGCACCTCCCCCACACAGTTAGCAAGCACTCCTTAGGACAGTGATGGCAAACCTTGGCACCCCAGATGTTTTGGAAATACATTTCCCATGATGCTCATGCACTCTGCAGTGTACATGAGCATCATGGGAAATAAAGTTCCAAAACATCTGGGGTGCCAAGGTTCGCCATCACTGCCCTAGGAACACATCCCTTTGATCGCCCCTGATGTTAATCACTTCCCTGCCAGTGTCATTAGTACAGTGACAGTGCATATTTGTTAGCACTGATCACTGAATTAGTGTCACTGGTCCCCAAAAAGTGTTAAAAGTGTCAGTTTAGGTGTCCGATTTGTCCACCGCAATATCGCAGTCTCGCTAGAAGTCACTGATCGCTGCCATTACTAGTAATAAATAAAAATTCCATAAATATATCCCATAGTTTGTAGATGTTATAACTTTTGCACAAACCAATCAATATACGCTTATTGGGATTTTTTTTGACCAAAAATATGTAGCAGAATACATATTGGCCTAAATTGATAAAGAAATTGGATTTTTTACATTTTTTTTTAATTGGGTATGTTTTATAACAGAAAGTAGAAAATAGTTTATTTTTTTCAAAATTGACGGTCTTTTTTTGTTTATAGCGCAAACAATAAAAATCGCAGAAGTGATCAAATACCACCAAAAGAAAACTCTATTTGAGGGAAAAAAGGACATAAATTTTATTTTGATACAGCATCGCACAACCATGGGGGAAACCCACATCCGATTCGCAGTAGTGTGAACCCAGCCTTAAACTCCTGGTCTGTAAACTAGCTCTGCTCAAATTTAATGCAGCAAAAATGTTACTATGACAGCCAGGCAACTAGTATTTTTAGAAGGCATAACAATGGCAGCCTCCAGATTTCTCCCTAATAGCTTTAGTTTCAGATACCAAATACAACACCCATGACATTAACCGAATGCACATATCTATAAACTAAGCAAGTGGCTTACTAAAGAAACTATTTCCACTCTATGAAATGACTGTGATGCTTGAAACCACTTATCAAAAATAAAGGAATAACAATCCAATCGTTCAGAACGCTTCCTCTTCCAATTAACCTTAAGAAAAAAGAAATGGAAAATGATGGAATAGTGCTGATATGTGATTTTTTGCAGGATTTGATTAGAGTATTAAATGATAATAAATTTGCTTGTGCACCTTTCCTTATACACCCGGATTATTCATGCAATGCCAGATTTAAAAGAAAAGTAATAATGTGGCATTATGTTCATTTCATCATGTAACCTTAACCACTTCAATACCAGGCACTTAGACACCTTCCTGCCCAGACCAATTTTCAGCTTTCAGCGCTGTCGCAGTTTGAATGACAATTGCGCGGTCATGCTACACTGTACCCAAACTATGTTTTTATCATTTTGTTCCCTTTTGGTGGTATTTGATCACCTCTGCGGTTTTTATTTTTTGCTAAACAAATAAAAAAAGACTGAAAATTTTGAAAAAAATAAAAGTTTTGCTTTTGTTTCTGTTAAAAAATTTGTAAATAAGTAAGTTTTCTCTTTCACTGATGGGCACTGATAACGTGGCACTGACAGGCACTGATACGGCGGTACCGATGAGCAGGCACTGATGGGTGGCACTGATGTGCAGCACTGATGGGCATTGATAGGCGGCACTGATGGGCACTTATGGGTGGCACTGGTTGGCACTGATAGGAGACACTGATGGGCACTGAAAGGCGGCACTGCTGGGCACTGATAGGGTGGCACTGATAGGCGGCACTGCTGGGCACTGATACGCGGCACTGATATGAGGCACTGATGGGCATCCCTGGTGGCACTGGCAGGCATTGGAGTGGGCACTGATTGGCAGCTGCCTGGGCACAGATTGGCATTTCCCTGGGGGTCCAGTGTGGATGGCTTCCCTGGTGGTCCTGGGTGGGATCCGAGGGGGGGCTGTGCTGATAAACAATCAGCACAGACCCCCCCCCCTGTCAGGAGAGCAGCCGATCGGCTCTCCTCTACTCGCGTCTTTCAGACGCGAGTGAGGAAAAGCCGATCACCGGCTCTTACTATTTACATCGTGATCAGCCGTGATTGGACACGGCTGATCACGTGGTAAAGAGTCTCCGTCAGAGACTCTTTACCTAGATTGGTGTTGCAGGGTGTCAGACTGACACCCCGCAACAACAATCGCCGCGATGCTTGCCCCCGGGGGCACGCAGCAGCTCGATATTCCTGATCACTTCATATGACGTCCGGTCAGGAATATCAAACCACTTTGCCACCGTCATTTGGTAATAGGGCGGGCGGCAAGTGGTTAAGGCTACCTTCACACTGAGGTGGTTTTCAGGCGCTTTAGCGCTGGAAATAGCCTCTGAAAAGTGCCTGAAAACTGCCTCCTATTCATTGCAGTGTGTCTTTTCACACTGGGGCGGTGCGCTTGCGGGATGTTACGAAAAGTCCTGCAAGCAGCATCCTTGGGGTGGGTTGGGAGCGCTGTATTACGTGCTCCCAGATGCCCTGCCCATCGCAATGAAAGGGCAGCTCTTCCAAAGCACCGTAAAAGTGCTTTGAAAGCTCTGCAAAATTGGACTTTTTACTTTTTTTTTGGTAAAAAGCATCCTGCTATCGGCCGAAAAGCGCCACTAAAACGAGTGGCGCTTTAGCGCTAACAGTCAGGCATCCCAGTGTGAAAGTAGCCTTGATAGTGCAAAGAGCAACAGATTGCAGGAGCCCATAATCTACATCAGATATCATCTTCCATTTCTCTGCCTACTCGGTGTTGTGATGCTTGTTAACATAAGCTCAATAAACCAATTGGTGCTATTAAATAATAGAGTTGTAAACCTGAAAAAGTCAAAGTCCATCAAGTTTGAATGTCATTCGAATGTAAATACTTTCCTAGCATTTGTTTACTTTGAAATAAAAACTGAGAGTGCTTATATGAAGTGCTCTGATTTAATTATATACAGGTGCGTCTAAAAGAAACTTAAATATCATCAAAAAGTACATTTATTTCATGAATTCAATTCAAAAAGTAAAACTCATATTATATAGATTCATTACACACATCGATATATTTCAAGCATTTCTTTCTTTTAATTTTGATCATTATGACTTACAGCTAATGAAAACTCAAAATTCAGTATCTCAGAAAATTAGATAATTGTGAAAAAGTTCAATATTGTTGACTCATGGGGGTTTATTTACTAAAGCTAGAGAGGGAAAAAGTAGTCATAATTCTGCAGAGAAACCAATCAGCTTAAAAGTTTTATTGCTAAAGCTTAATTAAACAAGCTGTTGGTTAGAAGCTGATTGGTTTCTCTGCAGAATTGTGACTACTTTTGCCCTCTCTAGCTTTAGTATATAAACCTCATGGTGTCACACACTAATCAGCTAGTTAACGCCAAACACCTGTAAAGGTTTCCTGAGCCTTTAAATGGCCTCTGTTGGGCTCAGTAGATTACACAATTATGGGGAAGACTGATGACAGTTGTCCAGAAGACAGTCATTGACACTCTCCACAAGGAGGGTAAGTCACAAAAGGTCATTGCTAAAGAAGCTGGCTGTTCACAGATTGCTGTATCCAAGCATATTAATGGAAAGTTGAGTGGAAGGAAAAAGTGTATTAGAAAGAGTTGCACAATAACCACAGCCATGAAGAATTTGGGGAAGATTCACAAGGAGTGGACTACGGCTGGTGTCAGTGCTTCAAGAGCCAGCACACACAGACATATCCAGGACATGGGCTACAACTGTCGCATCTCTTGTGTCAAGCCACTCCTGAACCAGAGCCAACGTCAGAGCCAAGTGTCTTACCTGGGCTAAGGAGAAAAGGACTGGACTGTCACTCAGTGGTCCAAAGTCCTCTTTTTAAATAAAAGTAAATTTTGCATTTCATTTGGAAATCAAGGTCCCAGAGTCTGGAGGAAGAGTGAAGAGACACAGAATCCAAATTGCACAAGGTCCAGTGTGAACTTTCCACAGTCAGTGATGATTTGGGGAGCCATGTAATCTGCTGGCGTTGGTCCTCTGTGTTTTATCAAGTCAAAGGTCAGCACTCTACCAGGAAATTCTAGAGCACTTCATGCTTCCCTCTGCTGACCAGCTTTATGGGGATACAGATTTCATTTTCCAGCAGGACTTGGCACCTGCCCACACTGCCAAAAGAACCAATACCTGGTTTAATGATCATGGTATCACTGTGCTTGATTGGCCAGCAAACTTGCCTGACCTAAACCTCATAGAGAATCTGTGGGGTATTGTCAAGAGGAAGATGAGACACACCAGACCCAACAATGCAGACGAGCTGAAGGCCGATATCAACGCAACCTGTACTTCTATAACACCTCAGCAGTGCCACAGGCTGATCTCCTTCATGCCACACCACACAAATGCAGGAATTCATGCAAAAGGAGCCCCAACCAAGTATTGGGTGCATACTATACTGTACACATGGAAATACTTTTCAGTAAGCCAGTATTTCTGTATTAAAAATCCTTTTTTTATTGGTCTCATGTAATATTCTAATTTTCTGAGATACTGAATTTGGGTTTTTACTAGCTGTAAGCCATAATTATCAAAATGAAAAGAAGAATGCTTGAAATATATCACTGTGTGTAATTAATGAATCTATATATCGGAGTTTCACTTTTTGAATTGAATTACTGAAATAAATTAACTTTTTAATATTATAATTTATTTGAGATGCACCGGTGTGTGTGTGTGTTTATGTATATATACATACATACAGTACATACATACATATTATATACACACACATACATACATACATATACAGTGAGGGGAAAGAAGTATTTGGTGCACTGCTGATTTTGTGTTTGCCCACTGAGAAAGAAATGATCAGTCTATAATTTTAATGGTAGATTTATTTTAACAGTGAGCGGCAGAACAAAATAAAATAATCCAGAAAAACTCATAAATTGATTTGCTTCTTAATGAGTGAAATAAGTATTTGATCCCCTATTAGTCAGCAATATCTCTTGCTCCCAGGTGTCTTCTATATAGGTAACGAGCGGAGACTAGGAGCACTCTCTTAAAGCCCACGTTCACATTGGGTCAATTTAGCATGCAAAATTGACATGTCAAATCACATGCCAAATTGGCAGCTATTGCCAGCAATGGCACCGTCCGAATAGGTGCGACGCTGACTTTTCGGCACCGCACCGATTCCCAAAAGTAGTTCCTGTACTACGTTTGGCTACTTTGGGGGTGATTCAAATAGATATTGTGCATGAACCCGCACAGATGTCTGTCAAATCGCCCCAGAAGTCAGACTGCATTGCTGGTTTAAAATCGTGCGAGTTCAGCTGAACTTGCGCAATTTCTAACCCGCATCAGTGTGAACCTAGGCAAACAGAGTGCTCATAATCTCAGCTTGTTTCCTGTATAAAAGACACTTCTCCACAGAAGCAATCAGATTCCAATCTCTTCACCATGGACAAGGCCAAAGAGCTGTCCAAGGATGTCAGGAACAAGATTGTAGACCTACACAAGGCTGGAATTGGCTACAAGACCATCGTCAAGCAGCTTGGTGAGAGGGTGACAACAGTTATTTTGTGTTTCTTCCATTTGCGAATAATCACACTAACTGTTAATTTTCCTTGGTATGGGGCTACATGCAAGATCTCACCTCATGAAGTTTCAATGATCATGGGAACGGTGAGGAACCAGCCCAGAACTACATAGGAGAATCTTGTCAATGATCTCAAGGCAGCTGGGACCATAGTCACCAGGAAAAAAATTGGTAACACACTACGCCGTAAAGGACTGAAACCTGCAGTGCCGCAAGGTCACCCTGCTCAAGAAAGCACATGTAGAGGTCCGTCTGAATTTTTCGAATGAACATCTGAATGATTCAGAGAACTGGGAGAAAGTGTTGTGGTCAGATGAGGCCAAAATCGAGCTATTTGGCATCAACTCAACTTGCCATGTTTGGAGGAGGAGGAATGCTGCCTATGACCCCAAAAACACCATCAAACATGGAGGTGGAAACATTATGCTTTGGGGGCGTGTTTCAGCTAAAGGGACAGGACAACTTCACTGCATCAAAAGGGACAATGGACAGGACCATGTACCATCAAAACCTTGGGTGAGAACCTTCTTCCCTCAGCCAGGGCATTTAAAAAGGTCTGTGAATAGGTATTCCAGCATGACAATGACCCAAAACACACAGCCAAGGCAACAAAGGAGTGGTTCAAGAAGAAGCACATTAAGGTCCTAGAGTGGCCTAGTCAGTCTCCAGACCTTATCCCCATAGAAAATATGTGGAGGGAGTCAACGGTTCGAGTTACCATAGGTCAGCCTCGAAACCTTAACCTCCCTGGCGGTATGATTATGTCGGATTTTAGGTGCTGAAAGCAGTACAATTATTTTGCATGGAAATTTGGCGTTTTTTATTGTAGGCCTGTAATTCTTACCAATAACACACTTATATCTGTCCAAACAAGAGTCTAGTAGACATCTCGAGTGTGATAAAGTTTGAAACACAAAATCATAAATTATAATATAATAAATAACTATAAATAATTATACCAAATAATAATATAATAATAATAAACAATATTCAATAATTTAATCAAATCAAAAACACTGAAATTTGCTCAGTTGCAAAATTGTCGCTGTCATTACTTTTCAGTATTTGATGACGGATCTCCCCACAAACTGCTATCGCTCAATTCTGCGAGTGATTCTAATTTATTATCGCTGTTTTCTAGCTGCTCTAAAATCACTTTGATGTAAAGGGACAGTTTGGTTGCTATGGACAATCTCCAGTTTCCAGGCAGAAAGAGCAGTTTTTATAATGTAAAACTGCATGCAGGACACTGGAGAAACCACTAGAGACAAAAGGAAGGTGAAATAATTACATACAATAATGTAATCTGTAAGATTACATTATACTGTATGTTTTGTGTGTGTTTCACTGTTTGAATTTGGTGCCGTACTCCGTCCCCGCGCATCGCAACGCTCGCGGGGAACGGAGCCCGGCTCCATGATAGATCGAGCGGAGGACGAGCGGCTCACACTGCGGGGAGACATCGCAGGATCCAGGGGACAAGGCAAGTAACCTCTTCCTGGATGCTGCGATGCTGGAATTCCACCCCGAGCCAGACTCGGGAATACCGCCAGGGGGGTTAATGACTTGGAGAGGATCTGCAAAGAGGAGTGGGACAAAATCCCTCCTGAGAGGTGTGCAAACCTGGTGGCCAACTACAAGAAATGTCTGACCTCTGCCAACACGGGTTTTGCCACCAAGTAAAAGTCATGTTTTGCGAAGGGGTCAAATACTTATTTCACTCATTAAAATGCAAATCAATTTATAACTTTTTTGAAATGCGTTTTTCTGGATTTATTATAGACTGATCATTTCTTTGTCAGTGGGCAAACGTACAAAATCAGCAGAGGATCACATACTTTTTTTCCCCTTGCTGTATATACACACAGTCATGGCCAAAAATATTGGCACCCCAGCATTTCTGTCGGGTAATGCTCAATTTAATATTTGGTAGCACACCCCTTGGAAGAAATAACTAAATGAATCGCTTCCTGTAACCATCAATGAGTTTCTTACACCTCTCTACTAGAATTTTGGACCACTCTTTGTCAACTGCTCCAGGTCTCTCAGATTGGAAAGGTTCCTTTTCCCAACTGCTGTTTTGAGATCTCTCCACAGGTGCTCTATGGGATTTAGATCTGGACTGGCCAGTTCAGTACTCTCCAGCACATTGTCCTAAACCATTTTGGGGTGCCTTTTGACATCTGCTTTGGGTCATTGTCCTGCTATAAGACCCATGACCTCTAACAGAGACCCAACTTTCTGACACTGGGCCCTACATTGCATCCCATAATTCCTTGGTAGTCTTTAGATTTCATAATGCCATGCACACCGTGAATACATCCAGTGCCTGACGCAGCAAAACAGTGAACCTTTACCATGTTTGACTGTAGGGACTGTATTCTTTTCTTTAAAGGCATAATTTATTTTTCTGAAAACAGTAGAATGATGGGCTTTACCAAAAAAGCTTTAAATTTTGTTTAGTCTATCCATAGCACATTGTCCCAAAAGGATTTTGGCTTCCTCGGGTAACTTTTGGCAAACTCCAATCTGGCATTTTTAGGTGTGTATATCAGCAGTGGGGTTCTCATGGGTCTCCTACCATAGTGTCCCTTTTCATTCAGATGGTGACATATAGTGCAAGCTGACAGTTATACCCTGTGCCTGAAGGTCAGCTTGAATTTGACTGGAAGTTGATCAAGGTTTTTTGATCCACCATTTGAACAATCCTTTAGTGCAATCTTTGATCAATTTTTCTCTTTCATCCACAGAGATCAGCTACAATGCCTTGGCTGTAAACTTCTTGACAATGTGGCACACAGTGGACACAGGAACATTAAGATCTCTGGAGATGGAGTTACCCTTGAGATTGTTCATACTTTTCCACAATTTTTGTTCTCAAATCCTTAAACAATTTTTTGCTTAGTTTTGCTCTTCTCCATGCGGCACACAGAGACAAACAGAAAGGTTCAGTAAATTTTTCACCATTTTAACTGGTTGCCGGTGAGATTTCTCTATTGTCAGCACCTGTTATATGATACAGGTGAGTTTGAAGGTGCCAATAATTTTGTCCAGTCCATTTTTTGAGTTTTGCGTAAAATGTGTGACATTTGGCTTTTTGTTTCTCCATTTTATTGTGCCATACCAACACAGACACAAGAAATAACCATGAGAATGCCTATACATTTGTAATTGCAACAATTTTCTGGGCAAAGTGGTGCATTATCTGACAGAAAGGCAGGGCTGGCAATATTTGACAATGACTGTATACATACACACACACACACACACACACACACACACGTTTTTTGCTTTTTGTCTTCTATTGTTCATTTGCTAGTAGCTATTGAGCATATACTGTATATATTGTACACACACACACATTTTGCAGCTAAATAGCTACTGGCAAATAAGCAATGATGCGTATTTGGAACAGATCAGGCAGACTATAAACAGGACAGCATGTCATCTCTTCAGTACACTGCTGCAATCACAATACAATATAAACTGCAGCAGTTCATTTTGCTAAAAAGACAAAAAGGGAGACATTCTGATGTAATGACTTTTTTTATTTTCTATTTTCATATGTTATGTACACTAATGTTAAACTTTCAAAATGAAAAAAGAAAAAATAAAGAAAATAAAATCAGATTTACATCAAAGGTAAAAATTTTGCCATAGTGTATAGTTGTAGTCTGTAAAAAAAAAAAATGTAATACTTGACAAGGGAAATACCAATTTGCTGGGATTCCCTTTTCTGGAATTGCTATTAGAAAAGGCATTAATGTATCTTGAGTTAAAATTATATATGTTCTTTGAAGAAGTGTTAAACCCTCTGCATTTTTTTTTAGCTCAACACACTTAACACAATAGAATAAACATCCCCCAGTTATTTGTTAAACCTTTTAATCTGGCCATAGATGGTTTGAACTGTCCACGATGCAAACCATGTATGGGTAGGCTGAATGTACTTAAGTTGATTGAGATAAACTTGGGTACAGCCTGTCAGATTTTACATGTGAAAATTGCTAGTGACTGGTATACCCTCTAGCACTCATCACTGTGTTCTCCCAGTGGGGATGGCTTCCCCAGCCCTCCGCCGGGAAAACACAATGGCTCCATGGGAGCGCTCCATCCAAGGCTGGCCTTAACCAAGCACTTGCAGTTTAAACTTTCAATGCTGTTGGCTCCTGCTCTCTCAGTACTGCTTCCCTAAACTTCTGATTTTCTCAGGAAAGAGTTTACAGTGGACAGTGTAGTCTCCAGTCAGTCTTAAGCTGGCCATACACCTATAGATTATCTGCAGATTTTCTATGTTTAGATAGAAAATGTGCAACAGATCTCTCCATGTTCGCTAAACTGTGTGGATGGAGGAATCTCCCACTTTTTCCATCTAACCATAGAAAATCTGCAGATAATCTATAGGTGTATGGCCAGCCTTAGTTTGGAGAAGGGAGGAACAGGGGAGTGCTTTGCCAACCTAGGCTGTGGGGATGTGCGTTTCTAATGATGCACATAGTATACAGAGACTCAACTAGTCCCTGCACACTAGGGTGGCTCTATAGGATGCTGCAAGAGAAAGACACCCCTCTGAAACTGGAAACCTTGGGCACCAGCATAAACTGGAACAAAGTGAATAGAAAATAAAGCTACATATTAAATAAGCAATTAAATTGGCTGCTGAAAGTTTTAAAAAAAAAAAAAAAAAGAATGTAATATCACTTTAAGCACACAGACTTTGGTGAAGTTAGATGAGCAAAAGAGGAATTCTGACTGGTTAGGGGTTTTTAGCACATAAAAATTACGAACTCTTCTGCCATCAATGACCTTAAAGCGGAGTTCCGACTAAAACGAAAAGTCAGCAGCTGCTGACTTTTAATAATCGGATACTTACCTGTCCCAGGGTCCAGTGATGCGGGGGAATGAAGCCCAGCTCATCTCCCCCCTCCTCTCTGCGGTGCTGGCATTGTCACTGTGGGTGCCCGACACCACAGCCGGGCACGCACTGCGCATGGTCGGGCAATCTGGGACCTGTGACGTGTCCCAGATGATTGCCGAGAGGGTGGGGGGAGAGGAGATCTTCCTTCTGGCGCCGTGGTGCCCTGGGAGGAAGTGGGAGCTGGAAACCTCTAAAAAGGGGGTTTCCGCTTCCCCCCCCCCCCAAAAAAAATGACATGCCAAATGTGGCATGTCAGGGAGTTCTATTTTTGGGTGGAACTCCACTTTAATGCAGGAGTGTTGATTCTGTGGCTGCATTAAAAAAAAAAATCCACTTTCAAAGACACTGTCATCTTGTCCATGTAGAACATGACTGTTTTTGCAAAGGTCCACTCAACCCAGTTATATTTGCCCTACAATCCTACCAGTCATCCTTTAGGGTTCCCTTCTCTGATGCCGCCACACAGAAATCCAAGGTGTCATTCACTAAGTGGGGTGGTGATGTCACTCCCCCAGTCATGTGACAGTGCTCAGACCTAACGTTTGCTTGCTGGACCCAAGCCCTGTCATACGAGGGGAGGGGGGGGGGTCAGATGCTCTCCATACCGGAATTTATCAGGTTTGGACATCAACTGTACTGGAGGCAAGACCAGCGAGGGATCGCTGGAAAGGTGAATGTAATAGGGGCAGGGGGTCCCATTACAAAAGGTACTGTCTAAAATTGGCAAGGTAGTAACATTTCTTTAAGGATCAAGACCCTTTTTCCCAATGAATGGCTACCCTGACATAGAGACACACAGCTTTATTATATCTGATGGGCAAAGCATCATACCACATTTCAACTGTAGTGCCACTGTGGGGGAAATCCAAAATTGCAGTTCCTGGTTCTTCCGAAAATAAAAAGCAGAAGGCTGATGGTGCTCCATGAGTTTACATAGTGGAAAGGATGTTAATCTGTACCTAGCCATGCTAGTACTGGGAATGTGACATACCTGGCATATCATGTATAAATGAATTACCCTTGTTAAGTCACAAAATGGTTGCCTCTAACATGTAAGTGACCAGTTCAATGTAAACGGAAAATTTGTTTTTTTATCAACAGACATTCTCCTCCTCCCCTTTTCCTAACCAAAAAAAAGACACCCACTCTCCAATTAAGAGTTGACAATGGAGTGCAGTTATTACTTCTAAAACTTGCATCATCAAAAAAAAAAGTTGAAGATGGAGATTGAGATAACTTTCCTGGGGTCTAGAACCAGGGGATATCTTTGGATTTCAGATTCTACTTTCCTCCCTTCAGGAGTGAATGTTTACTTTGGGTAGATTCCTACTTTATTCTAACTTTCCTAAAAGAATTGAGATACAGATTGTCTTTGCTGACCTCCCGAATAGCTGCTTGGCTGTTCTGCTGAACTCCTGGCTTCAGTGCTTTCTGAACCCATCTGAGTAATTTAGCTTATCAAGAAAGGCACAATGGAGTGATAAGTCTATGTTCTTTTTTTTTAACGATAAGTCTATGTTCATAATTTCCCCGGCTCTATGACTCCAAGGACTTGCAAGTTATCATCATGACAGCCAAGCAATCCACATTTCCAATAGCAATTTCCATGTTTCTCTCAAGTAATATTTACTTTAAAAACATGACTGACACGTATATACAGACCCCTGATTCCTTAAGCTGCATTAATATTGAAGGCACCTTAAATTAAAAGAAAGACATGCTAAAGTGGCCTCTTCTCAGCCATTATTTTCACCTTAAGTGCTACCTGGCATACCTTTAGGTTTCATTCACACGTGCAGATAGGAGGCAGTAAAAGAAGGTAGTTTAGCCAGTTTTACCACTCCCAACTGCCTGAATGAACCCAGGTATGCAGCCGCTCAGGCCTGTACAAATGCTGCAAGGGGGCAAAATGCTGCGCTTCGGGGGAAATTAAGCAGCATGACGCATTTGGAGGGTATTACTGCCCCCGAACAGGACCAATGCAAGTTAATGGAGCTGCAGCACGATTGCGGCTTGGTAATGCAGCATTTACAGGGTAAATTAGGAGGTGAAGAGGTGACATAATGCCTCCTCACCACTAGTCACATGCAGGTGGTCCAACACATATTTCTCTTCAGAAGGCACAGTGTATGTGAATGAACCCTTAGTGATATTGTAAATTTATGCGGCAAGGCCGTGGTGCATGGTAGTTATCAGGATCTGTGTATAAACTTTCAGCACCATTCTCTATACAATACAATTCCTTATCTAGCACTCACACGGATGTGCTTTTTCATGTTTTTGTGCAAAGCAATATATACAGACAATGGTGCAGTTCACAACAGCACATTATTAAATAAATAATAATAAAAAAAAAAAGGAGTGCAGATTATGAATAGTCACTCTCCTTCAAATTTTGTCAGCTATCCATGGCTTGCCAACAATAGCATAACTACAAGCAGCAGCCTCGCTAGCACATTATGCTAGAACTTAGAGCTCCATTATGACTAATGGGAAGCTGATTAGTCAAGCTTCAATTAAAATATCCAGTAGAATAATTATTGCATTAATTAACAAAACAAACTAGTATAACAATAGTAGAACTATGGAGAGGTGTTAACACACACACTTGTTCATTGTACACACATGAAAATTCATGTCACAATGACTCACTCCTAAATTGCAAGATGTTACTCTAAAGCACTCTTTGGGATTTAGCATGACTTTAAGCACACCTAAAACACCTTTTCTTTTTTTTTTAATAGAGTGGGGTAGTACCTCTGTCAGGTTTTTACTAATGTCTTTGTCCCTCATCAGGATGTATCTCTCTCACTTCCTATCCCAATGCAGTGAGGGACATTTTAGACATTTCATAGTATGATGGGGAAGGCCAACAACCTCTGTTAAGTTTATGGCATCATCCTAAATATAGAAAAAACACATGTTCCTGGAGATACTGGAGTCAAAGCTGGGAAGGAAATTTGGCAAAAATGTAAGGCACATCCACCAATTTGACATAATGAGGCAAATGTTGCATAGGTAAGCATGGGGAACAAACATGTTTAAAATCAACCATAGTGTTTTCATGTGAACAAATCCACCAGTTATGGAACCAAATTTTCCTCCAACTTTATTGTTATGAACCTAAGTTTTGGAAGAGACTTTTAGGATATTAGGACATTATAAAACTTTTAGTGTTTGCTGAACCTCAATATAATACAAGCCTCTATTGTAGATACAAGAGGGTACAGGGGGGCCTTTGTTAAAGACGTACTCTGCTTTCACCCACTGTCCCTTCTCCAGCTGTATAATAGGCTTATCATGGTTTGTTGATACTGCTGAAAAGAATAAGGTTAATCCATTCAAATGTAATGCATATTAAAAGCAATTTTATTTGAAGGAACCGACCATCATAATACTAACCAGCAGGTAGAAAATGAAGACTAGGCTTCCAGTAAAACGGGAGGGTTGCAGGAAGGAGTATATACATTGGATGCCCCAGAAGTAACCAACATTTACATCTAACTTTAACTAGGATTCTTACAGAATCATAAAAACTGAACTCTGAAATGACAAAAGGGGAATTAAAATGAAACTTCCCTTAGGTCTAACCTTGTTTGAGTTCATCTATAAAGGGACCTATAAAAGTGACAGAACGCGTAGTGCACATTATCAAGCCAAGGCCAACACCTCAACATGAACCAGAGTTTACCTGATTGGTTTTGACAAATTCACATAGATTTTCTGCTATCTAGTTTATAATAAAGGGACATTGCCACCTTGTTCCTTTCTCTGTTGTAGCCACCAGGAAAATTCAAAGACCCAGTGTCAGCAGGTATAGGAGCTCAGAGTGAGTGAGGACATTACCCCCCTGACTCATCAGTCATCATGTGACTGTACTCCAGCCTAGCAATTGGCCGCTAGGTCCGAGGACTGCATCAAAGAAGGAGGCCATATGTTCCCCTATACCCAGAAGTACTGTGTACTTTTAGGTGGAACCACAGAGGAAGAACAGAGTATGAAGAGGATGGAAGATGGGCTTAATATGCAGACACCCAACACATTACCCAGCAGTACAGCAGATTTTTCTTGTTGAATACAAATTGCAAACAAGCAATATACCCTCTACTATTCCTAGGTCCCTTTCTCAAATCCCCCAAAAGTCAGCTAATGAAAAAAGCCCACTGAAAACCACTTGGCTCTGTGTGGTTTTATTATCATCAACCGTAGAAAGCTCCTGTCAGCTGATCAGTTGTGGCCTATGGGGTGTAGCCCATTTCATTGGACCTCACTCCAAAAGAAAAATACTTTCCACTATACGTGGAATGTACAATTAAATATTTATACATTCCTCTTCTTCCGACAACATACATGTGAAGATACAGTACCACGAATTAAATTATTTAAAATATTCAGGGACAGAAAACATTGATAAGAATAACTTACTTCAAGGGAATTAAGTTCAGATTAAACATAGCAGAGATAAAAAGTTTACCGCAATTTCTAAGGCTAGATACCGCATATTGTCAGAAAGGTTGGACTGAAACATTCCTGTGGTTAGTACCATTCCAAGCTATTGAATATATTTACAGGCAGTACATAGGATGTAGGGATCTTACATGATAGCATACAAAGGACTAGTGTAGTTATAGCTGTATTTTCTTGTGTTCTTTGCGTTTGCATTGTTTGGCAGTCTAATATTTTGTTATACGTTGCCGATATTTTACAAAGGCGTAGACAGCCACGGCAGCTAATATTACAGGCACCAATATCATGGCTATTGACGTTCCATCAGAGTCTGTGTCGCTTCTGCCTCCAAGAGGTCCATTTAGATGATTCTGTTAAGAAAAAAAAAAAAACAGAGGCAAGGGCAGGGATTAGCATAGTGTGAAGGGAACAAAACAAAGAAAATAATTCGATTTGGTTCAGAAATACTTAAAGTGGATGTAAACCCGAATTTTTTTATGTCATAATGTAGAGTATAAGATTTCCTATCATTTGAGCCCAGTCTTGCCACACAGAGTTAATCCAGCTCTGAGCAATCCTCTTTTATTGTTCAGTGAGATAAATCTTGACAAACAGAGAAAAACTTTGTCAAATCCTCCCCCTTGCTGTGAGTGACAGGTGATTTACATCTCGTGCACTAGCCTAAGACATGCATTATTTTTTAATTCCCACCCCACTCCTTTCTTCTGCTGCTCTGCCAGGATTGGCTGTTCCACACCTCAGCATAATTGGGCACGCTGAAGTCATGTGGTTACTTTCCTGTCTTTTCACTGGATGTTAGAGATCATAGCAGAAGTTCAGTGTTAGAAATACACAGGAGAAAATGCATATTGACAAGGGGAGTGTAGAGGTGGGCGGGGAGTCTACTGACATCACGACTCCACCCACCGAGCTCCAGACAACAGACCCGCCCACAGAACCTGCAGTTTTTCAGGTCTAATAACAGACAGAGGGGAGACATTTGACAGGTAAAGATCCATGCAGGAGGCATGTATATCCTTATAGATAACCCCTATGGCAGTAGTTTAGAAAGGATGATATTGGGTTTAAAATATTCCTTGCAGTGAGAAATAGTAGGAGAGAGGTGAAGCACTTTAACTTACCTGATCCACTATGCCCCCCACACTAACAGTGCAAGGCTCTAGATCAGTGATGGCGAACCTTGGCACCCCCGATGTTTTGGAACTACATTTCCCATGATGCTCAACTACACAGCAGAGCGCATAAGCATCATAGGAAATTTAGATCCAAAACATCTGGCGTGACACGGTTCGCCATCACTGCTCCAGACCTTGCATTAGTCTTGATGTCGTCAGGACTGCTGGGGAGTAGGGGAAAAGATGCTGCTAAGACCAGTGTAGCAGCATGGATGATTGGGTACATAGATTTTCTTTACTATGTCCACTAGAACTAATCGCATAATATTAATCCTTGAACTGCGGGCACAGCCCCACTGCAAAAGGAGAATTCCCAAGTTTCTCAGAGTTGAGCTTTAAACTCTACAAGAAGCAGAAAAGAAGACCTACATTATATTAATTTTGGTTATGGTTTACCCCCTGCCTGTGACAACAAACCTGGAGCCACCAATCTACCAAATTATCTAGCCACCGAAACCACTGCTTTCACACAGAAAGGGCCCTGGTCTGCAGCATGCTGGCAGGGAACCAGCTTATTTTACTGTGGCTGCTAACACCTTTTTTTTTCCAAGCGCCCGGTATGCTGATTGTTGAACGTTCAATTTGGCTTTAAAGTGTTACTGAACCCACAACAGTAAAATCAGTCTGTATATGCAGTAAACCATGCTGGTTATACTCACTGTGGAACCTAAGGGGTTAATCCACCGCATTGTGTAAAAAGGCTGTTTGATCCCGATATATTTTCTGATAATACAGAGCCAGGGGACAGGCTGCACATGCTCAGTTTGGTGTGTATTGCTAGAGTTTTTTTTTTTCTTGGAAGGGTGCATGTGATCAGCAAAAGGCCAATCAGCACCATCAAGACAGAGGGTCAGGGGTTCTGCATCCCGATAGGACAGTCAGAGGAAAATGCAAAATCCTCCTACAAGCCAACACTGATAGAAGTCAGAAGACTGCTCTATACTGCTGATGAGAAAAGGTATTTAGCAGTTAATATTTACTAAAATGGTTGCGTTTCCATGTTCTGTGTACTGTGGGAGACCAGATATAGTGAATGTAGGCTCCTGGATTTAGTAACACTTTGTAAATAAACACTGCAGCGCTGTGAAAGAGGAATTTATTGCAATTAGTTAAGGGGGCTAATCGCATGTATAGCTCTAGGTTATCAGCACATCACCAAAATAAAACACAAGCACCACAAAGCATATACAGTTTTTTTTTTTTTTTTTTATCGGGCAGAACGTTTTGGGAGCAGTGTATACACCGCTCTCAGCACCACCCCAAAGATGCTGCTTGCAGGACTTTTCAGAACGTCTCGTAAGTGCACCTCCCCAGTGTGAAAAGTCACACTGAAATGAATGAAGAGGTGGTTTTCAGGCGTAAAATGCCTGAAAACCACCTCAGTGTGAAAGCAGCCTTAGATACAAGTCAGATTTTGGGCATCCTCTGCAACAAAAATTTCATTTTTGGTGAGATACACCCAAAGGGGAATCACGTCTAAAGAGATGCAGACCCTGGCAATTTCCTCAGAGGCCTGCAGGTGCAGCAGCTGACTGATAATTATATAACCACTTCCATAGATTCACTCAGCACACGGACACAGACAAACATGCAGTTATTTCTTCAGAATAACAAAAGGTAGGAATCTGCAACAAAGTTTGTTAAAATCCCTGCAATGTACATAACTCACATGCTAGTGTGCCCGGAACACCGCTGGGCCCACCTTGCTAGAGCCTGGGTGGCACAGAGCACGCTATATACCACAGATCAATGTTAGAGGGACACATCAGAGGATACCAATTTCCCCACAGTAACAGGTTAGATTTACAATTGGGATTGTTTAATACACACCATATTGTAAAGCTATATCTATACGGTTTAATCTTTACATGTATTGTGAGGCTACAATGCTACACCTTTACACATGAACTGTCAATATGAAAACGGTGAGCCTGAGATGCCTGACAGTGGCACACAGCATCCTCCCCTTTTTCCACAGGGGTGGCGGTGCCTATGTGGATGGGCGTGGCAGAATCTGCCATCATAAGGGCGTATATATATATATATACACACACACACACAGAAGAGGCCAGTCACTCATCGCTTTGGCTCTGAAGGAGAGGGTCCTCCCTTGAAATGCGTTAGCCACCCTGCAATACCGTATGGTCCTCCGGCATCTCTGATTCCAACCATAGACATTAGAGAAACCGTTCGCTATTGCTTTTGCCTTGATATGCCAGTATACCACATTTTCAGGTGAGTATAACTCTTTTTTTTTTTTTTAATTAAAATTCATGTGAGTATAACCGTTTTTACGTCTATTAAAATTATTTTTGGTATTGCACAAGGTCGGTGCACAATCCCTTCTTTCTTATACGTACGTAGCTGACCCAGAGAGGAATGTTTGTTTTTTTTTCTCTCAACATATTTGGAATTACTCTTTAAAGGGGTTGTAAAGGCAATAAAAACAAAACAAAAAACAAACATGTTATACTTGCCTCCACTGTGCAGCTCATTTTGCACAGAGTGGCCCCCGAACCTGGTCTTCTGGGGTCCCTCAGCGGCTGTCTCAGCTCCTCCCCGCAAGAACTGACCACCTTCATGCAAGCTCTCTCACATGGTGGTTAATTCTTGCGGGCGCACTCCCGTGATACAGCCGGCGGCTATAGCCGCTCACTGTATCACTCTGCCCCGCCCCCCCGGCGCGCCATTGGATGTGATTGACAGCAGCGCGAGCCAATGGCTGCGCTGCTTTCAATCCATCCACTCTAGCCAATCAACGGCCAGGCTGAGCGGCAAAGAGGACATTGGGGGTGAGCGCAGCAGGTGAACGGGCTCAGGTAAGTAAAACGGGGGGGCCAGT